>OW569408.1:25054234-25654234 GCA_937654795.1 Cistogaster globosa
TATTATATTATATTATATTATATTATATTATATTATATTATATTATATTATATTATATTATATTATTTTATATTATATTATATTATATTTATATTATATTATATTATATTATATTATATTATATTATATTATATTATATTATATTATTTTATATTATGTTATATTATATTATATCATATTATATTATATTATATTATATTATATTATATTATATTATATTATATTATATTATATTATATTATATTATATTATATTATATTATATTATATTATATTATTTTATATTATATTATATTATATTATATTATATTATATTATATTATATTATATTATATTATATTATATTATATTATATTATATTATATTATATTATATTATATTATATTATATTATATTATATTATATTATATTATATTATATTATATTATATTATATTATATTATATTATATGATATGATATTATATTATATTATATTATATTATATTATATTATATTATATTATATTATATTATATTATATTATATATATTATAATATATTATATTATATATATTAATATTATATTATATTATATTATATTATATTATATATATTATAATATTATATTATATTATATTATAATATATATTATATTATATTATATTATATTATATTATATATTATATTATATTATATTATATTATATTATATTATATTATATTTATATTATATTTATATTATAATATTATATTATAATATATATTATATTATATTATATTATATTATATTATATTATATTATATTATATTATATTATATTTATGTATTGAGGCTGCTTTCACATCACAAGGAGGCAAGGTCAAATTGTGGTCAAAAACAACCAGTATTCGTGTTCATTGGCGTAGAACAACTACCCTTTGGGACCTCTTGGAAATTATGAACTTTTTCATTTAAAGCAGCCGAATATTTCAAAAACGCTACATATGTGGACTGATACTTCAGCGATGATACCTTTACATCAGTAGGCTCCACCTTTGCACTGTCCTCAAAAAAGTCCAAACAAGCCTCATACGAAAACTTAACTTTTTCCACACCCTGATTCTACAGAGTATAAACGGTATGCATTTCTTAATGAAAGTCATTAAAATTCGATTCGAATCTAATCAGCGCATCCGATGCTCTAATAAAATTATTTAGTGGTGATTTCGACATTTTTCAGATGAATATAAATCTGTTGCTATTTATCAAAAACGGCAATTTCCGTTACAATATTTTAATTTCCCACTCAAACGTAATAATTTCAATCGACTAAGATTTGTTTGTAAATAACAAATTTCTCAACAAAAATTAATTATTTGAATTAACAAAAAGAAATAACAAAAAAGAATTAAAATTAAAAAAAAAAAAGAATTTAAACTTTTTAACCGAAAAATATCACCAAAATGTTTGTCAACCCTAGTCAAATTGGCTGTTGGGTTACTGTTGATTTCACGTCAATAATAAAAAAGAAAACTTGTTGATTGTAAGCGTGTAACAAATATATACGTATGTAAGTATATATGTACACTATGGTGACACTTAGTAATCATTTTATCAACTTTATTATTTTCTTTTTATACTTTTACCACATACAAAATATTCACCCCTATTCTGCGTTTCGACTGTCTCCGCATTCAGTTCCGTTGTGATCGAAAATTGGTATTCTGTAGAAAAACGTAATCGAAAGAAATAGAAGAAGACAACAATGTATACAAAATTAATAGCATCACTATGGAATGTGAAAATGAAATAGCAAAATAAGCAAGTTTGTTATCATTTTCATAAACAAATAACAAATTTAATACAAAAAGTTGTATGTATACATATTAAAAATAAATGCTTGATAAAGTTTAATAAAAAAATTGTTGAATAAAAGAAAAACAAAATAAAAAATAGTTGTTCATAAATATATTACAGTGCGAAGAATCTTGTGAAGATAAAGGTGCTGTGATTAAATATGGAAAGACAATAAACAAAACTTTCATAAAAATTGTTTGTAAAGGATTAATTCAATGTGTTTGCAATAAATTTTTTCTAATTTCAAAGAGGAATGGAGTCTTTAGCAGCTGCATTATTGTTGGTGAGAGAGGAGAACAACATGAGAAATACAGAGGCAAGGGTTGAAGGGATCAAAATTAGAGACAGGTGGAATCCATTTGAAATGAGCGATCAATTGTAAGTTTGTTAATTTGTAATTTTTATTGTGAAAGTTGAATATTAAAATATTGTAAATTGTAATTTACTTTTACAGGTTTAAAAAGAACTTTCGTTTAAACAAAGACGCGTTCAAATATGTTTTAGACATTTTTGCTCGTGAGGTGCAGCCAAATGCTTTGACTTCTTTTTCACCGCTTAATCGAGTTGCGGCTGCCTTAAGATTCTTAGCAGAAGGAAGCCATCAAAACGGAGTTGGAGCAGATTTTAATGTTGGGATGGCGCAACCTACGGTGTCGAAGTCATTATCAAAGCCAAGCAAAGCTCTGCCCTCAATGGATACAATTTGACCATGGTGAGGAGAAAAAGGTTGAGGCAAAGCGAGATTTCTACTCAAAGGCTGGTTTTTCAGGTGTCACTATGTGTGTTGATGGCACACATATTAAGATTATAAAGCCATCTGAAGAGCCCTTTCTTTATTATAACAGGAAGGGATATTTAGCGTTAATGCAATGGTGGTATGTTTGTTTCAAGATAAAAGTGTTTAATTAAAGAAATAATTTTAGATCTGTGAAAACAGAATGCGCATAAGGTGTATTGATGCAAGATACCCAGGCAGCAATCACGATTCACATATATGGGCCTTAAGTAAAGCGAGGGCTAAATTAGAACAAAATTATAGGAACGGAGAGCGAAATACTTGGATATTAGGTATCTTTTTATGTTATTGTGTGGAAATATGAATATCCTAATGGTAAATTTAACAGGCGATGCAGGATATCCCCATGAACCCTGGCTAATGACTTCGTATCGAACTCCAAGCCAAGGTAGCAGAGAAAGCAACTACAACATTCGCCACTCTAAGACATGAAATATAGTTGAACGAACTATTGGGGTCTTAAAAAACCGGGTTCGCTGTTTATTGGGTGCTAGGGAACTTCATTACTCCCCGCAGAAAGCCACTCAAATAATTAATGTTGTTTGTGGCCTTCACAACATTTGTTTACATTACCGGGTGGAAGATATGCACACTCAGGTATCGCAACTGGAAAGTTTTGAAGAAGAGGGAGAAGAAGGAGAAGAAAATATAGACCTCAACTTCCTTTCTATAGAACGAGTTGTTCGCGAAAATATACTTTCCTCTTCTTAAAGTCCACAAAAAATCGAACTTAAAGGCCATTTCATCAATAAAAATATTTTTTTTATTTCATATTTTGAATATTTTACTTATTTATTTCATATAAGTAAATACATTTTTAATAAATAAATTTATATTTAATTAAAATAAAAAATAATAAAGCGTATTAAGTTCATTTTATACTTGGTTTACTTAGGACTAAAAATTCAATAAACAATAATAAAAAAAAAAACGTATATGTATGTACATATTAAAAAATAAAAATTAAAGCGCATTCATTGCATTTGATTTGCTAAGTCTTTAAAAATTAATTAAGTCTTCATTTTAAATTTCCTATCACAAGTCAGGTTAATCAGAGTCACAGGAAGAATGCTCCAACTTAAGCATTCCCAGCTTAATTTCTACTTTTTTTCAGCAACTCTTCTTTGACTTCCAGTCAATCCATACCTATAAAAGGTAATAAGTACATGCAAAATTTTTTTAAATAAATCATACATGCAGTAGCACTTTTTGTTGGTGGTCCTAACGCGTTAAGCGTTTGTGCTCCTTCCTCCCAAAAATCCTGCACTTCGTCTTTGAATCTCGTATGGTATCCACAAGCAATATCTTATTTAGCCGACATGATATCTGTCAGGTTTTCATATTGCTCGGGTGTTGTTGTTTTTGACCTGAAAATATAAATCTTTATATTTTAGTACAAAATATAATAAATTAAAATAACAACAAAATATCTAAATCATTTATTACCCATTTTATTGCATTTTATACTTACATTTTTTAGTTAAAACTTTTTTAGCTCGCAAAAAGAAAAATAGACACAAGCTACGACGCTCAAATAACAACTTAGAAAAACTTAGCTACGATCGTAATGCAGAATATGTATGATCGAAAGAAACTGAGCGCAATCGAAACGCAGAATACCGAAGTTGCCAAACGCAGAAAACTTCGAATCGAAACGCAGAATGGGGGTGATTAAAAAAATTAGATAAACAGCGGTTGATTTAATGTCTACAAAACACAAGGGTCGCTTCACGATCAATCACAATAGGCAATATTATGCCATATACTTTGTGTATGTATGTATAATACATACAGGTCTGTTCTCTTTTGTTTAAAATCACAATTGTGATTTCATGGTGTTCTGCAAATCACAATAGTTATTACTTTTCGTTGTGCTTTTTGTTTTTCGAAAACACAAGAAAGCAGCTGACTTTTGTTTTGATGTGGCGGCACTTTTTATGCATTGATAAATAATTTGGTGTTTTTTAAACAAAGTTTTTATTGAAAATAAATAAAATTTCCTGTAGTATACGTATATAAAAAATAAAATGCCTGGAGCTGTGTTATTGTTCATTATGGAATTAAAAAGATTTGGTGCGCAATAAAACTTTAAAATTAGTCAACCAAATGAGAAGTTGCCACAGGATGTTATTATTTTTTGTTGCCATTTGTTATTATTTTATGAGTTATCTTTTACAACTTAGGCTAACAGTAAATAGTTAATAGCAACTTCCAATATAACTTAACAAAAACAAATAAGTTTTATTTAAAATAAGTTCTTTTTTTTATAAAAATTAATACATTTTTTGTTAATAGAAATATTTTGCTACTCTGGCAAGTATCAACGTATTTTCGAAGAACAAAAACAGCTGATCGCTAAAAAGTAATTAGAAATCACAAAAGTAAATAACAAAATTTCTAGCAATAGAAGGTGCTTTTATTTTTTTATGATTTTATCAGTTTTTTGAGCAATTATATCAGTTTTATTATTGCAATTAAGAAAAAATATATTAAGTTGATTGCTAAATTCATTTTATTTGATTTAGGAATAAAAACAAGTACAAAATAAAGAAAGTGATTTCAGATCGATACTTAGCTGACTGGTTTCAAATCACAAAAGTTCAAAAGGTTTTGCACTCAGAACACCTTTTTTGTGATTTCAATTCATTTTCACAAAAAGTGATTTCAAGAAGAGGCCTGATATATTTTCTATTATTCATCAATTTTTATACTTTTTAATTATTTATTTATGTGTCCTAAATAAATCGAAATTTATTACGAACCTTTTATAAATTTTTAGTTTTTAACAAAACGATGATGTTGTGGCGTTCGGTGAAAACAATGATGTCCTAGATAATAAGGTAGAAATAAAAATGAAAGCAATTATTAACTTCACTTATGTATATATCAACAATATCAGGCTCAAATGGACCAAATGTTTGCGTGTAAACGGTAAAATATTAGAAAATAAAAACACAAAATTAGTAATTATGAATTAGAAATAGAATTCTCAATTTTATTAAATATTATCTTGAAAATTTCGTGTGTTCACTTCGATATTCTTAAGCGAAAAAAATTCTTTTTTTTTATTAAAACTAAAGACGGCGAAGAACAATGCTTAATCTGTACAGTTAGCGGTTTTACTCGTTATTAAAGAAACAAATACTCTTAAAAATTACAAAGGAAATAAAATTAATTCCTAATAAAGTCAACACAATGAAAAAGGAATGCATTCTATAAAATTGAATTACAACCATTCGAAAATATGAATGAACAATTCAACTTAAACATTGTATGAAAACAAAAAAAAAAAAAAAAACAGGTAAGAGTGTTATATTCAGCTTTGCCGAATCTTATATACTCTTTACAATGTATGTAAATCTAGTTTAGCGAAGTAGCTCCTACAAAACAAACATATATTGCAATGACAAAGAATTAAAAAAAAAAACGAGAATCAAGTACGATATATAATTTTACATAAAAATTTCATTGACTTTTAATGGGATAAGCATTTGTAAAATTTTTATATTTTCTAATAGATCTCTTTAGAAGCTTTTAAATGATACCCATATTGATCTTTTTTATAAAAACTTCAAAAGCCCATAACTCTGTAAATATAGAAGAGCGCGAATTTTTTCATTTGATGTTTTTTTTTCTTATGTTTTAATACTCTATCGCTTTTTTGATTGAAGTTACTTTACTGTTCCAAATTATATGGAAAAATTAGAGGCAGGCGAGGTGATAAGCCCACCGCCTCGAGGGACATGGACCGATCTTGCTGATTTTCAATACCACCTCTTACGACATTATGTCTGATCGATTGGTGAACGGACGGCCATTGTTCAATCGACCTCGCTATGCATAAGGACTCAGAATATATATGGTTTATGGGGTCGGAACTGAATATTGTAGAAATTACAAACAGAATAACAAAAATGTAAACAAAATTTGACAAATAATAAGAGTTTTTAGAAGCGGTCACAATTCGTCAATTTTTAATGTATTGTAAAATAATATATTGAAATAAAAAGCTCTTAGCTTGCAGAATCTGATTTTCAGGTTGTCTTTTTCGCCATTTTAAAAATGAAGGAGCTACATCTAAAACATATATTCATTAATTGTGATGTTTTTTTAGTTATAAAAACCAAACTAAAAGCCGTGCATTATAGCGACCAACGCAAATCTATAGAGGCTAAAAATACGGATCGATCGTAGTACACCTCGTTTCTTGAAAGACTGTACGAAAAAAGTTATAAGCCAGCAAACTTTTCAATTGTAAAAAATAGCTAAAAAATATAAGTTCACTTTTTCGCTTATAAATCGGAAACTATTCCGCGTGCACATATACCGCTATATACGATCGGTAGAGAATTAAAATGCGAATCGATCGTGGTATAAATTGTTTCCTGAAAGACTAAACGAAAACAGTTATTAAGCGGCAAACTTTTAAAATTTAAAAAAATCGCTCAAATTTATAACTTTAGTTCTTCAATTGTAAAAAAAAAAAATAGCTCAAAAATATAAGTTTACCATTTCGCTTATAAATCGAAAGCTATTCCGCGTGCATATATACCGAACGATAGAGGTTTAAAATACAAATCGATAGTGGCATAGCTTGTTTCCTGGAAGACTATACGAAAAAAGTTAATAAGCGGCAAACTTTTAAAATTTAAAAAAATCGCTCATAATTATAACTTTCGCTTATATCTCGAAATCTATTCGGCGTGCACATATATCGCTATATAGGATCGAAAGAGGATAAAAATACGAATCGATCGTGGGTGGTATAGTTCGTTTCCTAAAAGACTGTACAAAAGAAGTTATTAGGCGGCAATGTTTTAAAATTAAAAAAATCGCTAAAATTTATAACTCTAGTTTTTCGCTTACATCTCGAAAACTTTTCTGCGTACACATATACTGTTATATACGATTGAAAGAGGATAAAAATACGAATTGATAGCTGTATAGTTTATTTCTTAAAAGACTGTACGAAAAAAGTTATTAAGTGGCAAACTTTTAACATTTTAAAAGATCGCTCAAAAATATAAGTTCTTTTTTTTCTATGTATTTAAAACAAATTCTGCAATATTTATTTTTTAAACAAATTTGATACCAAAATTAATTTTAATTTAAAGTGACAGTTGCAAAATTTGATTCTATCATATACAGGCTTTTAATTCATTTTTTTTTGTATTAAAATTAAATTAGCGAATAGTGATCTAAATAAAAAATGCTCTATTTTGTCTGAGTTTGTTAAAATTTTTTTTATGTAAAACATGAAAGCACGTTGCAGTAATACATTAAAAAAAACAAAAACATGCTCGCGTAGGAAAAATAACATTTCATGCAACTCTAAAAAAGGGTTGCCAAAACAAAAAAAGTTTGTTTTCTTCTCCTCGACAAGAGTATGATTTCTTTTCGCCGATATCTTTACGCAAGTGAAGAAAAATATCGGCGTGAAGAAATCAAACTCTTGCAACATAGTTTTTTGCAGAGTTGCATAAAATAGAAAATCGTACTAAGAAAAAAAATGTTGTTTCTGTTAGTGAAAATATTTGGGTATAATGTTAGCTAAAAAACTTTTGTTTTAACAACCTGCTAAATACACATGTGACAAATCAATATGGTATGGTTGCACACCGTATCCTTTACAAAACAGGAGGTAAAGTCTTAACTTAAAAAACAAAATATTGTTATAAATTTTGTTTAACTTTGAAACTATATGAAATTTACTAAGCAATCACTAAGATTCTTTTGGAAAGAAAGAATATAAGTTGGTGATTTGTTAAACAAACTTCATTATAAATGTTGTATAACGGTTTTTGAAATAAGCTCTTCTTTAACACTGTCTTATTAAAAGTTTCTTATATTTAGTTATATAGTTTGTAATTGGTATAGTGCTTTTAAGTAAATTCTCATACTACTATACCTTTAATATTTTAAGTTGATATTCAACAAATAAATAATAATACCAAAAAAAAAAGCTAAAAGCCCAAGTCTTAAAATTTAAGTCTTACTGACAATTTAGCCAGAGAGCCCTACCATTATACCATATAATATACAGGAACATAGAAAACGATATAATCAGGTTTGAACAGCTCCTCAAGAAAGAGACAAATATAGTGATTTTTAATTACGAAGAACGGAAAGTAAACAATACACAAGCTACATATTTAAAAAGAAAATACAAAGCACAAAAAAGTAATTATACCCAAAAATAATGAAATTATTTATTAAACTGTTAAAAATATTGATATGCTGTCGTTTCACGAGTTAACTACCGCATACATTTATTCACAGAAATTATGATGTATGACAGAAATAAATTACCATTACTTGTAAAAGAAAAAAATTGAAATAATATAAATTGCTAATATTGCTACATATAAATTTGACTTATTGTTTTAACAATTTTATTCATTTCACAAAAAAAAAACACTTTTATTTTGTCCGTTAATTTTTTCTTGAGCCAAAGAAATCAAATAAAAAAATAAAAAATAAACATTTATAGCCGTCTCATCACTTTTTGACACCTCTGTGTACTTTGTGATTATACTCACCTTTAAGTCAATAGATACAAAACCAAAACAAGGAACATTTAATGTTGTATTTAATATTTTTGTTTTAATTTCTTCTTAAATATTATTTTAGTACCACCACAATCACTCTATGATGGTGTATGCCACTAAGATTTCATATATTTTCATTTGCTTTAATAATTATTACACAATTTAAGAAAATTTTAAAATTAATAATAAAAAAATTAAATTATGTATAATATTTACAAACAATATTAACACTATTTAGGCAAACGTTTCAAACATTCACTGGTAGTTTAGGAGTATTTTCGTTTTGGAATAAGAAATTTGAGGGTTTCTTAAAAATGTAAGAAAATAATGTATATATACAGATTCGATTCTTATTATATATTGAAAGATATGCTGCAGATATTGGAAACTAATTAGAAATAAAGGTTGTATCTCAAGCCTTAAGAATCATTTTAAATCTTTTGTATTCTATTTACTACACTGCGTGTCATAAATATAGCCTCAGTTAATTTTTCATGTATCTAACGATACTTTTGTTTGTAAAAAACAAAGCCATGAATTTCTTGAATTAGGTGAGCAGTGACAAAACAAAATATTCGATAAGTATCATAGCTATAGCCGCATTGGTTACCACAAATCAGGCTTCGAAATTTTAAACTTATTTGTTGAATTTGTCTTTCTTCTTTACTTTTAATAAAATGTCACACAGTTCATATCTAACTGATATAGAAAGAGTAAAATGTAAGCATTTTAGAAAGCGGCATAATCTAACGTTAAATCGGAAGAAAACTAAAGTGGTCGGATAAAAAAGTCAGGAATTTCGCAAAAAATCCAAATAATACGGTGACAAAAAAGCAAAGGTCCGAAAATAAAGTTATCTGAAAGATATAAACGGTAAATTGTTACCGCTCTTAACAATTCAAAGAAAACCGTTGATTGCCAAAATCTAACATAAGTAGAGAGTCGTGAAAAGTAAAAAGGCGAAAACATTTTAGGTGATTTTGTCAGATGAAAAAAGTTTAACCTTGATGGTACAGATGGGTTTAGTAGCTATTGGCGAGATCTACGATAGGAACTACGATTTCTTTGAGAAAGAAAGTTTTGCATTTACGAAATGCTGGATTTGCCATTTCCAATTTCTCAAACGAATTCGTCAAAATATACAAACATTTTAGATGACAAATTATTCACATATTCAGAAGATTTGTTCTCCCGATCAAAACCAAATCGAAAACATTTTGGGAATATTAGAATGTCGTGGGTTCGCTGAAAACCGCAAATACAAGCATTCGAGCTTAAAGAAGCGGTTATCAATGAGTCAATCAATAGTTTTGTAATTTGTTATACAAAATACCGGCAGATTATCAGAGACGGATAATCTATTCAGTTTTATTTTGTTGCGCATTGTGCGCAAAGTTTTATTTAAATAAATTTCAATTCACGCAATATCGTCATAAAAACATCCGAAGATGCATTAAAAATAAACTATTACGAAATCACTAATAGCAATTTCCCGTCGTTTGGAAGATTTATAGAAGAGATAACACTTAAGTATATTTCACGTACAATGAAGCAAAGCGGAGACTAAAATATATGTATTAAAGTGGCTTTTCCCGTGGTAGTGTTTCGCCAATGCGTACAACTACAGAATTTTTGATATAGATAAATCAAGTACTAAAATGTAACTTATTATTGCTATAGACTGGGGTTATTTTAACGTTCCTAGTACACACACAAATCTTTTGTGAATGATTCAAATGTTTTGGAATATTCATCATCTAGTTCAGACATAAAAAGACCCGTAAGCCTTGACAAATATATCATATATATAGTACCTCCCTTTAATATTTCACGCGAACTGCTATGAGACCTCATCCGGTAACGGGAGAGTAAGATGGGGCTAAAATATTTATGTCAACAAGTGTCAAAATCAATCCCAGAGGTAATTTTTTTACGTGTAGAGCTTAAATTAGTCTAATTGTCGCGCCGTCATATTAATGATGAGAGCGTTTTCCTTTTAAAGTGCAAAAGTTGTGAAAAATTTAATAAATATATTAAATTTACTGTAGACACTGTGTAACAAAATTATGATACATTAATTGAATAATATTACAGAAGTAGTACTCTAATAATATTCTGAAAACACCAAGAAAAATACATATATTCCAAAGTGTGAAAAATGTGAATATGAACAGCTTTTTTTGCATGAAGTTTTCTATATCAGCCTAAAGTTTTTTTCAAACATAAAAAAATTTATTAATATCAATATTTTTCCAAAAACATTTTTGTTTATTAGTTAACTCCTTATGGTCATTAATAACTCTCTATAAATTCGTTGGCTTCAAAGGGGCAAAAACTGGTCGAAGGCCTTTATATTAAAGAGAAATCGAAAAAAAGTTTTTTTCCGATACACTTTCGTTTGCGTCGATGAATTTTCAGAAATATTAAACAAATGTGTCATACGTTTTTGCATAAATATGTAAGACCATCTCTTTTAACCTATGCTACTAAGCTTTAAATTTAACATGCGTTCTTTACAGAACTAATTACTAATAATCTTTGATATATTGAGAAGCAATATTTTATATTACTTTTTAATACGTATATTAAAAATAAATTAAAATTAGTGAACTCTATGAAAATTATTTTGTAGAATCGTTTCTAATCAGTTGTCACCAGCTGTCATTTTTCACAAACATGTGCATATAGATGCTTTGATTTTTTAATAAAAGCGAGCTAACTGAATATCACAAAAACAATGTAACTAATTAAGGGAGTATTACATTAATGAAATAAATAATGATAAATAACTAGTACATTAAATTAAACATACAAAAAGTAATTGCATATCGTTCTTAGCTAAAAATCAAAATTTTTATTTAAGATTTTAAAACTAAGCAAGAAGTACTACTGCTATTACTTTCATTCAGTTTTAATAAAATTAATTACTTAAAAAATGTTAGTACCAACAATGTAATTTTCTTCGCACACAATTTTTATTTGTATAAAATGTCGATTGATACAACTAGACGGTAATTGTGGGTATAGGTATGATAGGTTTTTGCTCTGACCTCGTAGATAAAATTGATAAACGAGTATTCGAAGTGTTTTGATAAGTAAGAATTTCAAGGTTTTTCTAATTATCATTTTTCTTTTTTTGGTTGTACACGGAACGACAAGATAAGCATACTCCTCGCATTTGCATGGGTTTAAGTCTATAAGTTATTTAAAGTATATATAAATTTACTTATGTATGTACAATATATTTGTAATACTCCTTAAAACTTAATTCTATTGTAAATAAAATGTAAATACATATGTTTATTTTAAATGCACTATGATTAATTGGCCAAAATAGTGTTAACAGCGGTTAAATTGTTTTTTTTTTTTTTAATTATTTAAATTGCTAAATTATAGTGTCTAACTGTCTCGCTTGGTGTAATATTTTCTTTTGGTGTCCCACCAAAGTAATACCCATATCTGACAACTGTTGAGCTGTTAATCTGGAAATCTGAAATTAAAATAAGCAAAATTAATGTTTCTTGAAATTACGAGATGTTCCAAATAAATTTTTATGCTTGGGTAGCTTTCTTAGAGAATACAGTGCGCTCTCTTAGCGATAGATTTTTAATATCATAGATTTAGCAACAAAAGTATCAGTGCTGTTTTTAAGCTGGTACAGCGGATTTTATATTAATTTATTCAAGTACTCAAATATACCTTTTAAAATCAATAATGAGCCCACAACCCGGTTTGTTATTGGTTGGAGATTTTTAAATGGTTACTGGTTGCAAAGGTTAAAGGGTTAATATTCGTTGAAAATTTATAAATATTCCTTTTTTAAATGAACTTGTTTATAAGTTCCTTATTTTGAATGTTAGACAATTGTTGAAAAAATATAAAAATTCTGATGGATACTTTATCGAATAAAACTAAAATATACATATATAAAATATATTTCACTCAAGCTTTACTAAATAAAAGCTAAAGAAACAAATTATATATATATATTTGCTATATATATATATATATATATATATATATATATATATATATATATATATATATATATATATATATATATATATATATTTGCTATATATATATATATATATATATATATATATAATTTGTGCTTCTTTTTCTTTCGTTCTGATAACAAATTATTTTCTTTGAAAATGGGCGATTTCCGCTGTGAAAAATAATAAGGACAGTTTTCCGTTTTGGTAAAAATACATTAATAAAAATTTAAAATACTTTTTTTTGTAAGTAAGTGAGTAAAACACATTTATAGACTTACATTAATTGCTAAATAAATTACAATTTTGTAACTGTTTAGGCAAATATGGGTAGAAATACACATTGCGACCACGCTACTCGAAATAATATTAAAAATTTATGTGAAAGCGGATATTCGTACAGAAAAATTGCACAAATGCTCGGTATTTCAAAAACCATGGTAGAAAATGCTGTTAAATGGATTCCCAAGGATGAAACCCGTGGAAGAAAACCAAAAGTTACACCTACTATAAAGAGAAATATTATTCGATGCGTAAAAAAAGATCCATTTATCACGTCTAAACAAATAAAAAATAATTTAAACCTTGACGTTGACACATCAACTATTCGAAAAACACTCATCAGTGAGAAATTTAGAGCCCGTAGTGCAAGAAAATTGCCATTGTTGTCCAAAAAGAATATAAAACAAAGATTAGAGTTTGCTAAAAATCAAATCAATTGGCCTAAAGAAAAATGGCGTAACATTCTGTGGTCCGATGAAACGAAAGTAAGCTTGTTTTCTTCTGATAGAGGTGTCTACTATGTAAGAAGACCTATCCGTCAAGAATTCAATCCAAGATATTCTTTAAAGACAGTCAAACATGGTGATGGTAGCATCATGGTATGGGGGTCATTCTCTTATTATGGTGTGGGTCCTCTATATCGTATCCAGAACATAATGAAATCAGCTGATTACACTGAAATTTTGAAAAATACAATGCTGCCGTATGCCGAAGAAAATATGCCACTCAAATGGGTCTTCCAGCAGGATAATGATCCAAAGCATACAAAGAAGTGGTTCCAGGACAACAAAATCAATGTTTTAGAATGGCCAGCACAATCCCCTGATTTGAACCCCATAGAAAATTTGTGGAACAAAGTTAAAAGGGCAATCAGGGGAAAGTGTCCATCAAATTGCGACGAGCTTTGGAATCTTATAAAGGATGCGTGGAACGCAATACCACTACATGTGTGCCAAAATTTGGTCGACTCACCGCCTAGAAGATGTGCTGCTGTTCTGGATAACAAAGGATCCGCAACAAAGTACTAATGTGGCACTAAGGCTTTATGCAACAATATTCAAAATAAATATCTATTTAGTTTTACCTAAGTTAGTTATAGCTTTAAGATTTCATGAAGTGTCCTTATTTTTTTTCACACGCTAAACTATATAAATTCATACAAGATCATAAAAAATCAAAATATATTATAGGAATAGGAAAATTTTTTTTTGGTAATCTTTTTTCTACCGTTTAAGAAAAAATAAATCGTTTGAACAAGAAATAATTTTCGATTTTTTATTTGACTGTAAATGTAATGTAAGTTTGGGTGGGCACTGTCCCTATTATTTTTCACATAACTGTATATATATATATATATATATATATATATATATATATATATATATATATATATATATATATATGTACGATTAATAGTGCACATGTCTAATTAAAATTTCAAAATATACGTTCGTTCGAGCAATTAATAGCTTCGTTAGCTCCCGGAAGAACAATTCTTTCAAGACCTTTTATCAATAAGGTTAAAGATTTTACTCTACTCGAAATAAAATCTTAAGTTGTAAAAGTTTATAAAATAGCCAAAGGTTATGTGGTTGTTTTTGTATGCTTTTTTATACACATTTAGTCGCTTTTTCTCGCGACGCGATTGCCTATTCTAATAACTCTGCTTTTAGACCTCTGTTGTCAGAAGTTTTAAGAAGCATTTAAAATAGAATTGCATAAAGGTTAACTGCTAAGAAATTTATGACCATGCTTACTCGAACAAAAGCATGTTTGTTTAATTTAAAATATCTTTAATTTGTTTAATGTAAGAATTTTTTAATTCGTCTATTCATTACTTTGTTGGGATTCAAATTATACTCCAAATTATACTGTTTTTTATTTTTTTTTTTTTATTCTTTACACGTTTAAGTTTAAAGCTTGTCCTTCTTTTGTTTGGTGCACGCCAGCTACACATGTCTGACCTTTCGTTAAACAACAAGAATTAAAAGTATTTACCCATCAGACTGCAAAAACAAAATGCTTAGCCCGCAACCGAGTTGCTACAGATTAAAAAAAATTTCGGTCGATGAATGCATAAGAACAGCGAAAGAGCTAAAAAATGTTTTAACTGTTATGCGACCCTGCAGATTTAAGAAATTGTGACAGTCGGAACACATGTACCTGAAACCGGAGGAGACATAAGGAAAAAAGACCGGTATCTTTATGTGGAGGTTTGATATCAGCAATTATTGCTGGATCAAAAATAAACTTAATATTGAAACACTGTCTATAAAATAAAAGCATATAAATAAATAATATGCTTACCTGCTGAGCAGTCACCAAATTTGCTTCTTTGAAATGTTGAGAATATCTTGACATTTTTATATTTTCCAACCACATATCTGTACTTATGAATATGTTGTGGCCTCTTTGACCGTCAATAATGTGGGTGCCATCGTTTTCAGGTGAGCTGCGTGTGGGTATCAATGCCTGCGGCTGTCTTGCCAAGTTATCTAATGTTGAAACTATGCTGGCAAAAGATGGACGATGAGTGCGCTGTTTTTGCCAACAATCCAACATTAGTTGATACAATGCTTCAGGACAGTCCATTGGAGCTGGCAGTCGATATCCTTTTTCAATGCTTTTTATTACGTCCTGTAAAATTAAACAATAATTAAAATATTCTAACTTTTATCCAGCTTAGGTACAATAATTTTTTAATTTCGAAATTTATTAAAACCGAAAAATTATTAATAAATTATATGTTAGTTTTCAAAGAAAACAGAAAAAATATACTAACTACTGAGTCTATAGCTCTGTCGTTCATGAACGAGAGGGTACAATTGAACAAATCACACAACTGAATGAAACAACTATTTGCCTAGCGTTTTCTGCTCAATCGTGCACCATTTAAATTAAAAAAAAATCATCGTTTAACTCTTTTGTTGCAGTTGTATTAACTTTTATCACGAACAGTATTTTTATTATCAAAAGAATTTAACAAACAACTGGAAGTTAGTGTAATTTTATCTTTTTCAGTTCATTTGTACGAAGTTATTTTTTAAAATTTTCATGGTACTTTGCTAATGCCGCAATTGATATTTATAATAAGAAATACGAATAAACTAATTTAAATTCTTTTTTAATTTAATATAACAATATCTTTCATATGCAAACTTATTTACTTTTCAGTAGAACCTTCCTTTTACTTTTTTTTCCAATTTTTTTATTTTTTTTTATTTTTGAACCTTTATTAGCATTATCTTTCCGCTCACAGAAAACTCTGTTTTTTAACGTTTAATGAGGAATATGAGTAAACGAGCGAATTGAAGGAACGAGTTTACTTTTGATGCTTGAAAGAAAATAATAGCTCACTGAAACCACTATTAATTTGGACAGATGAAATTCACACATCACCTGAAACTTTTTCTCTCATTTTTATTATTGATCCTCACAAGTCCTTGTCTTTGTTTTTGCTAACGTTGGTTTAGTAACAATACCTTATGCCGAATTAAATGTATCCATGTGGTTAAAAATTTAATTTTTTATTAAATATATTTTGCTTTTTCAACAAAAAAAATACCTGATTTGACCAATTCCAGTAAGGACGTTCGCCATAAGACATTACTTCCCACAAAACGACGCCATATGACCAAACATCTGACGCTGATGTGAATTTCCTAAAAGCTATAGCCTCAGGAGCTGTCCAACGTACTGGTATTTTTCCACCCTATAATAGTTTTGAAATTTAACATTAAAGAAATACTGAATATTTAAATGAATTAAAATTTATTGTTTTCTGGCTTAGGTTTATTTATTAATTTAATTCCTAAAATCTTTAGAAAGAAAAATTATTTACAAATGTATGCGGACGTTTTCCAAAGAAACCAAGAAAAATTAGACGCTGGCAGAATTTAATGCCGCATTTTCAGGATCGCCAAATCCATTATCAGCATTCTTCGCATCTATCTACTTTAAGTTGTGTATTTTGTAAACAATATATTTTTAACCAACTAATTTTGTAAATAATTTACAAAATTATTTGCTTAAATTTAATTTAAAAATTTACAAAAAAGGTTAGTTAAATAGATGATGTTTACAATATACACAACTTAAAGTAGATAGATGCGAAGAATGCTGATGATGTATTTGGCGGTCTTGAAAATGCGGCATTACATTCTGCCAGCGTCTAATTTTTCTTGTTTTCTTTGGAAAACGTACGCATGCATTTGTAAATAATTTTTCTTTCTAAGATTTTAAGAAATTAAAATAATAAATAAACCTAAGCCAAAAACAATAAATTTTAATCCATTAAAGAAATACTTAAAATTAAATTTTTATTACCCTTGTGGTGTACGCATCACTAGCATTTTCAATTTCTCTGGAAAGCCCAAAATCTGCAATTTTGCATATAAGTTGAGAATTAACAAGTACGTTACGAGCAGCCAAATCTCGATGAACGTAATTCATTTCACTTAAATAAGCCATACCGCTGGCAATACCTCGCAGCATCACTATTAATTGCAGTGTTTGAAATTTCCCGTCATTTACGCGTAAAAATGTATCAAGACTACCATTTTCCATATACTCTGTTATTATCATAACTGGATTGGATCGTGTTACAACGCCTTGTAAATATATAACATTTGGATGATCAAACTGCCCCATTATAGAAGCTTCTGTTAAAAAGTCACATCTTGCCTTTTCCGATGAACCTGTTGTAGGATATAAATATAAAACAAGATTGGGTTATAGATTCATGAAAGTAAGCGACAAAATTTTTTTGAGATTATGCCTAAGTTTATTCCCTTTATTTGTCACTACCATTTTAGAAACACGTGACACATATTCTTTACGTACTCCTTGCATAACTTTTTTAAAAAAGGAGTGGTTGTCAAAAATTATGAATCGGGAAAATTTTAAAAATCATAACTTTTCTTACAGCCATACCTAAATTAGCGCGTAAGACGCGACGCAAAATAACGCATGGCTTTTACGCTGAAGTGACATACCTAAATAAAAGCGCAACGTTTTGCTGTGAACAGTAATGTTAACTTATCATTTTAAGTAAAACTCTATAAAATGGAATGCAAAACAGTGATGAAAACGCTAGATAAGCCCGAAAAAAGCTAAAATGTCATTACTGTTTTATAACGTTCTCTAAATACTACAAAAAATATGTAAACAACAGTAGCTATCAGGCAACTGCATTACCTTACGCGCTGTCAAAATTGGATTTTCCAATTAATAAGCGTTGACGCCGTGCTATTTAGGGATGCTTCATACATTTTGTATGTACATGAGAAATTTTGACAGATATCTTGCGCTTTACGCGCTAATTTAGGGATAGCAGTTAGGGATGCTTCATACATTTTGTATGTACATGAGAAATTTTGACAGATATCTTGCGCTTTACGCGCTAATTTAGGGATGGCAGTTAGTTGTCTTTTGTTAAGGACATTTTATAGACAAATAAATTACAAAAAGCAGCAGCAGAGCTTACACGATCATACAGCTTAATAACGTAATGTTTAAAGCTTCGAGGTTTTGTTTTGAAAAACTAATTATAAAGTTACGATCCAAGCTTCACTTAAACGGCATAATGCGTTAATTTTTTTCGAGAAAGCAGACAAAAGCAGTTTCTCATCGGCTTTTAAAATAACCAGCTCGTATTAAATTATAACTTGAGAACCTCAAAAACCAAATATGGATTCCCTTCGCAATTATTTCCAAGTGTAGAGGATGATTCGAAATGCTCTTTATAATTAATACGATAAAAATGCAATCAATATTATGTGAAATTTTGTAAACTCAACCGATCGATTTGGAAATTACTTTGCAAGTTAGATTTTACCAATATTTTACAGCATAACAGTTACTTTTAAGAATTTTAGAAAACGTTAGCAAAAACTTGAAAGTATTAGGGGTAAGCATTATATATTAGGTATTATAAAATGAATGTGTTACTATTATTACCACTATTATTACTATCATTATTGTAACTATCGTTATTATTATCATTATTATTATTATCATCATTAATTTTATCATCATTGTTATTATTATCATTATTTAATTATCATCATTATTATTATCAGCATTATTATTATCATCACCATTATTATCATTATTATCATCATCATTATTATTATCATCATTATTATCATCATCATCATCATTATTATCATCATCATCATTGTTATTATCATCATTGTTATTATCATCATTATTATTATTCACCCTTATTGTGTTTGGCGTTTTTGCGACGAAAGCCGGGCGTTTTTGAAAAATAGAACCGTAATTGGCGAAAAACGTCAATGAATACGACACTTTTCAAAATCTATTACAAAAACGACATTAATATGCAACCGTGTTTGTTGTCGTTTAAATATTTGCTCACGACATTATTCGAATTAATTAAAAAAAAAAAAGTTCAATGGAAGGAAATAAAATGTAAGTGTACAAAAAATACAATTAATATTCCATGGAAGTAATAGTAATTGAAGTCAACTTTTTGATTTTGTTCTTATATATGTACTTATGGTTTAAATTTTAGCATTAAAATCACAACTGCAGCGTAATTTGCCAAATTAGTAGAAGTAATGGAACAGAAACCTTATTTGGCAAAAGGCTTCCACAAAGGTTTAAAGGCCATAAATATTAAAGAAGAGTGGAACGCAGTTTCCGAAGATTTGAATTGTCTTGGTCCCCCATCCCGTTCCGGAGAGGGATGAAGGTGGGTCGTTTTTAAATTTAAATTGAAAAAAAAACTCGCTCATAATAAAGCGGAAACTTATGCTACAGGTGGCGGACCTTACAAAAAATTTGTTTTTACAGCTGTTGAAGACGCAGCAATCAATTTATTGGACATGCATATGCTTGTCCAACATAAAGACGCATTTGGACTTAAAAGACCGCAAGCTATTTCTCCAGACCCCGAGCCAAATTTAGCTGCTAATTCTACCAGTATTGACGAAATTGAAGAGCCATATACTCTAACTCCACAGAAAAAGTCCAGGAAAACCAACAACGAAGAAAAAGTAACGTTATTACAAGAACAGGTAAAACTACAAAGAGAACTATGCTTGGAGCTGAAAAATAAACTGTCCGAAATAGAACGATACAAAAGAAGAAAGCCAAAAAAGAGAAATTACATTTTTATAAAGCGGAAAGAAAAAACGAAAACAGAAAAGAAAAGACGAAAACAGAAAAGCTATTTTAGAAATTCGGAATGCTGAACTCGAAATAAAAAAAGAAAAATCGAATTAGAAGAGTTAAAAATTGGAATGAATTAATTTTTCTTTTCTTTATATGTATATGTACATATATTTTAATTATTATTAGTTTAATGTTTAAAAGAAAACCTTAGAGTTGGTTAAACATTATTTTAAACTTTTTTCTCTTTTATTAATATATGAATTACTTTTAGTTTCAGTTAAAAAAAATGTAAAATTAACATTTATTATGAAAATATGGTTAAACGTTTTATGGAAATAAAACTGGAATCTCTAGTTGACTATGATCTAAAACTAAAATTTGGAATGTTGATTTGAACAAAATATAAATAAAAAAAGTTTAATTTAAAAAATCAAACAAGTTGTTGCATAATCCTTAATCAGATATTTGAAGCGCTTAAATTGTCTTCATCAACATAATCTTGTGTGACTTCTTCCCTTATATGAATTTCAGGCCATTCTATATTAAAATAAATACAAATGTTGTGTAAAGCAGCACAAACGGCTGTAATTTTTTCAGCAAACTCAGGTTTAAAGTGTAATTGCCTGGCTCCAATTAAACACCGAAATCTGTTTTTTTAAACTCCTATGCACCGCTCTACAACATTTGTAGTTCTGGAATGAATGTTGTTGAAATTGCTCTCTGGTGTGCCCTCTTGTGCCAATCGAATTGGCGTTATTAAAAAGGGTTTCAATGTATAGCCTGCATCACCTGAAAATTCATTAAAATGTAACTATTTCTCGTATCATAATAAAAATAAATGCGCATCATATGCACAAATGTATTTTAATACCTAACAGCCATGTGTTTCTTCCTCCATTCTCATGTTTTTGTTTCAAATGATGCTTTAACTCACTTGTGTTCCATATTAGAGAATCATGGCTCGATCCAGGAGAATGCGTCCAAATGTATCTAATACGAAGTCTGTGATCGCAAACCTAAAATGTTTTAAACGCCTTTAAAAATGATTTTAGTAAAAAATAATTTTTGAACTTACCAACATAACGTTAAGAGAATAAAATCCCTTGCGGTTCAGATATTTGAAACGATGTTCAGCAGAGGGTGGTATAATTGAGACGTGTGTCCCATCTATGCAGCCAATTACGCCAGGGAACCCTGTTTTGCAATAGAAGTGTCTTTTAATTTCATTTTCTTTTGCTTCATCCATTTCAAATGAAATCCATCTTGGACAAAGTTCGTTGTACATCACTTCTATGCACTCATGAAAAGCCTCGCTTACTGTTGTTTAGCAGAGGTTCACGTGGTGATCATTGCCAGCACCTTTTTGGTAACTGCCCTCCGCGAGCAATCTCATTGTCGCTGTTAGTTTGATTAGCTTTGATATACCAGTTTTTCTTTTCGGCTCCCGCATTTTTGGTGAAATTTTGTTTAAAATATATTTGAACGCATCTTTGTTAATTCTAAAATAACTAATAAACCTAGCACAAAATATTTATGTTCGTATCTATACAAATATGTATAAAATTTTATATGTTATTTTTTAAACAAACCTTTTGTTAGGAAGTGCAAATATATTCGCTTGCTGCCTTAGCTGCTTCTTTCTAGCATTCATTTCTTCCAAGCTGGTTGTTTCTTCTTCCTTTTCAGAGGATGAATAAAATGCAACACTCAACATTTTTTTACAATATATTTAAACAAATGCAAAATAAACAGTTAATGCACAAAAACTTTTATTATTTGAATTGAAATTTTATTTTATCTATTTTTTTCAGTTATTTATAAACATTTGATTGACACTTCTTTAACAGGTTGTTTCATAATCATTTCATTTAACGTAATCTTTTACAATATCATTCAATAACAAAATTGTCAGGTCTGTTCTGCAAATCACAAACTTTTTCTTTACTTTTACTTTTTAAAATCACAATTGTGATTTCGTGGTGTTCTGCAAATCACAATAGTTATTACTTTTCGTTGTGCTTTTTGTTTTTCGAAAACACAAGAAAGCAGCTGACTTTTGTTTTGATGTGGCGGCACTTTTTATGCATTGATAAATAATTTGGTATTTTTTAAACAAAGTTTTTATTGAAAATAAAGTTTCAACTTGTGTGTTATTTTTATGTTGTCCCCTATTCAAAATATTAAATAAATCGTTTCGTTGAATATTTTATTAAAGTACTTAAAATTTTTAAGTATTTGACTTGGAGCGCAATAAAACTTTAAAATAAGTCAATCAAATGAGAAGTTGCCACAGGATGTTATTATTTTTTGTTGCCATTTGTTATTATTTTATGAGTTATCTTTTACAACTTAGACAAACAATTAATAGTTAATAGCAACTTCCAATATAACTTAACAAAAACAAATAATTTTTATTTAAAATAAGTTCTTTTTTTTATAAAAATTAATACATTTTTGTTAATAGAAATATTTTGCTACTCTGGCAGGTATCAACGTATTTTCGAAGAACAAAAACAGCTGATCGCTAAAAAGTAATTGCAAATCACAAAAGTAAATAACAAAATTTCTAGCAATAGAAGGTGCTTTTATTTTTTTATGATTTCATCAGTTTTTTGAGCAATTATATCAGTTTTATTATTGCAATTAAGAAAAAATATATTAAGTTGATTGCTAAATTCATTTTATTTGATTTAGAAATAAAAACAAGTGCAAAATCAAGAAAGTGATTTCAGATCGACATACACTTAGCTGACTGGTTTCAAATGACAAAAGTTCAAAAAGTTTTGTACGCAGAACACCTTTTTTGTGATTTCAAATTATTTTCACAAAAAGTGATTTCAAGAACAGGCCTGTGTGCTTGTCGAAAGTTTTAGACGGTAACATAAGATTTTAAATTCGACAGCAACTAGGACAGCTGTCGTTTTTCAACTACGCCAAACACAATAAGGGTGATTATCATTATTATCATCATTATTATCGTTACCATCATTATTATCATTCGGGCATGTTCTCAAATCCACACGAAATTTTCACTTAATATTTTTCATAGTATTGTTGCTATAAAATTATTTTTTACAAAAACAAGGCCTTGAAAAATACTAAAGTGAAGGTTTCGTGTGGTATTCAGAACATGCATGATTATCATCATTATCATAATTATTATCATTGTTATTATTATTATTATTATCATTATTATTATTATCATTATTATTATTATTATTATTATTATTATTATTATTATTATTATTATTATTATTATTATTATTATTATTATTATCATTATTATCATAATTAATATCATTATTATTACCATTATTATTATTATCATTACTATCATTATCATCATTATTAGCATTATTATCATTTTCATCATTATTATCATTATTATTATGATTATTATCATTATCATCATTATTATCATTATCAGCATTAATATTATAATTATTATTATTATTATTATTATTATTATTATTATTATTATTGTTATTATTATTATTATTATTATTATTATTATTATTATTATTGTTATTATTATTATCATTATTATTATCATTATTATTATCATTATTATTATTATTATTATTATTATTATTATTATTATTATTATTATTATTATTATTATTATTATTATTATTATTATTATTATTATTATTATTATTTTTATCATTATTATTTATTATTATTATTATTATTATTATTATTATTAATATTATTATTATTATTATAATTATTATTATAATTATTATTATTATTTTCTAATATTTTTTGGGAAATTTAAATTAATTAACTTATAATTTAAATTAAAGAATTAGGGCACTTGGGTGAAAAATAAAACTCGATAAAAACCACAAAAAAACACAACCGCTTCAGTTTGATATTATTTTGCAAGTAAGTTTATTTTGTAGGTATACTGATGCATCATCAATACCCGTTACTTTTTACATTTTCAGCAAATGTTAACAAACAACTTAAAATAAGGTAAGTATTAGTTTTAAGTGTTAGTTTTAATATTATAAAATTCAGTTATGATTTATTTTTTATTATCATTATTATTATTATTATTTAAGAATTGTGGCTAAACATTCCGGCCCCATTGAAAGACCTGAGGTCTTCATGAAGCCAGTTTACATATTGAGCGTTTAAATAGGCCGTTTCTGGTCTTCACCTCCGCCACGCTGACCATGCCGTCGTCTCCTTCGTGGATGCTGACGACTCTCCCGGTCAACCAGTGCTGTGGAGGGCAATTGTCTTCGTGGATTATTACCACTTGACCGACCTTGAGACTGGGCATTTCCTCGCGCCACTTACCTTTGCCCTGAAGTCCCAGGATATAGTCGCGAGACCATCCCTGCCAGAATGTCTGCTCGAGACCGCAAAGCAGACACCATCGCTTCCATAACCTCGCCTCTTTGCCTGTCCCGTTTTCTGCGGATTCTGGTGGCAGCGAACGCAGACCCTCGCCTATCAGTAGGTGCGGTGGAGTAAGCGCTTCTCCGTCGTTGGGGTCTGGAGACAGCGGTGCGATTGGACGACTGTTGAGCACCGCCTCTACTTCTGCGTTGCCCACGGCTCGCAGAAGTAGAAACTTTGCCTGCTTCATGGCTGCTTCCCACAGCCCTCCGAAGTGTGGCGCCCGAGGTGGTATGAAGCTTAACCTCACCCCGGACGACGCTGCGTATGATACGACGGCCTGTTGCAGCTCCTTCAGTAGTCGGCTGGCTCCGACGAAGTTTGTCGCGTTGTCGCACCATACTACTGTTGGTAATCCTCTCCTGGCAGCGAACCTTTTGAAAGACAAAAAAAGAATCAGTAGACAGATCAGATACTAATTCTAAATGTACCGCCTTAGAAGTGAAACACACGAAAACCGCTATATACATTTTCAGTGGTGGTCTAACACGTATTCTCAGTGATACGTTCTTTACCTATTACTACGTCAAAGTCTATATATTTACTTGAAACACGAGCAAGTTTACTGCAATTTGTTCATTATCAACTTCTATATTTGGTCTTATTTTGTATTTGCACTGACCAAACCCGACAAAAAAAATATGTTTACTTCACTCAAGTTCTGTGTATTTAAATTTTTATTCACGTCTTCTGTAATAATATAAAATTTGCTGCCTGTGTCAAACAAGACGACGTAGTTCTTTCCTTTTATTTTTACATTTTTATTCATCAAATTGCTATTCGAAGGTACTAAACAGTGCGTACTTGTTTTATTGTAAATTTTTCTTAAATAACAGTTTTTATCAATTAGCCTGTATTGATTGCGTTCGTAGCATTATGTGTCTTAATCACAATCCAATGACTTGTGGCCTTACTCGCTACAATTTAGAACAAAAGTTCTGTTCTTTCATTTATTATATTATTCACTTTCATTTCATTCGTTTGCTTTGATTTTTCGCGCATCACTTCGTTATCTTTTAATTTTCCTTTAAATTCTTTTAAATTTTTTGCACCGCACAAAATTGTTTTACTTACATTTACAGCTTTTATGCCGTCTATTATTATTATATTATATTGTATTAACGAACAATCGGTAATATTTCCACGCGATACTGCGTCTTTCATTTTAAGGAATGATTCTTGAATATTCTTCTTTTACTTCATATTTCTCTCCATAAGTCTCTTATGTATTTGAGCACTGCTACAGTGTTGCCAGAAATATTCTGGCTCCTATCCCCAATTTGACTCATGATGTCCCTAAAAATTTCAATTTTTGAACGAAAATCCCCATTTTTGTCCCCAAAAAAGAACAATTTATAATACGCATTTTCATTAAAAAAACAAAAACTTTCATTGTTTTCGTATACATATATATACTATATCATTAATTTTAATATTTTGAAAAATGGCACATCCAAAACTCAAAAACGTGTAACTAACATATATTAAAAATTGTTTTTTTTTTTTTTTTAATTCAGGGAGATACATTTTCATTCAAAGCATGAAAATTAATAGAAATCTAATTTTAAACGTTTTGTTAACACATGATATTTCATTTTAGCTGACCACATGTGTGTATAATACAAGTCAAGTCGGTTAACATACAAATAAATTATTTAAAAACATTACTTTAAGTAGCAAAAGAAATATTTAATACATAAGCAAACAGCAAACAAAGCAAAATTAGCAGAATTTAATACTATTAGAATTTTTTGCATTTCTTTTTTATTATATTTATTTATGGTTATATTTTTTATGTAAATATATATGAATGATTTTGTACTTTTTGTTCAAATCTTTTTTACATATTATTTAAATTTAAATTTCTTATCATTGCTTCAGGAATTTTAAACCTTAGCAGATTTTATTTTCGTGAGTAAATCTAACATTTCATACTGTAGCTTA
The DNA here is from genome assembly GCA_937654795.1 of Cistogaster globosa. NCBI lineage: Eukaryota > Metazoa > Arthropoda > Insecta > Diptera > Tachinidae > Cistogaster > Cistogaster globosa. The sequence goes on from OW569408.1 coordinate 25,081,166, forward strand.
CTCCTTAGTTTGGTTTTTGTAGTGTTCATGCACAAATATGTTTTTTCTAAAACTGCATTTCTTATTGGCAAAATTATTAGATTGAACACAGAGGCATTAATTTCAAGAAAGAAATTTTATTTTACTCCCTTTCTTTTGTAGTAAAATTTTAAGTCCATGGGTACTTTTAAAATTCTATACACGAAATCAAATTTATTTCATAATAATTTAAAAATTCTTAAATTGAAGTTCATATTTTTTTATATTTTTGGGTAATCTTTTAAGCTTTTCTTTCGCTAGTACTATTAAGTGTTCTTAACAATTTTGCTTAAAATCAGTTTAGTAACAATTGAGATTCTTTAGAACATTCTATGTCTACATCTATGTCGGTATTTGCTTTATCAATATCCATTTAATAGAGAGTGCAAGAAGTTGTTATACAATTCCTTAACAAGAAATTCGACAGAGTTGGGGATTGATTTTGCCAGTTCAGAGAGTTATAAGTTTAGTAAATGGCAAACGCATTCAACGATTTAATTGAACTCTTTTTTGTTTAAAAACAGAAAATTTAAAGAGGCTTATTTGCCCCACACATATTGCTTGCTTCTTCTATTCCAATGGCAGATAAATTATTAACACGTAAATCCTAAAAACTGATAATGCCTAACAAGCTGTTACTTCTGCTACAACTAAAATGCCCAAAAATAAATGCGAACTGCATCCATTAAAGTCGATACATCCGATGACTCATCAACCATTCCATAAAATAATAACTGTTTTAATTAGCAGGCGCTATAACAGATTTTATTATTGCCTTACCTTTTGTTTTATGCATTTTTAGCGTTATGGCATTGGTGTTACTTTGCAAGCTTTTTGAATATAATTATCAAAGATGATCAGCTGGTATTATACTAGAATACGTAATTTTAATTGCGTAAAAAAACCACTTGAACCCTTATCAGGTGTCCCGATTCACGTCTTCTCTAAATACCCACTTGGTCCACTTAAAAATATGCTCTTTTTGCATATTATTTTTCCCTAAAAGCAAAATTTTCAAAAATTTATATCTCCGATATCGCGCTGAATCCAGACGTAGATTTTACACTGCTGGAATGTACTAGTCCTAGGCTACTCCCACTATGCCGGTGACCCTATTCATGTCTTCTCTAAATACAGATCTGGTCCACTTCAAAATACGCTCTTTTTTCATATTATTTTTCTCTAAAAGCAAAATTTTCAAAAATATATATCTACAATATCGGGCTGAATCCACACGTAGATTTTACACTGCTGGAATCTAAGGGTCCTACGCTACTCCCACTATGCCGGTGACCCGCTTCATGTCTTCTCTAAATACCTACTTGGTCCACTTCAAAATATGCTCTTTTTAGATATTATTTTTCCCTAAAAGCTAAATTTTCAAAAATGTATATCTCCGATATCGGGCTGAATCCAGACGTAGATTTTACACTGCTGGAATCTACTAGTCCTAGGCTACTCCCACTATGCCGCTGACCCGATTCCTGTCTTCTCTAAATACCCACCTGGTCCACTTCAAAATATGCTCTTTTTTCATATTATATTTCTCTAAAAGCAAAGTTTTCAAAAATATATATCTCCGATATCGGGCTGAATCCAGACGTAGATTTTACACTGCTGGAATCCACTAGTCCTAGGCTACTCCCACTATGCCGATGACCCGATTCATGTATTCTCTAAATACCCTCTTGGTCCACTTCAAAATATGCTCTTTTTCATATTATTTTTCCGAAAAAGCAAAATTTTCAAAAATGTATACCTCAATGTATCCTCTACAAATAAATTAATTTTTGAAATGAAAACTTTTTTATATATTTATAAGCAATGCAAATTTTGTTTTTTATGATAAAAGACAGATATTAAATAATAATGACTTTTTAACTTATATTACATATTTTTATATATTTGCGATATTTGATAAACCATTTGGAGAGAAAACTCACAAACAAAAAAAAATTGGCAACACTGCTCATGTGTTATTGTGCTAGCATTTCTCTCAAACATACAAACGCATATGTATGTATGTACATTCATTCATTTGTATTATATATTTTTTATTTTATTTTTACTTTTTATTGCTTAATTAAACGTCCGCATACATTTCAAAAATATTTTTTTTTTGTAAAAATAAAATTAAAAAATGAACTAAAGCCTAAAAAGTAAATTTTAAATGATTTATGAAAATCCACGGTTCAACCCCTGGCTGGGGAAAAAAAAATAATTTAAAACACTCAAGGCACTGCGCATATACATACATTCGTACATAACTCATCAACATTTAATACGATACTTGAACAGCATCTATAATGTTGTGAGAAAACAAGTATAAATAATTAAAAATAAAATTTGCATTTCGTGGCTATACCGATGGTATAGTACAAAAAGCAACAAATGTACAAGACGTGTTCCTGAGAAAATAACAAAGAAATGCTTTGAGTTGTGTGTGAATTTCGTCCAGCTTAATTAATATTGATTATTTGGTTAAATGGATAATATTTACAATGTACACAATTTAAGATAGATAGATGCGAAGAATGCTCATGAGGGATTTGGCGGTCCTGAAAATGCGGCATTACATTCTGCCAGCGTCTAAATTTTCTTGTTTTCTTTGGAAAACGTTGGCAAACATTTGAAAAATTATTATAATTTTTTTAATTGGAGTTACTTCTCTAAACTAGATTTATAAACACGGTGAAGAGTATATAAGATTCGGCATAGCCAAATATAGCACTATCACTTCTTTTAATTTAAAAGTAGTGCCATTTACGATTCACAGACACGTAAAAAGCATGTATCTTGTATTGCGATACACTTTAGTTTTTGAAGTTATCAATTGTGGTCCCGTGTTAACTAATCTGTAAGCATCACCTTTCAAGTACAGAAAACTTTTCAAAAATCGGTTCAGAAATGATTGAAATCTGCTAGCGCAAACACAAAAAAAAAACAAATTGACAAATTGAGAACTTCCTTCTATTTTAAGGTTGGTTAATTAATTGGAAACTGTGAACGTAAGCAAGTGGTAGCAAAAGCCGGTAAAAGAAAAGATTTTATTTCAAAGAGCAAGTAGTAGAATTAAATGTGGATTAGTAACACTAATCCTAGTAAAGATAAATACACAGAAAATTCATATATATTACAATCCTTTTTATCAAGGAAGGAATGGTAGGGCACTGGCTCAGTGCAAAGTTATAGATAGTTTTCCTAGAGTTTCTCACCCGGAAAGCTCAGGGAAAAGAGTAGGCCCTTAAATAACATTCGAGGCAGAACCAAAGTATAGAAGTTTAAGCATAGAAGTGAGTAGGGCGTTGGCTATTGTTACCACAAGGACTTACGCTAAATTATTAAACAAAGAAGTGTTTAATAAAGAAAAAACTGTAGGCTGCGGATAAAACAAAAGAAAACGTTGTGTTTTTTTTTATTATTAAACAAGGACCTTGGCTGACTGAGCTAAACCCGCTCATTAAGCCCGGAGTAACCGGAGGTTCTTTACAGTCAGAAAAAGCTGCAGGGCTTAGAATATTTCTTTGGCCATGTTTTCATTATATATTAAATAAAGTTTCAAAACATACCTGGTTTAAGAGTTTTTATTGCTACATCGATGTCTTGCACAAAATTTGGTGGTATTTTTAAACGGCCACGGCAGACGTCTCCAAATTCACCTCCACCTGAAAAATATTATTCAATAACATTATAAAAAAGTCCATTCAGTTTAAAATTAAGACGTTTTTAAGAGTTTTTGTTTTTGGTTTTTTTCGGTTTTTTTTAACAACAATGTTATCAATTGTTTAAAATGCGTATCATCAATTTACTGATAAAAGCAATAAAACCCGCAAAATATTTGGTTTTTTTATCTTTTATTTTTTTTAAATGCTAGCAGCAATTCTATGCGTTTATATAATGCGAAATTGTTGGAGTTGAATTCCGAAGTCTTTTAAAGATTTAAATTAAGTTTGTATTTAAAATATACTCGCTCTCTCGCTGCTATTTCGGTAAAATGGTCGTAGTTTATGAATTTTTAACGTGAGAAATTAATACGACAGTCCTACAAAAATTTGAGATATATTCCACATGCTGCTAACTGCACTGTTAAAATAAAATAAAACATTAAGAACAATTATATAACTATGTTAACTTAATATTATACTAAATTTAATTTTCTCTTTATTTTTTCCGCTTTTTACTTCCGTAAATTATTTGCTTAAATCGCCTTATTCCTAGTTACATATACAAATACTTCTTATTTTGAAGGCTTCACAATTATGTTCTCTACTATTGTTAAATAAGTTTCAAACCTTTGTCAAAAGTAATAAAGTTGTCGTAGATACCTTATTCCTTAAGAGAACACAATTATTGATTCCCATCGGATTTTAATCATTTAATTGGTAAGACGATCCTTTCCTCAGCTTAATAATAAATAAAGTACTATATCAATTTCTCATAAAACTCGCGAAAATTTTTTTACTATCATTTTGCTTTGGAATATCGCTATTTTTGTTGAGCACTAAAACTATCATATTTTAATTTTTGAGTCCATCGCATATATATATATATATATATATATATATATATATATATATATACCTTCAGCGATTTAAAAATCCTTCTTTGATGCTAAACGGGCTAAAAAGGCGGAGCATTTATTGGAATACTTTTTTTTTTGTTGGAAACAATTACATTTTAAATTAAGAGGAATTAATATTGACCTTGAACTTGTAATGTACATATGTGCTTGTTTGTATAATACTTGTTTTATTTTATTTTAAAAATGTTAATCAATACTTCATGGCATGTAGAATAATTAAAACGAATGAATAAAAACAAAGGAGTTTTTGAAAGAGCAGTATTACAATTTAGGTGTGGGGTCAAAGGGAAAAAATATATTCTTAAAAATGGATCTACGCCCAAATCGTCAAAGGATTATTAATGCGTTCGTTATGTCAGGAATACAATTTCCGGAATCAGCAACAAGCTAAGAAGTTTGTATGATTCGCAAATTTAGGCAAAGTCTATGATGATGGTGGGTCGATTCCTTCTGATTTTGTGATCACTTCTTCCGAATCTCTGAATTTACCTTCCGTTTCAAGTTTTATGATGGTCACAGATCGAGTACCAACTACTGATGTCTTTATTTTACCAACTTCCGCTGCCTCTTTCATTTCTTTTACTTGTGCAACTTCCAAACAATCTACTGAACAAGCTTTTGCCACAACTTCAGGCAATACTTCAACATCATCAGATGTAATAACTGAATCAGCATTTAATGTAAACTCTAATGCACATGGATGTACTTCAGTTTTTTCTAATTTCTCAGCAAGTGTCCCACCAGTTACTACTACTTCTGCTTCTGCACAAGAACTAGAGCTTGAAAGCCAACTGAAGATTCTAAAAATGAGGTGTGAGATGCTATATTTGCAACAGCAGCTTAGCAGTTTGGAATCAAGTACAGCTGGTAATATTAATAAAATAGATTACAATGAATTAGAAAAACTTGTTCCAAAATTCGATGGAAGTAGTGAAGATGTTTCAAAATGGTTTACCAAGTTTGAAGAATATACTTTTAATTAAAAGATCAAGAAAAGATGTTGTGTCTTAAATGGTTGCTGCGGGGAACAGCGAAAGAATTTATGGAAAATTCTAACGATTGGACGTATAGTAATTTGAAAGACACCCTGCTCAAAATATTCAGAAGAGTTAGCACTTATGAGGAAGTGTATCAGGAGCTACGTGCACGGACTTTGAAAGCTTCTGAATCTTGTATTAGCTACATAATTTCAATGCAAACAATTGCATCGCAGTCCAATGTAAAAGGTCAAGAACTGGTTGACATCATTATAGATAGTATGCAAGATAATTCCTACAATATTTACTTGCTTTATGGCTCTACATCAGTCGCACAATTAATTGCTTGTGTTGACAGATATGAAAAACGTCGGAAAAATCAAACGAAAAAATCAAACTTTGACAGCAAAAGTGGTTCAATTCGCTGCTTTAATTGTTCTCAGTTTGGTCACATGAAAATTTCATGCACAAAACCAATTCGTCCTCCTGGTTCGTTTTTTTTGTCAGCAAATAGGCCACTTCCATAAAAACTGCCCTTAACGTCAGACTATGTTAGTATCTGTGCTTCCAGAAACAATTGTCAATATTAATAATGTTGTAGATCCAATGTTAGAGGTGAGTGTGGCATTTTTTATTCCCTTAAGAAACAAATATGCTAATTATTTTAATGTCTCATGTCTTATTGATTCGGGAAGTCCAATTAGTCTTATTTTCAAATCAAAAGGACCAAAAGCTATATTTCTGACGATCTATTTCCAACTGGGTATGTTGGAATTGGAAGTTGAAGAATGAAAATGCATGGCACTGTTTCATGTCAAATAAAACTTTACAATATTGTTAAAACTATTGAATTAATAGTAATACCAGATAGAGATATTAAAATTTCTATGATTTTAGGTAGGAATTTTATGGAAAAATTTAATGTAAAATTAGTTCACTTAAAACAGTTACATGAAAATAATGTTGGCATATTTGATTCTAAAGGAAAAATAAATAAAAATATCGAAAAATATTCTTTGGTGTCTCAAATTAGCAATAAAGTAAAGTTAGATTTCGGTACAGTTAATGATCAGAAATTAACAATAAACGATGTTAATTGCAACGAGAAATTAAATGAACTACAAACTTTTAAATTAAAAAGGGTAGTCGATAATTTTTATTTGCATCATATTGATATTACCAGAAAATTTCATGACTACAATATGAAAATACGATTATCTGATGATGTACCAATATATAGTTCTCCTTGTCGTTTATCAGTCCGGGATCGTGATAAAGTTCAGAAAATAATATCTGATTTGTTATTTCGAAAAATTATTCGTCCAAGTAATTCTCCGTATGCCTCTCTTATTGTTCTAACAAAGAAAAAAAGTGGCGAAATTCGAATGTGTGTAGATTATATGGCATTAAACAAGAAAACGATTAGGGATAATTTTCCATAGCCTTTAATAGAGGATTGCATTGAGTATATGGCGGGAAAAAATGGTACACTCTTTTGGAACTAAAAGATGATTTCTTTCATATAGAGATTGACAAGCAATCTATACCGTATACTTCATTTTTAACACCACAGGGACAGTTTGAGTATTTAAGAATGCCTTTCGGGCTAAAAAATGCTCCTGCCAATTTTCAGCGTTTTATAACGGAAATATTTCGTGATTTAAAAGATAGAAGAAAGGTCGTTATATATATAGATGACATTTTAATAGCTTCAACAGATTTTGATTCTCATCTTCAAACATTAACTGAAGTCTTAAGGCGTGCGTATAAAACAGGGTTAGAGTTTAAACTTAAAAAATGCAAATTTGGTTATCAATCAATAGAATATTTAGGTTACTTAGTTCACCCTTTAGGGATTCGTCGCACAGAAAATCACTTAAATGCCATAAAAAATTTTCGTTTACCTAAGAGCCAAAAAGAACTTCAAACATGCATTGGTCTTTTTTCATACTTTCGACGATTTGTACCATCTTTCTCAACCATCGCTAGGCCTTTGTTGGACCTTTTACGTAAAGACAACAAATATTGTCTTACTGAAGATTGTATTAAGTCTTTTAATGAACTTAAAGAATGAAGCAGCCAGTACTATCAATATATTCTCCTAAAAGAGAGACAGAGTTACACTGTGATGCTAGCAGTAAAGGATTTAGACCTATAGTTATGCAAAAACAAGATGACAAAAAATTTCACCCTGTGGCATTTTTTTCAAAATCAACTTCTCCAGCAGAGTCGCGTTATCATAGCTTTGAGCTCGAAACTCTTTCCATTATTTATGCATTGAGAAGATTTCGGGTTTATTTAGAGGGAATTCATATTACGATCGATACAGATTGTAGCTCTTTAATAATGACTTTGAACAAGAAACAGGTAAATCCAAGAATTGCTAGGTGGGCCTTAGAATTGGAAAATTATAACTATACTATTCGACGTCGAGGCGGTACCTCTATGGGTCATGTGGATGCAATGAGTAGGTGTTTAAATGAGAACAGTTGTAATAATATTCGAAATTGTAGTGTGATAGCTTCCTTGGATTTTAATGAACTCGACACTAGGTTACAACTAACTCAGGGTGGAGATAGCAACATAAAAAATTAATTATGGAGTTGGAAGCTAAAGAAATTAGTAGATATGAACTTGTGGATGGAATTTTATTTCGCAAAGGAAATTTGAATAGGTTGATGTGTTATGTACCCAAAGAAATGGAAGAAAATGTTATTAGTGTAGTGTGCATACTTACATAGTACATAGTGTACAAAGGGAAAACAACAGTTTGTATTTCAACCTTAAGTTGAATTAGTCAGAACTAATAAAACTAAATAAAATTCATAAAACAATTATGAATACCTATGAGTAAAAACATACTAAAGGGTTTCACATTACATTGTTTGTAGTACTGACCATCGTCAAGCAACAAATGCGTATGACACTTTGAAACATTGCGACTGCAGTAAATCTGGCACGCGGATGTTTGAAGTGAGTCAATGTTTATTTTGTTTTGACGTTTTCCCTTTGTCATAGTACAAATATATTTAGTATATAAGTCGTTGTAAAATAAGAAATAAGTTAGAGTTAATCAAAGTGTACAACAAGACAGTTATGCTGTCTATTAAATAAAAATATAAACAAAACCAGAAACAATTCGGGTTTCATTTCATGGCGATCCTGCCACGCTGCTGAAAACCTGCCACGCTGACGAAAACCTGTGACGCTACAGAAATCTTGTGATGTTTCCAGACTCCAACGATACCGAAATCATCTGACGCTGCCGAAATCCTGTGATGCTAACGAAATCCTGCTAAACTGAGATAATCCAGCCCAGCCCGAACAAAGAATCCTGCCGTTGGTAATACTACAGCTGCACTTAAGTATTAAAAAAGTATTAAATATTTCAGAATTTTTTTTTTACAAAATTACAGTGTATTAAGTGCTCTGCATTAATACTACTGTACAAACAATAAATTTTTTTTTGTTATACATATTACTTTAATGGATAAGAGAAATTTAAACGATATTCTCAGGGAAATAGAAATAGCCAAGAAGAAATTGAAAACTGGTGAACTCAAGGAGAAACCAGAAATTCTACTACTAGGACCGAAACCTTTGTGTAAGAAACAAGAGGAACCGGTCTACCCGATTTTCCCAGTCCAAGAGACTAGATCAAAAGGCAAGAATTATACGGGTGAAAGGAAAATAAAACTAATAATAATAGAAGACAGTATAGCTTCTATAAAAAAAAGGATAGCGATAGAAAAAGTAGATAAGGAGAAGGATTATCTAAAAAAGAGACTAATAGAATTTGAAACAGAATTTGATATAACATTAAAGGAAATAAGAGAATATAAAAAGCTTGAGAAAGCTAAAAAGAAAAACAAAAGACATTTAATAAACATAAATAAATAATCTAAGAGAAAAATCATAATTTATTTTGTAAAACAAAAAAAAAAACAAAAAATTAAAAAAAAAAATATGTTAAAAGCTACATTATTAATAACAACAATAACAATAATTATAATAACAAGTATAGCATTATTGTTTATATATTTAAAAAATTGTTTAGTGAATACAACTTACGAACAAATAAATAATGTAAAAGAAATAATCTTAGAAAAAGCTAATTTACTAGAAGATAAGGTCGACTCTATAGTAGAAAAATTAGAGATCTCGGAAGTAATGGAAAAATTCACCTCCATCAAAGATTATTTAGATAAGCTGAGAAATTAATGAAACTATGAATAAGTTTTGATTAAAAATAATGAATAAAAATTTTATGATGATACTGTTATGAAAGGAGAATTTTTGAATTGAAATTAAAGACTAATGGATAAAATATATAAACAGGTAGAAACTATATTAACAAATGCAAGGAAATAATCAGGCAGACCTTATTCATTAGAGACGATAAAATCCAAAAAAGAGGAACTTGAGGCATTGCAAGTAGATGCAAGTACGACATTAAATAGTTTAAAACTAACAGAAGTAGAAAAGAATACGCAATTAGAAAAATTCACTACATTGAGAAGAGAAGCTTTGATGGCCAATAGTATTTAAAACACGTCTGAGCTAGCATCTATCTCGAAACTATTACTATCTTTCAGTGGTGCAAGAGATGAGCTAGAGCCGTTCATTGCTAATTTGGAAATAATAAAGAAGACTATTTCCCAGGAAAAACATACCACATTTTTCAACTTTGTCTTTAGGACAAAGCTAACGACTAAGGTTCAGAACAGAGTACGACAAATATCAGTGCCAACATCGAGACTCTTCTAAGTTCAAGGCATATTCCATAAAGAAATCTCCAAATGTAGTCCTAAACGAACTGACTAGTGTAGTACAGTCAGAAACGATAAGAAAATTCGCTGACAAAATAGAAACACTGACAATGGAGTTGAACGAACTTCAAGTAAACGCACTTGGTGAAACTAGTAGGGAAACCATTAGCAACACGAATGCTATGATAGCGTTTAATGCCTTCAAAAACAGTCTTAAGAATAGAGAAATAGTCAGAACGATTGAAGCAAGTAGAACTAAGACGCTTCACGAAGCTATCGAAATAGCTTTAGAGGCTTCATCTGACATAAGACAAAGCCAGGTTATGTTTCAAACTGCACAAACAGGAAACGCATCGACGAAACCGGAATACTAATGGCAACATATGTGGGAAATGTAGTGGTAGACATGGCAATAGATGCTATGCAGATGGTAAGAATTGCAACAATTGTGGTAAGTTAAACCATCTTACTAAAATGTGCAGATCGGGAAGAAATAATAACCAAAGTAATAATAATAATAATAGCAATAACCGAAATAACAACAGTGGTTACAACAATAATCAAAATAATTGGGGTAATAATCGTGAAAGGAGTAATAACCGGAATAACGGAAATTTTAGAAACAATAATGGAAATAATAACCGTTCTAATAATGGGAATTCTAATAATAATAGAAACCATAATGTACGTCATATACAGGAACAGGGAAACTCCCAGTATCCGGAGATTTTAGAGTACCAGGAATCTTCGGAACAGAACCAGTAAACACCAAACGAGTATTTAGCATCTCGTCTGATCTTAGAAATTATGTAAAATTAAATGTACAGGGTACAGATATCATTTTAACATTTTTAATTGACATAGGAGCCGATGTCTCTTTGTGCAAAGAAGATTTATTACATAACCATAAAGATGCAGATGATTATTGTTACCTAACGGGTATTTCGAAAGAGGAAATAAAATCTTTGGGTTCCACTAACTTAACAATACAATTTGGTGAAACGGTAATTGATCACAAAATACAACTGGTCAAATATAATTTTCCAATTCATACCGATGGTATATTGGGAAGAGATTTCCTTTGTAAATATAATTGCAACATAGATTATGACAAATTCATATTGACGGTAAATACCGGAGATGACAAAATAGCACTTCCAATACACAATAATAAATTCAGTGTAAATTTCGTGAAAATTCCACCAAGAAATGAGGTGATTGTACCATTCGATTTAAACATTGAAGAAGATGGTGTAATATGCAGTCGTGAGATTGCGAAGGGCGTGTTCTTGGCAAACGCCATAGTGCCAAAGAAAGGGAATAAACACGTCAGATTATTAAATGTATTGGACAAAACCACAATAATAAAGAATTTATGCATAGAAACAGTACCGCTACGGAATTATGAGATTTATAGAACTAACAACACGACAACTTATACGAAATATAATGATGAGCGATTCAGTAGACTATTAAATGAGCTTAATTTAGACGTCGATGACGATATGGCAAAAAATTAATTAATTGGAATTCTGAGGAAATACCAATCCATTTTTCATTTGGAAAATGAACATTTGACAACAAATAATATTTATAATCAAACTATACAATTAAACGACACTAGTCCAGTGTACATAAAGAATTATCGCTTGCCGCAAACACATACGGAAGAGATAAATAGACAAGTGAAGGGACTATTAGAACAGAAAATCATAGAACCATCCATAAGTCCTTATAATGCTCCACTCTTGTTAGTTCCTAAAAAGGGACAGAGTGATTTGAGCAAATGGAGGTTAGTAGTAGATTTCAGAAAACATAATGACAAGATAGTTAATGATAAATTTCCATTAACGCGAATTGACGACATTTTGGATAAGTTAGGAAGGGCAAAATATTTTTCTACATTGGATATGGCAAGTTCATTCCATCAGATAGAACTTGATAAGAATTCAAGACCTTTTACAGCCTTTTCAACTCCTAATGGTCATTATCAGTACACTAGATTACCATTTGGTTTAAAAATATCTTCGAATAGTTTCCAAAGAATGCTAACTATAGCACTGTCTGGATTAGAATCTGAGGCATTTCTATATGTTGACGATATAATTGTTCTTGGATGTAGTTTGAAACATCATAATGAAAATTTAATGAACGTTTTTACTAGATTATCCAAGTATAATCTTAAGTTAAATGCGGGTAAATGTTGTTTTTTAAGACCTGAAGTTGTATACTTAGGGCACTTGATCACAGCAAACGGTATCAAGCCAGACCCAAGCAAGTATGAAACAATTTCCAAATATCCTATTCCAAGAAATTCCGACGACGAGATTTGTAGCTTTTTGTAACTACTATCGCAGATTCATAGAAAATTCAAGAAACGAGAAAGGAAAATAATTTGTATTCCCCGACGCTCTAAACTTGAGTCAATGGCACAATTTTTGCAAAATAACGCGCGGCTTTTAAGAATAACTAGGTTTAAAGAGGAATATGAACATGCTGGAAATTAATCATATTACCGGTTTCCGTCTAATTATAAGCCAGAAAGCACCTTTTATCCACCACATCACGCCGTTATGAAACTTGACAGTAGAACTAGGAAGGTGCGTGTCGTATTTAATGCTTCATCGCCATCATCGAATAACCTGGGTCTAAATAACATACATCACACTGGTTCAGTTCTTCAAAACGATTTGACAATTCTTGTCATAAAATGTATCGGCAAATTTTAGTTCACCAAATTCATATACCATTCTAAAGAATTTTGTTCCGAAAAGACTCTTCAGAAACTGTTCAAGATTATGAACTTAGGACAGCCACATTCGGAGTAAATTGTGCCTCTTACGTAGCTATCCGCGCCATTCTACAATTGGCAGACGAAGTTAAAATAATGGGTACATTAAGGAAACAAAATGCTACGTAATTCTATATACGTAGACGATATATTGGTAGCGGTCATATGACACTAGAACCCAGAAACGACTTGACCCTAGTTCTTAAGACGGCAGGTTTTCACTTATGGAAATGGACTTCGAGCTCAAAACCAATACTTAAAAAATTTTCCACATCACCTTCTTTTTAGAACGTGACGATAAAAGTTCCACCAAAAACGCTGGGTATTCGGTGGAACGCCTTAATAGATTATTTTTATTTCATAGTAAAGCCATTCTTGAAGAGCAAGAAGTGGACAAAACGAGAGGTCCTGTCAGAAATTGCTCAATTTTTTAATCCTGTCGAATGGCTATATATATTATACTAAAAAATAAATAAACTAGCAATTTGTTTTATATGTATGCCAGTGAAATGTTCTTGTTTATTAAATTAACTAAATATTATCAACCTTTAAATTCCTCGATGGATAGATTATCATCCCAACTCTGTAGTCCAATTTCATGCGGTCTGCGACGCTTCCAAAAAAAGCAAACGCAGCTGCCCTCTATATACGTATATCGCAGAAATATAAAGTTTTTTGCTATTTAATATCTTTTCAAACAAAAGTAGCACCAGTAAAAACCTTATCTATTCCTAGGTTAGAGCTATGTGATACAGTTCTACTCGCCGACATATTAGAAAGAATGCCTTAAGTTTAAAATTAAAAGTTTCTTTATATTATTTTGGACAGATTCTAAGATTTTCCTCTCATGGTTAGCAAAACTAGCTTGTTCATGGTTAACAATTGTAGGTAATAGTTTCCAAAAATTTACAGATAACTAGTCCTGCAATGTGGGACCATGTTACGTCCGATAGCAACCCCGTACACTAAGCAAGTCGGTGTCTGTATCTAAATGATATAATTGTAAACGATCTTCGGTGGCATGGATCATTCCAATGATTATTGGACAAAAATCAGTCAACACTGAATATTCGTTGCAATCAGATTGCGCACTTTTATTGAGCATGAAACGGGGCTCCTTGCTGGTCTTTGAGAGGCAAATATTTATTTGAAACTACCTATCATAGAAAAAATTATGGACAAAACGAACCGATGGCTAGATACATTACTTTTTGTAATTCGGTGTGTAATCGAATAGATTTCAGTGTTGGATATGCTGTCTTTCGAAGAACTTTGTCGCATGTAGTTCAAGAGGAATTTACATGATATTATAATTTACATTCTTTATTATACATTCTTCCTTATTGTAAATTTAATTTGTTCTTATTTAAATTATTATTATTTTTAATGTAATCTGTAAGGGTTAAACCTAATAGATGAAAAATAAAATAAAAAAATGGGCACAATAGTTTTACCTAAAATGGATATAGAAAAGAAATATGTAAAAAATTTTTTTCCAAACAATCATTTATCGACAACTATTCAAATCAAAATATCATCTCGCACTTCATTCCTCCAGCTACTCCGCGTATGGGAGGAAGCAGGTTTCAAAAGTCTTAAATTACATTTCTGAAAAGTGACTAGATGTTTCAAGTATACATATGAGGAGTTTTTTATCTTACTCAGTCATATAGAAGCTTACCTTAATTTAAGATCAACTTCTCCTACTTTCCATGATCTATAATACTTTGTAGCTTTCACTTTAGGCCACTTTTTTGCTGGCGGCCTACTTTTTACTCCTGTAGATCCACAAATCTCTGAAGCTTCTAACTACATTCTAAACCGAAGGCAAAGTGTGAAACTTATTTACTAGCGCTTGTTGCTGTTGAAAAAATTGGTACCTCACGGAGCTGCAAAAAAGGATAAAATGACAGGGAACAGGAGGCAACTTGACGGAAAACTCAACAGCTGTAATAGAAGATGAAAATTTACCTCCCTACTCTCGGCGTCTAGATAGAATTCAAAGAGTCTATATTGGTTTTGATCATCGTGTAAGATTAGAATCTTATTTCTTACTTCTTATTATTGCCTTTTCAATCTTAAAACAAAAACAATCTCTTCGGTTTTAATTTTCTCTATTTACCCTCTTCTTTGATATTTATTACAGATAAAGATGCCCAAAGATACTACAAAAAAGAAGGACAAAACCAGCATTTAGCGCTATATTACAAAAGAATATAAGGGATATATGTGCTGCATCTGCCAATTGAGTCACCCTCCAAGAACAGATCGTAAATTTATCGCCATGAATATGACATACGTATGGTTCGAACTCAAAAGTATTGCCAAAACTGCTAAGCCCATAAAAACTCCAACTCAGTATCAGCTATTTTAAGAAGAACTTTAGAGACTTTATTGAAAACAATTTTTTTTGTTTTCCCCAAAAAATGCATTTTTTTTACAATGATTTTAAATGATAGAAAAAAAAAATAGAAAAAAAATATATTTTTTGAAAACTTTAAAACTTAATTATCTCGTAAACTAAAAGTTCTAGAGCCTTAAACCCAATAATTATAATCAGAGTTTTAATGTATTTTATTCTTTTTTATGATAGAAAAAGGGAAAATAAAAAAAAAATTATTTTTCGACCCCAAAAACCAATTTTTATTATTGAAAACTTTAAAACTCAATTATCTCGTAAACTATAAGTCCTAGAGCCTTAAGACCGATATTTCGTGATCACAGTTTTATGTGTTTTATGCATTTTATGCATTTTAAATGATAGAAAAATTAAAATTGATAAGAATTTCTTTGTTTTCCCCAAAAAATTCATTTTTTTTACAATGATTTTAAATAATAGAAAAAGAGAAAATTGAAAAAAAGAATATTTTTTGGAAACACTAAAACTCAATTATCTCGTAGACTATAAGTCCTAGAGCCTTTAACCCGCAAATGTATGATCACAGTTTTAATGTATTTTATTCATTTTATATGATAGAAAAAGAAAAAATTTGAAAAAAAAAATGTTTTTCGAACCCAAAAACCAATTTTTATTATTGAAAACTTTAAAACTCAATTATCTCGTAAACTGTAAGTCCTAGAGCCTTAAAACCGATATTTTGTGATCACAGGTTTATGTTTTTTTATGCATTTTAAATGATAGAAAAAGTAAAAATTGAAAAAAATAATATCAATTATCTCGTAAACTATAAGTCCTAGAGCTTTAAAGCCGAAAATGTATGATCACAGTTTGAATTTTTTTCATTTTATATGATAGAAAAAGAAAAAATTAAAAAAATTTATTTTTTGATCACAGTTTTATGTATTTTATGCATTTTAAATGATAGAAAAAGTAAAAATTGAAAAAAATTTCTTTGTTTTCCCCAAAAATGCATTTTTTAATGTGATTTTAAATGATAGAAAAATAGAAAATTGAAAAAAAAAAAATATATATATATATATATTTTTAAAACTTTAGAACTCAATTATCTCATAAACTATAAGTCCTAGAGCCTTAAAACAGATATTTTGTGATGACAGTATTATGTATTTTATGCATTTTAAATGATAGAAATAGTAAAAATTGAAAAAAAATTTTCTGTTTTCCAAAAATGCATTTTTTTTACAATGATAGAAAAAGAGAAAATTAAAAAAAAATATTTTTTGAAAACTTTAAAACTCAATTATCTCGTAAACTATAAGTCCTAGAGCCTAAAACCCGAAAATGTATGACCACAGTTTAATTGTATTTTATTCATTTTATATGATAGAAAAAGAAAAAATTAAAAAAAATTATTTTTCGACACAAAAAACCAATTTTTATTATTGAAAATATTAAAACTCAATTATCTCGTAAACTATAAGTTATAGAGCCTTAAAACCGATATTTTGTGATCACAGTTTAATGAATTTTATGCATTTTAAATGATATAAAAAGTAAAAATTGAAAAAAATTTATTTGTTTTCCCCAAAAAATGCATTTTTTTTACAATGATATTAAATGATAGAAAGAAAGAAAATTGAAAAACAAATATTTTTTGAGAACTTTAAAACTCAATTATCTCGTAAACTATAAGTCTTAGAGCTTTAAACCCGAAAATGTATGATCACAGTTTTAATGTACTTTATTAATTTTATATGATAGAAAAAGAAAAAATTAAAAAAATTATTTTTCGACCCCAAAAACCAATTTTTATTATTGAAAACTTTAAAACTCATTTATCTCGTAAACTATAAGTCCTAGAGCCTTAAAACCGATATTTTGTGATCACAGTTTTATGTATTTTATGCATTTTAAATGATAAAAAAGGTAAAAATTTAAAAAATTTCTTTGTTTTGATTTTAAATGATAAAAAAAAAGAGAAAATTGAAAAAAAAAATTTTTTTGAAAACTTTAAAACTCAATTATATCGTAAACTGTAAGTCCTAGAGCCTTAAACCCGAAAATGTATGATCACAGTTTTAATGTATTTTATTCATTTTATATGATAGAAAAAGAAAAAATTAAAATAAATTATTTTTCGACCCCAAAAACGAATTTTTATTTTTGAAAAATTTAAAACTCAATTATCTCGTAAACTTTAAGTCCCAGAGCCTTAAAACCGATATTTTTTGATTACAGTTTTACGTATTTTGTGCATTTTAAATGATAGAAAAAGTAAAAATTGAATAACATTTCTTTGTTTTCCCCAAAAAATGCATTTTTTTACAATGATTTTAAATGATAGAAAAAAAGAGAAAATTGAAAAAATATTTTTTGAGAACTTTAAAACTCGATTATCTCGCAAACTATAAGTCCTAGAGCCTTAAACCCGAAAATGTATGATCACAGTTTTAATGTATTTTATTCATTTTATATGATAGAAAAAGAAAATATTAAAAAAAATTATTTTTCGACCCCAAAAACCAATTTTTATTGAAAACTTTAAAACTCAATTATCTCGTAAACTATAAGTCCTAAAACCTTAAAACCGATATTTTGTGATCACAGTTTTATGTATTTTATGCATTTTAAATAACAGAAAAAGTAAAAATTGAAAAAAATTTTTTTGTCTTCCCCAAAATCTGCATTTTTTTACAATGATTTTAAATGATAGAAAAAGGGAAAATTGAAAAAAAATATTTTTTGAAAACTTTAAAACTCAATTATCTCGTAAACTATTATAAGTCCTAGAGCCTTAAACCCGAAAATGTATGATCACAGTTTTAATGTATTTTATTCATTTTATATGACAGAAAAAGAAAAAATTAAAAAAAATTATTTTTCGACCCCAAAACTAATTTTTATTATTGAAAACTTTAAAACTCAATTATCTCGCAAACTATAAGTCCTAGAGCCTTAAACCCGAAAATGTATGGTCACAGTTTTAATGTATTTTATTCATTTTATATGATAGAAAAAGAAAATATTAAAAAAAATTATTTTTCGACCCCAAAAACCAATTTTTATTGAAAACTTTAAAACTCAATTATCTCGTAAACTATAAGTCCTAGAACCTTAAAACCGATATTTTGTGATCACAGTTTTATGTATTTTATGCATTTTAAATAACAGAAAAAGTAAAAATTGAAAAAATTTTTTTTGTCTTCCCCAAAATCTGCATTTTTTTACAATGATTTTAAATGATAGAAAAAGAGAAAATTGAAAAAAAAAATATTTTTTGAAAACTTTAAAACTCAAATATCTCGTAAACTATAAGTCCTAGAGCCTTAAACCAGAAAATGAATGATCATAGTGTTAATGCATTTTATTCATTTTATATGATCGAGAAAGAAAAAATAAAAAATAAAAATATTTTTCAACCCCAAAAAACCAATTTTTATTATTGAAAACTTTAAAACTCAATTATCTCGTAAACTATAAACGATATTTTATGATCACAGTTTTATGTATTTTAAATGATAAAAAAGTAAAAATTGAAAAAAAATTTTTGTTTCCCAAAACTGCAATTTTTTTGCAATGATTTTAAATGATAGAAAAAGAAAAAATTGAAAAAAATATTTTTTGAAAACTTTAAAACTCAATTATTTCGTAAACTATAAGTCGTAGAGCCTTAAACCCGAAAATATAATATCACAGTTTTAATGTACTTTATTCATTTTATGTAATAGAAAAAAAAAATTGAAATAAATTATTTTTCGAACCCAAAAACCAATTTTTATTATTGAAAACTTTAAAACTCAATTATATCGTAAACTATAAGTCCTAGAGCCTTCAAACCGATATTTTGTGATCACAGTTTTATGTATTTTATGTATTTTAAATGATAGAAAAAGTAAAAATTGAAAACAATTTTTTTGTTTTCCCCAAAAAATGCATTTTTTTTACAATGATTTTAAATGATAGAAAAAAAAAAATAGAAAAAAAATATATTTTTTGAAAACTTTAAAACTTAATTATCTCGTAAACTATAAGTCCTAGAGCCTTAAACCCGAAAATGTATGATCACAGTTTTAATGTATTTTATTCATTTTATATGATAGAAAAAGAAAAAATTAAAAAAATTATTTTTCGACCCCAAAAACCAATTTTTATTATTGAAAACTTTAAAACTCATTTATCTCGTAAACTATAAGTCTTAGAGCTTTAAAACCAATATTTTGTGATCACAGTTTTATGTATTTTATGCATTTTTAAATGATAGAAAAAGTAAAAATCAAAAAAAAATTTTTGTTTCCCAAAAATGCATTTTTTACAATGAATTTAAATGATAGAAAAAGAGAAAATTAAAAAAATATATTTTTTGAAAACTTTAAAACTCAATTATTTCGTAAACTATAAGTCCTAGAGCCTTAAACCCAAAAATGTATGATCACAGTTTTAATGTATTTTATTCATTTTATATGATAGAAAAAGAAAAAATTAAAAAAATTATTTTTCGACCCCAAAAACCAATTTTTATTATTGAAAACTTTAAAACTCATTTATCTCGTAAACTATAAGTCTTAGAGCTTTAAAACCAATATTTTGTGATCACAGTTTTATGTATTTTATGCATTTTTAATGATAGAAAAAGTAAAAAATTGAAAAAAATTTCTTTGTTTTCCCCAAAAATGCATTTTTTTAATGTGATTTTAAATGATAGAAAAATAGAAAATTGAAAAAAAATATATTTTAAAAACTTTAAAACTCAATTATCTCATAAACTATAAGTCCTAGAGCCTTAAAACCGATATTTTGTGATGACAGTTTTATGTATTTTATGCATTTTTAAATGATAGAAAAAGTAAAAATTGAAAAAAAATTTTTGTTTCCCAAAAATGCATTTTTTACAATGAATTTAAATGATAGAAAAAGAGAAAATTAAAAAAATATAATTTTTGAAAACTTTAAAACTCAATTATCTCGTAAACTATAAGTCCTAGAGCCTTAAACCCGAAAATGTATGATCACAGTTTTAATGTTTTTTATTCATTTTATATGACAGAAAAAGAAAAAATTAAAAAAAATTATTTTTCGACCCCAAAACTAATTTTTATTATTGAAAACTTCAAAACTCAATTATCTCGTAAACTATAAGTCCTAGAGCCTTAAACCCGAAATGTATGATCACAGTTTTTATGTATTTTATTCATTTTAAATGATAGAAAAAGAAAAAATAGAAAAAAAAAATATTTTTTGAAAACTTTAAAACTCAATTATCTCGTAAACTATAAGTCCTAGAGCCTTAAACCCAAAAATGTATGATCACAGTTTTAATGTATTTTATTCATTTTATATGATAGAAAAAGAAAATATTAAAAAAAATTATTTTTCGACCCCAAAAACCAATTTTTATTATTGAAAACTTTAAAACTCAATTATCTCGTAAACTATAAGTCCTAGAACCTTAAAACCGATATTTTGTGATCGCAGTTTTATGTATTTTATGCATTTTAAATAACAGAAAAAGTAAAAATTGAAAAAAAATTTTTTGTCTTCCCCAAAATCTGCATTTTTTTACAATGATTTTAAATGATAGAAAAAGAGAAAATTGAAAAAAAAAATATTTTTTTAAAACTTTAAAACTCAATTATCTCGTAAACTATAAGTCCTAGAAGAGCCTTAAACCAGAAAATGAATGATCATAGTGTTAATGCATTTTATTCATTTTATATGATCGAGAAAGAAAAAATAAAAAAAAAAATATTTTTCAACCCCAAAAAAACCAATTTTTATTATTGAAAACTTTAAAAGTCAATTATCTCGTAAACTATAAACGATATTTTGTGATCACAGTTTTATGTATTTTAAATGATAAAAAAGTAAAAATTGAAAAAAAAATTTTTGTTTCCCAAAACTGCATTTTTTTTGCAATGATTTTAAATGATAGAAAAAGAAAAAATTGAAAAAAATATTTTTTGAAAACTTTAAAACTCAATTATTTCGTAAACTATAAGTCGTAGAGCCTTAAACCCGAAAATATAATATCACAGTTTTAATGTACTTTATTCATTTTATGTAATAGAAAAAGAAAAAATTGAAATAAATTATTTTTCGAACCCAAAAACCAATTTTTATTATTGAAAACTTTAAAACTCAATTATATCGTAAACTATAAGTTCTAGAGCCTTCAAACCGATACTTTGTGATCACAGTTTTATGTATTTTATGTATTTTAAATGATAGAAAAAGTAAAAATTGAAAACAATTTTTTTGTTTTCCCCAAAAAATGCATTTTTTTTTACAATGATTTTAAATGATAGAAAAAAAAAATAGAAAAAAAATATATTTTTTGAAAACTTTAAAACTTAATTATCTCGTAAACTATAAGTCCTAGAGCCTTAAACCCGAAAATGTATGATCACAGTTTTAATGTATTTTATTCATTTTATATAATAGAAAAAGAAAAAATTAAAAAAATTATTTTTCGACCCCAAAAACCAATTTTTATTATTGAAAACTTTAAAACTCATTTATCTCGTAAACTATAAGTCTTAGAGCTTTAAAACCAATATTTTGTGATCACAGTTTTATGTATTTAATGCATTTTTAAATGATAGAAAAAGTAAAAATTAAAAAAAAATTTTTGTTTCCCAAAAATGCATTTTTTACAATGAATTTAAATGATAGAAAAATAGAAAATTAAAAAAATATATTTTTTGAAAACTTTAAAACTCAATTATTTCGTAAACTATAAGTCCTAGAGCCTTAAACCCAAAAATGTATGATCACAGTTTTAATGTATTTTATTCATTTTATATGATAGAAAAAGAAAAAATTAAAAAAATTATTTTTCGACCCCAAAAACCAATTTTTATTATTGAAAACTTTAAAACTCATTTATCTCGTAAACTATAAGTCTTAGAGCTTTAAAACCAATATTTTGTGATCACAGTTTTATGTATTTTATGCATTTTTAATGATAGAAAAAGTAAAAAATTGAAAAAAATTTCTTTGTTTTCCCCAAAAATGCATTTTTTTAATGTGATTTTAAATGATAGAAAAATAGAAAATTGAAAAAAAATATATTTTAAAAACTTTAAAACTCAATTATCTCATAAACTATAAGTCCTAGAGCCTTAAAACCGATATTTTGTGATGACAGTTTTATGTATTTTATGCATTTTTAAATGATAGAAAAAGTAAAAATTGAAAAAAATTTTTGTTTCCCAAAAATGCATTTTTTACAATGAATTTAAATGATAGAAAAAGAGAAAATTAAAAAAATATAATTTTTGAAAACTTTAAAACTCAATTATCTCGTAAACTATAAGTCCTAGAGCCTTAAACCCGAAAATGTATGATCACAGTTTTAATGTTTTTTATTCATTTTATATGACAGAAAAAGAAAAAATTAAAAAAAATTATTTTTCGACCCCAAAACTAATTTTTATTATTGAAAACTTCAAAACTCAATTATCTCGTAAACTATAAGTCCTAGAGCCTTAAACCCGAAATGTATGATCACAGTTTTTATGTATTTTATTCATTTTAAATGATAGAAGAAGAAAAAATAGAAAAAATAAATATTTTTTGAAAACTTTAAAACTCAATTATCTCGTAAACTATAAGTCCTAGAGCCTTAAACCCAAAAATGTATGATCACAGTTTTAATGTATTTTATTCATTTTATATGATAGAAAAAGAAAAAATTAAAAAAATTATTTTTCGACCCCAAAAACCAATTTTTATTATTGAAAACTTTAAAACTCATTTATCTCGTAAACTATAAGTCCTAGAGCTTTAAAACCAATATTTTGTGATTACAGTTTTACGTATTTTATGCATTTTAAATGATAGAAAAAGTAAAAATTGAAAAAAAATTTTTGTTTCCCAAAAATGCATTTTTTACAATGAATTTAAATGATAGAAAAAGAGAAAATTAAAAAAATATATTTTTTGAAAACTTTAAAACTCATTTATCTCGTAAACTATAAGTCTTAGAGCTTTAAAACCAATATTTTATGATCACAGTTTTATGTATTTTATGCATTTTTAAATGATAGAAAAAGTAAAAATTGAAAAAAAATTTTTGTTTCCCAAAAATGCATTTTTTACAATGAATTTAAATGATAGAAAAAGAGAAAATTAAAAAAATATATTTTTTGAAAACTTTAAAACTCAATTATCTCGTAAACTATTAGTCCTAGAGCCTTAAACCCGAAAATGTATGATCACAGTTTTAATGTATTTTATTCATTTTATATGACAGAAAAAGAAAAAATTAAAAACAATTATTTTTCGACCCCAAAACTAATTTTTATTATTGAAAACTTCAAAACTCAATTATCTCGTAAACTATAAGTCCTAGAGCCTTAAACCCGAAATGTATGATCACAGTTTTAATGTATTTTATTTATTTTAAATGATAGAAAAAGAAAAAATAGAAAAAAAATATATTTTTTGAAAACTTTAAAACTCAATTATCTCGTAAACTATAAGTCCTAGAGCCTTAAACCCGAAAATGTATGATCACAGTTTTAATGTTTTTTATTCATTTTATATGACAGAAAAAGAAAAAATTAAAAAAAATTATTTTTCGACCCCAAAACTAATTTTTATTATTGAAAACTTCAAAACTCAATTATCTCGTAAACTATAAGTCCTAGAGCCTTAAACCCGAAATGTATGATCACAGTTTTTATGTATTTTATTCATTTTAAATGATAGAAGAAGAAAAAATAGAAAAAAAAAATATTTTTTGAAAACTTTAAAACTCAATTATCTCGTAAACTATAAGTCCTAGAGCCTTAAACCCAAAAATGTATGATCACAGTTTTAATGTATTTTATTCATTTTATATGATAGAAAAAGAAAAAATTAAAAAAATTATTTTTCGACCCCAAAAACCAATTTTTATTATTGAAAACTTTAAAACTCATTTATCTCGTAAACTATAAGTCCTAGAGCTTTAAAACCAATATTTTGTGATTACAGTTTTACGTATTTTATGCATTTTAAATGATAGAAAAAGTAAAAATTGAAAAAAAATTTTTGTTTCCCAAAAATGCATTTTTTACAATGAATTTAAATGATAGAAAAAGAGAAAATTAAAAAAATATATTTTTTGAAAACTTTAAAACTCATTTATCTCGTAAACTATAAGTCTTAGAGCTTTAAAACCAATATTTTATGATCACAGTTTTATGTATTTTATGCATTTTTAAATGATAGAAAAAGTAAAAATTGAAAAAAAATTTTTGTTTCCCAAAAATGCATTTTTTACAATGAATTTAAATGATAGAAAAAGAGAAAATTAAAAAAATATATTTTTTGAAAACTTTAAAACTCAATTATCTCGTAAACTATAAGTCCTAGAGCCTTAAACCCGAAAATGTATGATCACAGTTTTAATGTATTTTATTCATTTTATATGACAGAAAAAGAAAAAATTAAAAACAATTATTTTTCGACCCCAAAACTAATTTTTATTATTGAAAACTTCAAAACTCAATTATCTCGTAAACTATAAGTCCTAGAGCCTTAAACCCGAAATGTATGATCACAGTTTTAATGTATTTTATTTATTTTAAATGATAGAAAAAGAAAAAATAGAAAAAAAATATATTTTTTGAAAACTTTAAAACTCAATTATATCGTAAACTATAAGTCCTAGAGCCTTAAACCCAAAAATGTATGATCACAGTTTTAATGTATTTTATTCATTTTATATGATAGAAAAAGAAAAAATTAAAAAAATTATTTTTCGACCCCAAAAACCAATTTTTATTATTGAAAACTTTAAAACTCATTTATCTCGTAAACTATAAGTCTTAGAGCTTTAAAACCAATAATTTGTGATCACAGTTTTATGTATTTTATGCATTTTTAATGATAGAAAAAGTAAAAAATTGAAAAAAATTTCTTTGTTTTCCCCAAAAATGCATTTTTTTAATGTGATTTTAAATGATAGAAAAATAGAAAATTGAAAAAAAATATATTTTAAAAACTTTAAAACTCAATTATCTCATAAACTATAAGTCCTAGAGCCTTAAAACCGATATTTTGTGATGACAGTTTTATGTATTTTATGCATTTTTAAATGATAGAAAAAGTAAAAATTGAAAAAAAATTTTTGTTTCCCAAAAATGCATTTTTTACAATGAATTTAAATGATAGAAAAAGAAAAAATAGAAAAAAAATATATTTTTTGAAAACTTTAAAACTCAATTATCTCGTAAACTATAAGTCCTAGAGCCTTAAACCCAAAAATGTATGATCACAGTTTTAATGCATTTTATTCATTTTATATGATAGAAAAAGAAAAAATTAAAAAAATTATTTTTCGACCCCAAAAACCAATTTTTATTATTGAAAACTTTAAAACTCATTTATCTCGTAAACTATAAGTCCTAGAGCTTTAAAACCAATATTTTGTGATCACAGTTTTACGTATTTTATGCATTTTAAATGATAGAAAAAGTAAAAATTGAATAACATTTCTTTGTTTTCCCCAAAAAATGCATTTTTTTACAATGATTTTAAATGATAGAAAAAAAAAAAAATTGAAAAAATATTTTTTGAGAACTTTAAAACTCGATTATCTCGCAAACTATAAGTCATAGAGCCTTAAACCCGAAAATGTATGATCACAGTTTTAATGTATTTTATTCATTTTATATGATAGAAAAAGAAAATATTAAAAAAAATTATTTTTCGACCCCAAAAACCAATTTTTATTATTGAAAACTTTAAAACTCAATTATCTCGTAAACTATAAGTCCTAGAACCTTAAAACCGATATTTTGTGATCACAGGTTTATGTTTTTTTATGCATTTTAAATGATAGAAAAAGTAAAAATTGAAAAAAAAATTTTTGTTTCCCAAAAATGCATATTTTTGCAATGATTTTAAATGATAGAAAAAGGGAAAATTGAAAAAAAATATTTTTCGAAAACTTTAAAACTCAATTATCTCGTAAACTATAAGCCCTAGAACCTTAAAACCGATATTTTGTGATCACAGTTTTATGTATTTTATGCATTTTAAATGATAGAAAAAGTAAAAATTGAAAACAATTTTTTTGTTTTCCCCAAAAAATGCATTTTTTTTACAATGATTTTAAATGATAGAGAAAGAAAAAATAGAAAAAAAATATATTTTTTGAAAACTTTAAAACTCAATTATCTCGTAAACTATAAGTCCTAGAGCCTTAAACCAGAAAATGTATGATCATAGTGTTAATGCATTTTATTCATTTTATATGATCGAGAAAGAAAAAATAAAAAAAAATAATTTTTCAACCCCAAAAAACCAATTTTTATTATTGAAAACTTTAAAACTCAATTATCTCGTAAACTATAAACGATATTTTGTGATCACAGTTTTATGTATTTTAAATGATAAAAAAGTAAAAATTGAAAAAAAAAAAATTTTTTGTTTCCCAAAAATGCATTTTTTTTGCAATGATTTTAAATGATAGAAAAAGAAAAAATTGAAAAAAATATTTTTTGAAAACTTTAAAACTCAATTATCTCGTAAACTATAAGTCGTAGAGCCTTAAACCCGAAAATATAATATCATAGTTTTAATGTACTTTATTCATTTTATATAATAGAAAAAGAAAAAATTGAAATAAATTATTTTTCGAACCCAAAAACCAATTTTTATTATTGAAAACTTTAAAACTCAATTATCTCGTAAACTATAAGTCTTAGAGCCTTAAAACCGATATTTTGTGATCACAGTTTTATGTATTTTATGCATTTTAAATGATAGAAAAAGTAAAAATTGAAAAATAAAAATTTTTGTTTCCCAAAAATGCATATTTTTGCAATGATTTTAAATGATAGAAAAAGGGAAAATTGAAAAAAAATATTTTTCGAAAACTTTAAAACTCAATTATCTCGTAAACTGTAAGCCCTAGAACCTTAAAACCGATGTTTTGTGATCACAGTTTTATGTATTTTATGCATTTTAAATGATAGAAAAAGTAAAAATTAAAAACAATTTTTTTGTTTTCCCCAAAAAATGCATTTTTTTTACAATGATTTTAAATGATAGAGAAAGAAAAAATAGAAAAAAAATATATTTTTTGAAAACTTTAAAACTTAATTATCTCGTAAACTATAAGTCCTAGAGCCTTAAACCCGAAAATGTATGATCACAGTTTTAATGTATTTTATTCATTTTATATGACAGAAAAAGAAAAAATTAAAAAAAATTATTTTTCGACCCCAAAACTAATTTTTATTATTGAAAATTTTAAAACTCAATTATCTCGTAAACTATATGTCCTAGAGCCTTAAACCCGAAATGTATGATCACAGTTTTAATGTATTTTATTCATTTTATATGATAGAAAAAGAAAATATTAAAAAAAAATATTTTTCGACCCCAAAAACCAATTTTTATTATTGAAAACTTTAAAACTCAATTATCTCGTAAACTATAAGTCCTAGAACCTTAAAACC
Source organism: Cistogaster globosa (assembly GCA_937654795.1). Classification (NCBI taxonomy): domain Eukaryota; kingdom Metazoa; phylum Arthropoda; class Insecta; order Diptera; family Tachinidae; genus Cistogaster; species Cistogaster globosa. The sequence goes on from OW569408.1 coordinate 25,109,117, forward strand.
GATATTTTGTGATCACAGTTTTATGTATTTTATGCATTTTAAATAACAGAAAAAGTAAAAATTGAAAAAAACTTTTTTGTCTTCCCCAAAATCTGCATTTTTTTTACAATGATTTTAAATGATAGAAAAAGGGAAAATTGAAAAAAAATATTTTTTGAAAACTTTAAAACTCAATTATCTCGTAAACTATAAGTCCTAGAGCCTTAAACCCGAAAATGTATGAACACAGTTTTAATGTATTTTATTCATTTTATATGATAGAAAAAGAAAATATTAAAAAAAATTATTTTTCGACCCCAAAAACCAATTTTTATTATTGAAAACTTTAAAACTCAATTATCTCGTAAACTATAAGTCCTAGAACCTTAAAACCGATATTTTGTGATCACAGTTTTATGTATTTTATGCATTTTAAATAACAGAAAAAGTAAAAATTGAAAAAAAATTTTTTGTCTTCCCCAAAATCTGCATTTTTTTACAATGATTTTAAATGATAGAAAAAGAGAAAATTGAAAAAAAAAATATTTTTTGAAAACTTTAAAACCCAAATATCTCGTAAACTATAAGTCCTAGAGCCTTAAACCAGAAAATGAATGATCATAGTGTTAATGCATTTTATTCATTTTATATGATCGAGAAAGAAAAAATAAAAAAAAAAATATTTTTCAACCCCAAAAAACCAATTTTTATTATTGAAAACTTTAAAACTCAATTATCTCGTAAACTATAAACGATATTTTGTGATCACAGTTTTATGTATTTTAAATGATAAAAAAGTAAAAATTGAAAAAAAATTTTGTTTCCCAAAAATGCATTTTTTTTGCAATGATTTTAAATGATAGAAAAAGAAAAAATTGAAAAAAATATTTTTTGAAAACTTTAAAACTCAATTATTTCGTAAACTATAAGTCGTAGAGCCTTAAACCCGAAAATATAATATCACAGTTTTAATGTACTTTATTCATTTTATGTAATAGAAAAAGAAAAAATTGAAATAAATTATTTTTCGAACCCAAAAACCAATTTTTATTATTGAAAACTTTAAAACTCAATTATATCGTAAACTATAAGTCCTAGAGCCTTCAAACCGATATTTTGTGATCACAGTTTTATGTATTTTATGTATTTTAGATGATAGAAAAAGTAAAAATTGAAAACAATTTTTTTGTTTTCCCCAAAAAATGCATTTTTTTTACAATGATTTTAAATGATAGAAAAAAAAAATAGAAAAAAAATATATTTTTTGAAAACTTTAAAACTTAATTATCTCGTAAACTATAAGTCCTAGAGCCTTAAACCCGAAATGTATGATCACAGTTTTAATGTATTTTATTCATTTTATATGACAGAAAAAGAAAAAATTAAAAAAATTATTTTTTGACCCCAAAAACCAATTTTTATTATTGAAAACTTTAAAACTCAATTATCTCGTAAACTATAAGTCCTAGAGCTTTAAAACCAATATTTTGTGATCACAGTTTTATGTATTTTAAGCATTTTAAATGACAAAAAGGTAAAAATTTAAAAGAATTTCTTTGTTTTGATTTTAAATGATAAAAAAAAGAGAAAATTGAAAAAAAAATATTTTTTAAAAACTTTAAAACTCAATTATCTCCTAAACTGTAAGTCCTAGAGCCTTAAACCCGAAAATGTATGATCACAGTTTTAATGTATTTTATTCATTTTATATGATAGAAAAAGAAAAAATTAAAATAAATTATTTTTCGACCCCAAAAACGAATTTTTACTTTTGAAAACTTTAAAACTCAATTATCTCGTAAACTTTAAGTCCTAGAGCCTTAAAACCGATATTTTTTGATCACAGTTTTACGTATTTTATGCATTTTAAATGATAGAAAAAGTAAAAATTGAATAACATTTCTTTGTTTTCCCCAAAAAATGCATTTTTTTTACAATGATTTTAAATGATAGAAAAAAAGAGAAAATTGAAAAAATATTTTTTGAGAACTTTAAAACTCGATTATCTCGCAAACTATAAGTCCTAGAGCCTTAAACCCGAAAATGTATGATCACAGTTTTAATGTATTTTATTCATTTTATATGACAGAAAAAGAAAAAATTAAAACAAAAAAATTATTTTTCGACCCTAAAACTAATTTTTATTATTGAAAACTTTAAAACTCAATTATCTCGTAAACTATAAGTCCTAGAGCCTTAAAACCGATATTTTGTGATAACAATTTCAATTATTATTTATTTTCCCCAAAAAAAGCATTTTTTTACAATGATTTTAAATGATAGAAAAAGAGAAAATAGAAAAGAATATTTTATGAAAACTTTAAAACTCAATTATTTCGTAAACTGTAAGTCCTAAAGCCTTAAACCCGAAAATGAATGATCACAGTTTTAATGTATTTTATTCATTTTATATGATAGAAAAAGAAAAAATTAAAAAAAATTATTTTTCGACCCAAAAAACCAATTTCTATTATTGAAAACTTTAAAACTCAATTATCTCGTAAACTATAAACGATATTTTGTGATCACAGTTTTATGTATTTTAAATGATAAAAAAGTAAAAATTGAAAAAAAAAAAATTTTTTGTTTCCCAAAAATGCATTTTTTTTGCAATGATTTTAAATGATAGAAAAAGAAAAAATTGAAAAAAATATTTTTTGAAAACTTTAAAACTCAATTATCTCGTAAACTATAAGTCGTAGAGCCTTAAACCCGAAAATATAATATCATAGTTTTAATGTACTTTATTCATTTTATATAATAGAAAAAGAAAAAATTGAAATAAATTATTTTTCGAACCCAAAAACCAATTTTTATTATTGAAAACTTTAAAACTCAATTATCTCGTAAACTATAAGTCTTAGAGCCTTAAAACCGATATTTTGTGATCACAGTTTTATGTATTTTATGCATTTTAAATGATAGAAAAAGTAAAAATTGAAAAATAAAAATTTTTGTTTCCCAAAAATGCATATTTTTGCAATGATTTTAAATGATAGAAAAAGGGAAAATTGAAAAAAAATATTTTTCGAAAACTTTAAAACTCAATTATCTCGTAAACTGTAAGCCCTAGAACCTTAAAACCGATGTTTTGTGATCACAGTTTTATGTATTTTATGCATTTTAAATGATAGAAAAAGTAAAAATTAAAAACAATTTTTTTGTTTTCCCCAAAAAATGCATTTTTTTTACAATGATTTTAAATGATAGAGAAAGAAAAAATAGAAAAAAAATATATTTTTTGAAAACTTTAAAACTTAATTATCTCGTAAACTATAAGTCCTAGAGCCTTAAACCCGAAAATGTATGATCACAGTTTTAATGTATTTTATTCATTTTATATGACAGAAAAAGAAAAAATTAAAAAAAATTATTTTTCGACCCCAAAACTAATTTTTATTATTGAAAATTTTAAAACTCAATTATCTCGTAAACTATATGTCCTAGAGCCTTAAACCCGAAATGTATGATCACAGTTTTAATGTATTTTATTCATTTTATATGATAGAAAAAGAAAATATTAAAAAAAAATATTTTTCGACCCCAAAAACCAATTTTTATTATTGAAAACTTTAAAACTCAATTATCTCGTAAACTATAAGTCCTAGAACCTTAAAACCGATATTTTGTGATCACAGTTTTATGTATTTTATGCATTTTAAATAACAGAAAAAGTAAAAATTGAAAAAAACTTTTTTGTCTTCCCCAAAATCTGCATTTTTTTTACAATGATTTTAAATGATAGAAAAAGGGAAAATTGAAAAAAAATATTTTTTGAAAACTTTAAAACTCAATTATCTCGTAAACTATAAGTCCTAGAGCCTTAAACCCGAAAATGTATGAACACAGTTTTAATGTATTTTATTCATTTTATATGATAGAAAAAGAAAATATTAAAAAAAATTATTTTTCGACCCCAAAAACCAATTTTTATTATTGAAAACTTTAAAACTCAATTATCTCGTAAACTATAAGTCCTAGAACCTTAAAACCGATATTTTGTGATCACAGTTTTATGTATTTTATGCATTTTAAATAACAGAAAAAGTAAAAATTGAAAAAAAATTTTTTGTCTTCCCCAAAATCTGCATTTTTTTACAATGATTTTAAATGATAGAAAAAGAGAAAATTGAAAAAAAAAATATTTTTTGAAAACTTTAAAACCCAAATATCTCGTAAACTATAAGTCCTAGAGCCTTAAACCAGAAAATGAATGATCATAGTGTTAATGCATTTTATTCATTTTATATGATCGAGAAAGAAAAAATAAAAAAAAAAATATTTTTCAACCCCAAAAAACCAATTTTTATTATTGAAAACTTTAAAACTCAATTATCTCGTAAACTATAAACGATATTTTGTGATCACAGTTTTATGTATTTTAAATGATAAAAAAGTAAAAATTGAAAAAAAATTTTGTTTCCCAAAAATGCATTTTTTTTGCAATGATTTTAAATGATAGAAAAAGAAAAAATTGAAAAAAATATTTTTTGAAAACTTTAAAACTCAATTATTTCGTAAACTATAAGTCGTAGAGCCTTAAACCCGAAAATATAATATCACAGTTTTAATGTACTTTATTCATTTTATGTAATAGAAAAAGAAAAAATTGAAATAAATTATTTTTCGAACCCAAAAACCAATTTTTATTATTGAAAACTTTAAAACTCAATTATATCGTAAACTATAAGTCCTAGAGCCTTCAAACCGATATTTTGTGATCACAGTTTTATGTATTTTATGTATTTTAGATGATAGAAAAAGTAAAAATTGAAAACAATTTTTTTGTTTTCCCCAAAAAATGCATTTTTTTTACAATGATTTTAAATGATAGAAAAAAAAAATAGAAAAAAAATATATTTTTTGAAAACTTTAAAACTTAATTATCTCGTAAACTATAAGTCCTAGAGCCTTAAACCCGAAATGTATGATCACAGTTTTAATGTATTTTATTCATTTTATATGACAGAAAAAGAAAAAATTAAAAAAATTATTTTTTGACCCCAAAAACCAATTTTTATTATTGAAAACTTTAAAACTCAATTATCTCGTAAACTATAAGTCCTAGAGCTTTAAAACCAATATTTTGTGATCACAGTTTTATGTATTTTAAGCATTTTAAATGACAAAAAGGTAAAAATTTAAAAGAATTTCTTTGTTTTGATTTTAAATGATAAAAAAAAGAGAAAATTGAAAAAAAAAATATTTTTTAAAAACTTTAAAACTCAATTATCTCCTAAACTGTAAGTCCTAGAGCCTTAAACCCGAAAATGTATGATCACAGTTTTAATGTATTTTATTCATTTTATATGATAGAAAAAGAAAAAATTAAAATAAATTATTTTTCGACCCCAAAAACGAATTTTTACTTTTGAAAACTTTAAAACTCAATTATCTCGTAAACTTTAAGTCCTAGAGCCTTAAAACCGATATTTTTTGATCACAGTTTTACGTATTTTATGCATTTTAAATGATAGAAAAAGTAAAAATTGAATAACATTTCTTTGTTTTCCCCAAAAAATGCATTTTTTTTACAATGATTTTAAATGATAGAAAAAAAGAGAAAATTGAAAAAATATTTTTTGAGAACTTTAAAACTCGATTATCTCGCAAACTATAAGTCCTAGAGCCTTAAACCCGAAAATGTATGATCACAGTTTTAATGTATTTTATTCATTTTATATGACAGAAAAAGAAAAAATTAAAACAAAAAAATTATTTTTCGACCCTAAAACTAATTTTTATTATTGAAAACTTTAAAACTCAATTATCTCGTAAACTATAAGTCCTAGAGCCTTAAAACCGATATTTTGTGATAACAATTTCAATTATTATTTATTTTCCCCAAAAAAAGCATTTTTTTACAATGATTTTAAATGATAGAAAAAGAGAAAATAGAAAAGAATATTTTATGAAAACTTTAAAACTCAATTATTTCGTAAACTGTAAGTCCTAAAGCCTTAAACCCGAAAATGAATGATCACAGTTTTAATGTATTTTATTCATTTTATATGATAGAAAAAGAAAAAATTAAAAAAAATTATTTTTCGACCCAAAAAAACCAATTTCTATTATTGAAAACTTTAAAACTCAATTATCTCGTAAACTATAAGTCCTAAAACCTTAAAACCGATATTTTGTGATCACAGTTTTATGTATTTTATACATTTTAAATGATAGAAAAAGTAAAAATTGAAAAAATTTCTTTGTTTTCCCCAAAAAATGCATTTTTTTACAATGATTTTAAATGATAGAAAAAGAGAAAATTGAAAAAAAAAAAATATTTTTTGAAAACTTTAAAACTCAATTATCTCGTAAACTATAAGTTCTAGGGCCTTAAACCCGAAAATGTATGATCACAGTTTTAATGTATTTTATTCATTTTATATGATAGAAAAAAAAAGATTAAAAAAAAATTATTTTTCGACCCCAAAAACCAATTTTTATTATTGAAAACTTTAAAACTCAATTATCTCGTAAACTATAAGTCCTAGAGCCTTAAAACCGATATTTTGTGATCAAGAGTTTTATGTATTTTATGCATTTTTAATGAGAGAAAAATAAAAATTGAAACAAATTTCTTTGTTTTTAAATGATAGAAAAAGAGAAAATTGAAAAAAAAAAATATATTTTGAAAACTTTAAAACTCAATTATCTCGTAAACTATAAGTCCTAGAGCCTTAAACCCGAAAATTTATGATCAAAGTTTTAATGTATTTTATTCATTTTACATGATAGAAAAAGAAAAAATTAAAAACCCTCGAAATTATCCGTCTCGTGAAAGCTTATTACTTAATGTTTAATTAATTTCTTTCAGTATCAAAAAGAAAAAATTTGTCCCAACTAAATCAAAAAATTTACGTCTAACTAAAAAGCCACAGTTTTCAAATAGAATTAAACTTTTAATTAATATTAGGAACGAAGCATACGAACGCTGAAAAAGATTCAAAACACCTGAGCTGGAACAATTATTTAAAACCTCTAGAAAGGAAGTAAATATAAAGATAAGGAATTCAAGTCCAAATTTTATGAAGAAAAATTTTCAATTATTCTATCATCGAAAAAGAAATGGAACGATATACAACACATGGGAGTTATTAACAAAGATAACATTATTGATAAAGACATTGATGTGAACCAATGCACAGTTCGGATATCAGCTTTTATAATTTAACTAACACGATTTATCATCAAAATAGTATAGGTTACTAGCTTGCACACGTGAGATACATACTGGAACACTCATTCATATTTAAGTACACATAGTTTTGCAAGTGAGAATTATTTGCGCATATGTAGTTGGTCAACTAAAATCAAATAGCACAAATTCTGCAACTCCCACAATTCCCAAATTAAGGACCAAAAAGTCATAAAGTCTACATATGGGCTCATGAAAAACTCGGAGGTAAAATCGAAATTTCTATATATATATATATATATATATAATATATATATTATATATATAATATATATATATATATATATATATATATATATATATATATATATATATATATATATATATATATATAGAGGGCTAGGCCGATGGATTCTACAAAATAATAAAATGTTATTTTATATACAATTATGTTTTGTATAAAAGTTATTTGGTTTCTTTATGTCGATTCATATCTCCTAATTAAATGTTCTGATGTTTCCGCTATGATCGTAACTATCTCTTCAATTCCTGATTTAAACTCTACTATTTTAAAATCAGAGGCCGAAAGACTAATTATACTGATATCTTTTTTTATTGACTTTTGCATCAAATTGTATCGATTTTAAACATTTTGTATTTTAATAGATTTGTATATAATTGATATTCTCATTAATGTTTTTTCTTATGTCTCCTCCGTAAGCTCCATTTAGAAACGTTGAATTAAACCCTTTTGATATTCTCATTAATGTTTTTTCTTATGTCTCCTCCGTAAGCTCCATTTAGAAACGTTGAATTAAACCCTTTTATATATATATATATATATGTTGTCATTATCAGGGATGACGTGTTTTATTATTTATGTTTCAATTTTAATTAAGGATTAAAAAAGGAAAAAGTTTTTTTACAACAGTTTGTCTAATTATTTTCAAAGGACTGTTATACGTTAGTTGTTTATTATATTTGCATCTACTCTTTTTTGCTCACAGGTAAATCCAACCACGATTTTATTTTCTTGTTTCTTTAAATGTTAAGCCTTGATATCCATTTCTCTTATTTTTACCGGAAGTCATGTAGCTATCTTCTTAATAACATCATGTGCAGCTATGTGTTTGTTTGAAAATATTATTTGCAGTTCAAGTGTTATGCATGTACCTATGTATTTTGTTAAGTTGTTTTTTTTTCTTGCTTTATATTTTTCATTAGGTTTACTTTCTTCACTACTAGCGACAAAAAAGTGTTAGGTAATTGTTGTTGGAGCCGTTTTTATCTCTTGTTTTATTTGTAAATTTTAGGTATTCACATTTTTGCTAGCATTTCTATTGAGATTTTTTATATCTGATTTGAAACCAAAATCATCAGACTGCATTGTGCTTGTCTTTTGAGTTTGCAGTAGAAAAAAAATGTCTGCTTAAACTTTTAATCCATCTCTTAAAATTAACATTCTCACGTGGTGTTTTTTTCACACGACTGCTGGGTGAATATAATTATAACAATTTTTCTTTTACCCTAGTTTTGACTAACCCAAAGCTTGAAGCTATAGAAAAGATTTTATTACAAAATCGGCAACCAATTTTCTTCTAGAACTTTAAGCCAACAAGAACGTTATTATTTCACAATTAAAAAAGAATTTGGCGGATATTGTATGGTCAGTAAGATATTTCAGACCTTATTTGTTTGGAAGAAAATTTTAAATTTAAACCGACTATCAACGTCTTTTATGTTTAAATTCTTTAAAACAGCCTAATATCAAGTTACAAAGGTGGAAAACATAACTAAACGAATATAATTTCGAGTTTAGTACATTAAGGAGAAAAACAAATCAAGTCGCAATTTTCTTAGCCGGTTAGATATACATAGCTAAAAAATTTACCAGATAAAGCTACGATATATAGTGAAAAAGAAATGATACTTTTAATATGCAACATTCTTTTCAAATGATGAAAGTCTTTTTGGATAAAAAGAAACCTGTTGACAAAGAATAGAAAAATATCACAGTAATAACAACCTTAGATAAAATATATTTAGTACTGAAAGTTAAAATGTATTTTCCTACATAAAAATTGTGTTCTAAGTAATATGTGTGGACTCGACAGAGCACCGATGAAAACGAAATAATGTGTTACAGAAAATCTAGTTCAATCTAACACACGAAGAACTTTTTTTAATGTATTTACTAACTCTTCGAACACCTTTTGATGCATTATTTAACTGACAGTTCAATCTAACACACAAACAACATTTTTTTATTGTGTCACAAACTCCCCAAATATTTTTCGATACTATACTTAACTGACAAGAAAATTATTCGAAATCCAGAAAAGAATTTGCTTTTATGGGAAACTAAAAAAGATTATTGCAAATAACAAGATTTTCATTTAACTGCACCGAATAGTCATACTGGTAACGCCGACATAAAAAGTTGTCATCTTACACACAATGAACATATTAGCCTATTTAAGATAAATCCAGCATTCGATAATAAAACGCTGTTCTTAAAATCTGGTTAAATACACAATAACTCTATTCGGAGAAAAACGGGCTATAGTACGTGATTTACTTAATTTTTATGCAACATAATAAAACTCATGGTACAAAAAATTACAAAATTTAGGAAGAGAAACGAAAAAATTGTCATTTCACAATCTGTAAAAATCCAATTCTATATATAAAACAAGTAAAATAAAACAAACAAACCAAATTTGTTAAATTAAAAAGACAAAAGTACACGCAATGATTGTGCGGAACCCAGTAATGAGCTCATGACTAAAGCCAAAAAAGTGAAAAAAAGGGCATTTTTTTTATTCTAAATTTTAATTTACTTTTAAAGAGATTTCGGACTAACTTAGAAAGAGAAAGTTCTACAATTAAAATAGTTCATATTCATAAGTACAGCAGGTACTAGACGATAGTTTAGTAAGATTGTTATTTTGTTTGCAAAAAGTTTAAAAGTCATAATATTTTTAGACCGCTTAATCTATTTATGTTTTCAAAATATATTTTAGTACATCGCTTACATCAATTGGTATAAACCATACTAAATAATTAGATCATCTTTAATAAAAGAAGTTGGTCAAATAAATAAACAAAAAAGCAAAAATATTTTTATTGATTCAAATAACAACTGAACTTCAGCCGATATATATATATTTTTTAAATGTAAAAATAGTTTTGCACTTACCAATAATAGCTTCAATAGTTATGTAGTTAGCGTCAATTTCTCTAGCAAACTCACGTATTGCTTGATTGGGATCTTCATACGTATGCGGATCCACGTAACTGCGGCTATTTCCAAATAATGGTGTAGTCACTATAAAGCGTACAAGCATTTAATAAATAGTATCCTAGTTTCTAAGTCTGTTGTTAATAGTTGAATTTAAAAAAGTTTACATAAATACGACCCGTTATTGATTGTTATATGTATGTGTTAAATAATTGTAAATGAAGACTTTTAACATATCAATATAATTTAAACTAAAACTAAAAACAATTGTTAACAATTTTGATACCCGTTTCAATTATTTAAGTTGTGATATAATAAAAAAAAACTTTTTTGTGCAAACCATAAGAAAAATTAAAAAAAGTACTTCATGATAGGTAGGGGCTACTCGAAATAGTATCTGCAAAAACTTTAAGAGATATTTCTTTTATAACAGCAATTTACAGAAACTAACTTGGGTATTTACTTTCCAACATATTAACATCATTATGTTTTTTTTTTTTTTTAATTTTCTAAAAAAGAATTTAATGATGTTAATGTGTTCTAATCTCTGTTTATTGTTTATATTTTTTTAGTTCCTAAAGAACACCAACAATAATTCAAATCTTTACAGAATATCGTTTTTTTTCCTTCACCTCAATAAAAAAAGGTTGTATCTAAGTTTGTCGTTCCGTTTCTACAGTATCCATTTCTGACCCCATGAAGTATATATATTCTGAACTATTATGCACAGGGAGGTCGATTGAGCTACGTCCGTCTGTGTTCGGGTTGAAATCAACTTTGCCAAGGCACTAGATGTGCTAAAGAAAATTTAAATACGCCAATCGATCAGACATAGTTTCGAAAAGTTAAAAATCATTAAGATTACGCCTGCCTCTAATTTTTTAATATCAATTGGAACAAATCTAGTTTACTAAAGTAACTTCAATAAAAAAAGATATGTATTGGGGATAGATTTTTTATTCTCTTCTTAATTTAATAGGAAAAACAATATAAGTGAAAAAATTGGCTCTAGTTAATATCTGTCATGATAAGAAAATAAAAAAAAGACATATCTTCATAGTTAATACCATGAAAAATATAAAAAGGATATATTTATTTACATTTTCTGAACCCATAATAAAGTAGAGATGAGACAAACGCGACTACACGTTTGCCGACGACCAACCACTATATGTGCTTCCGGAAGAGATGAAGCAACTCACTCAGAGAAGGGGCACACCACTAGAATTCAATAGTAAAATCAGCAAAGCACTGAACCTCGCACTTTCGAAGATAGAAACGTCAAGAGACAATGAATCTGCAAACCCAGAAACTGTCCACACATTTTACTCAATGCAGATATACAAGCGGCACACTATACACTCACCATCCAAAAGAGTTAGAAACTGCATTTGCATTTGCAATCGCAAGTATCATATACCATGACAACGCAAAAATGCAGTTCGAAAATAGAGACTACACATCAACGCTACAAATAAAGACAAAACCATGCACCTCAACGATACCAAGGCAACTGGAGGTATATTCCAAATGTACAAGTACAATATAACCATCACCCACGCCAAGAACCAACGGAAGTGGATAATTCCCAACAATACATACGAATAACACAACCTTTTACGAGAAACAATTTTTAACAGGCCCAGTAACACCACAACCCAATTAGAAGGGAGCATCAAACAAAGCCGGACGAGAGATGAAGACCTACAATCACTTACCCCACACATCAAAGTCACTTACAAAACGGGATGCGTTTTTTATAGAAAAATAAACGGATTAACCATACCTCCAAAGGCGCTGCCAAACAACACGTAAATCCGTTAATATTTTAATCGACACAGGTGTAACGAATAATTATATTAGTTCTAAGTGTACAATAGGGATGTTAATTCTTTATCATTTTATTTTTTACTTTCATAGCAAAATAAAAACATATCTTATGGAATTAAACCATAAATTTATTTATTTCCCACATTTGTCAGGCATAGCGTGAGATTTACTACGTCAGCATAATTCAAGGCTAGAATAAAATTTTCACATACCAGTTCAAGTGACCAGGTATTTGTGAAATTTAATATCATCTCTGCACTAATTAATAGCGGGAAAATAATTTGCTTATTTAAATTACTAGCCAGACAGTTATGTAATACAATCTCTGTACTACACTGCCTTACAGTGGGAAAATAATTTTTAAATATTTAATGAAACACAATATTTCTTTTTGGCTAATGGTGGGAAAAGAATTAAGTACAGAAAGTTATGAACGTTTTTCGGCGTGTTTACAATTAAGTTTATAATTTTTAATTTAGTTTTTATTGCATTATTCCTTTTTACTTTTTGTTAATATTCATTTATTTAAATACCAAAGAATTCCTTATAAAGTTTGTCATTTGCATTCGTTGTGTTCACACTCTTTTCTAAGATACTTTGTCTTGGTGTACCACCTGGACAATTCAACAAGGCATACGAGCTTAGCAATATTATCCTGGTGTACCACTTGGATAATTAGAGACAACAAATAACTTAGTGCATCACTAAGTTATCCTTAATTTAACAGTTGAAAACCATTTCAAGTATTTTATTAATATTTAATATTTTTTGGAAATCAAAGCTTTAGAAGAGATCGATATGCGTCTAGGAGAACATGGCCTCAGAGTCAATAAAGAGGAAATTAACTTTTTGGATTAAAAAATCACGTATCAATATAAAAAAACTAAATTAGTGAACAAAAGTAAATTATACTCATAATGAAACGAATTATACTCATAATGATAAAGTAAAATCTAAACTATAATGAGAATAAATAAAAAAACTAGCGATATTCTGCCCTTTACAACTGCTGTGTAAGCCGCAGTTAGGACGAAATCGGAAGACCCTGTTTAACTGGTGCATTGATATTTAAATCGCATACATTGGAAGATTCGCTTATGTTTACATTAAAGAAGTATTAATATACTTTTATTCACTCAAAGAAGACATCAACACATCTGAATCTCTAAAAAATAGCATTTTTCACGGCTCGGACACATTATCAAACACAATAAAATAACTGTGGACTCTAACAAGGTCCAAGCAATAAAAGTGGATTGTCCAAGAAACTTAAAAGAGTAAAGATCATTCTTTGGGTTAGCTAGTTATCATAGGAAGTTTGTACAAAACTTCGCTTCAATAGTGAAACCTCTTATCACATTCATACGTGGGGATAATGGATGTGTAAGCAAAAAACATAGCAAAAAATACTAATTAATCTAGATGAACCAACAGTCGAAGCAATGCAGAAAATTAAAAACATATAACAGGCACAAGTAGAATTATTTCAACCAGAATTCAATAAATTTTTCAAACTAACGCCAGCTGTAAGCAACTTTGCAATAGGAGCTGTACTTTCTCAGAATAAGGAACCTATTTCATTTATTCAAAACTCTTAGCCAAACTGAACAATTTACAGCACAAATAAAAAAAAGGCTTTAAAAGTTAAGTAATTATCTGTATGGTATAGCAGACATATCCATTAACACAGACCACCAGTCACTTATTTTTTCCATATCGAACAAAAGCCCTAACAAAAAATTAAAACGAGGAAAAATTTCATTGAAGAATAAGAATATGTTGCTAACGCACTATCCCGCCAGCAAATTAATAACACAAACAATAATAATAACAAAATTCGCCACCTTAAAAATTAAAATGTGTAAAACAAGCATTTAAAACTTTAAAACCCAAACAAGAATACATTCCTTCACTGGAGAGAAGCCTGAGGACAAGTTTTTCAATAGAGGAGAAACCTTGATATCAGGCGAAAAAATGTATGCAAACCAAAACAAAGTGATGACATACCACAACAAAAATCGAAAAATATCATCTACTCTAAAATACACCAACGCAACAAGAACACACGAAAATATTCGAAGCACATCGTAAAGGAAGACGAAGATAATACAATAGTTATAAATTAAAATATAATTGTACATAAAAACAAAACACGAGTACAAAGATGTAAAAAAGATTTAAAAGACAAAATATATATAATGATGGAAATTGACCCCTGTATGTTTCATCAAGACACAACGTTCTTACGCCATATAACCAATCTTTCAAAGAAAATGGCACCCTATAATTTAGTGTAGTGTGTTGGTCACACTCATCCACAGTTGGTCACATTATTTCAACTATTTAAAATAACAATTGATTCCTCCAAAATAAAAACTGCGAACTTAACATATTTTCTTTTTCCCATACTCAAGAACGTAAACAATCAATTGCACTGACATAAATACATATTGTATCGTCAAGAATTTGGAAGGAATCAAATTGCAAAAAATTTAATTTGCTCATTTGAAGTTTTACGATCACACATTTAATAATAACCAATAATAACTGTATTGTAAGCAAAATTATGAATAAAATTTTAGTATAAATAGCGGTAAGAATTTTTGAATAAAATCAGAATCTTTCTTGTAACTACCAAAAGAGTATTCTCATTATTCTAACTGAGCATCTAACAGTGCTTAGAAAATCAGACGTGCTGTGGCTAAGCGCAGCATTATAAAACCCTTAGCAGCCTGTTTTCACAAAAAATCAGACACAATATTAGATTCAAACTCGGTAGACTCTATTAATTAGACAATCAGAATTAACGATAACTTAACTTTTTAAGATCAGCTCTTAAATTTATTGCAGAAACACCTGATCACGATGGCTGGATCGAAATCAAAACAGGATTAGATATGTTAATAGAAAGCAATAATAAACATAAAAAAGTTAATTTGGCATTTGCAACAAAAACTTAAAAAAAATTAACCCTAAATGTATTTCAGAACATTTAAGGCTCACTGAAGTATATAATCTGTCACATAATAGAAAGCAATAATAAACATAATATAACAAAAAAAAAATTTTTCGTTTTTATCAAGTATAAATTAATATTCTATGGAATCAGTAATAAATAAATTAGAAAAAATCCTAATCAATTTTAAGAAATCAGGATCAAGGGATATCAGGAGGCCACAGTGATAAGTAAGTTAGAAGAAATAGATTTGTTAAAAACAGAATTTTATGACTCTTTAAATAAAACGTTAAAAACAGAAGACACAGAAATAAAAACAGAACAATTTGAGAAATACTACAATAGAGCGAAAACTCTTTTCGAACAAGTCCTAATAACGCCCAATAATCAACAACAAAATTTAGACATTAGAAATTATTAGAACTGGTAACTGAATTGAATAAATTTCAGATTAAAAATATAGAAAATTGCAGTAAAATTCAGGCTGCAACGGTAAAACAAATCAACGGTGATTACTCCCTGAACGTATTTAAGAACGGTTTAAAAGGAGAACTTAAACCTACGGTATTTGCATCAAGACCTAAAAATCTAGATGAGGCATTACAATTGGCCTTAGAGCTGGATAGAGAATTCGCTACTAACACGGAACAAGTTTTGTATTTCTCGAATAATGGAAATCGGGGAAATAACCCCAGAAATTTGAACAATTGAAATAACAATTTTTTTAATAATAATAACAATAATAGAAGAAATAATTTCGGACCTAACAGCAACAGAAATAATTACAGCAATAATAGGACACTGGGTCAAATAATAATAACAACAATAACAATGGTGTTGGTCACACTCATCCACAGTTGGTCACATTATTTCAACTATTTAAAATAACAATTGATTCCTCCAAAATAAAAAGTGCGAACTTAACATATTTTATTTTTCCATACTCAAGAACGTAAACAATCAATTGCACTGACATACATACATATTGTATCCTCAAGAATTTGGAAGAAATCAAATTGCACAGAATTGAATTTGCTGATTTGAAGTTTTGCGATCACACATTTAATAATAACAAATAATAACTGTATTGTAAACAAAATTATGAATAAAATTTTAGTATAAATAGCGGTAAGAATTATTAAATAAAATCAGAATCTTTTTTGTAACCAACAAAAGACTATTCTGATTATTCTACCTGAGCACCTAACAGTGCTTAGAAGGATCAAAACGTGCTGTGGCTAAGCGCAGCATTATAAAACCCTTACCAGCCTACTTTCACAAAAAATCAAATACAACATTAGATTCAAACTCGGTAGACTCTATTAATTAGACAATCAGAATTAACGATAACTTAACTTTTTAAGATCAGCTCTTAAATTTATTGCAGAAACACCTGATCACGATGGCTGGATCGAAATCAAAACAGGATTAGATATGTTAATAGAAAGCAATAATAAACATAAAAAAGTTAATTTGGCATTTGCAACAAAAACTTAAAAAAAATTAACCCTAAATGTATTTCAGAACATTTAAGACTCACTGAAGTATATAATCTGTCACATATAACTACTATGATTAATTTCACAAAAAGCGGTAACTTTTACTCAGGAACTCTGAATTTAAAAGATATTGAACAAATAACTTCCAATGAGCCATTATATTACCTGCTGCATTTTGCTTACCAGTTTTTTTGCCTAGGTGCTCAAAATACAAAATATTGTGCATAATGGCTTACTTTGGTTAGAAAATAAATCGTGTACGTGCATATTGCTGAAGTGCATTTTTTAGATAATTGCTTTCAAGTTTTGTGTCAACAATGTTTAGTTTTAATACTAAATATTATAATTAACTACCTCATAAAACAAAATTTCATTATTCTGTCAACGATTTTAAAATCTCAATCTTAAGGTAAAAAGAAAGCAAAGTATTACTTTTCTGAGATGGTAAACTAAATCTATGAATTGAAGAATTGTATGATCAGGCAACTGTGATCATCTGTTCTTTAAGTTTAAATTTAAATTAATTTGTTTTAACAAAAAAAGGAAAAGAACTGTATTATTACCAGCTGATTGCTGCTCAATAAAGCCAAAGAATTTGCTGCAGATTTTTTTTCTTTCTTAGATGGAAGAAGCGATACAATCTGAAGGTTAGAAAACTCATGGTGAATCGTCTTCTAGCAACACAGTAGCTGCATTAGATTATAACCTTACTGTCCTCCCAGGCTTATAAAATTATGATCCGCAAAACATTATGAACGCAGATGAAAGCGGACTTTTTTACAAAGCCTTGTCCTCTATTACGTATTACAGAACAGGCGCCATACCATCAGGTCATAGGAGCCAAAAAGCAAGCCTAATAATATTATTTATTTGCAATGTAACGGGAATATTCAAACAAATCTATGCAGTTGGCAAATCAAAAAGTCCACGCTGCCTAAGAAACATAAATCCACCGGTAACATATATCAAACAAAAAGGCGTGGATAAGTCTTAAATTCCAAAAACTCAACAGAAAAATAATTTTATTTGCAAAAAAAAGCTAGTTGCCACAAATCAGTTAACTTAAAAAACATCAATTCACACTTTTTGCCTCCAAACACCTCTTGTTTAATGCAAACACTAGACCAAGGTATCATACACACTTTCAAGATGTATTACAGACAAAATATTGCCAAGAAACAATTGTCGGCATTGGAGAGGGATCTGTCTATACCAAAGTTTTACAAGTCAGTTCGCTTTTGGACCCTCTATATTTTATAAAAAGAAAGCTTGGTGGTTAGTAAAATTAGAAACAATCTCAAATTGTTTTAAAAAGATAAATTTATATGCATAAGTAAGACCCAAAATATGTAAAATGTTGTTTATTTCAAAGCCAAGTTCTATGAGATTCCATATTCTGAGAAAGAAATAGCAGAGAATATTGAATTACTTGAAATAGTTTCTTACTATGAAATCTACATAAGATGTGATGATAACATTCCAAATGAACGTTATGGAATCTTAACTGAAGCAGTGATTGGTGATACTGTAAGAGAACCAAATTGTAGCAATTAAGGCTGAAGAAGACGACGATAGCACGTTCTGCATATATGTTGCTTCACTGTTGCTTTGGAATTACGGAATCTCTGGAATATTTCTTCCCATTGTTGTGCTATCTTTTAATTTGGTCAACACCTTTACCTACTTATTAGCAGTTTTCATCAAAAATCTTCATTAAAAACGAATACGGCAATTCCCTTATAATTCATTAAAAAAATTGTAAGTTTTTGGCGTATTGTGGTTAAACTTTTTTGAAAACCGCGAAAAATTAATATCATATTTTTTTATAGTTTTCAATAGAATATTCGACAATGTTAGGGCCATTTTTGATATTTGCAAAAAATGGGAATGTTATACCTTTAATGTACGTAGTACATGTTAGCATTGTTTTTTCCTTCTGATGAAATTTATGTTTTTTCCTTTTGATGAAATTTATTTTTCTTATATATGTATGTTTTATTGTTTAAATGAATTTATTTTGTTTTTATTGCTTTTATTTAAAACAAATTAAAAGCTTTTTTATAAAAAAATTTTCTATCTAATTCTTAATGATATTTCATACCTGAATGAATTTTTGCAAATTAAAACTATTTTTTGCATAATCGCATATTTGGATAGAAGCATTATTATTATTTGTAAAAACTGCGTAACAGAACATTTTGCGTAGGTGCATGAATCTTCCTACAAACTTTCAAGCGCAGCTAAAAAAAATTCTGTATTAGAATACGCCAACATAAATGTTTGTTATTTCAATTATGCAATGATAACTATTTATAATTATCCAATTTTAAAAACAAAATGTTAACTATTTAACCTGTATCCATGCAAACAATCATGGAAAACTATTACCTTATTATTGATAAATTACATATTTCTTGCTTTAAGCTTATAAAAAAAGATTCTGGAATAGCAAAATGTTATGAAATTTTATATGCAGGATTAAGAATCCAGATAACTGCACCATTAAAATACTAGATAACAGGGCGGCAAAACGTTAATACACGAAAATAACAAACCATTTCAGGCATTCGAAAATGAAAACATTATGAGCACAACTGGAAAAAAATGAGAATAAACGCACCTAAACTTATACAATTTAACTATTTTACAACTTTAGATGAAAAAGAATTCTTCAATCATCAACAAGAACTCAAAAACGGCATACATAACTGTTAGGTTGAAGAATCTCCTCTTCCTAATTTTATAGTTTTTTTTGCAAACTGGAAAAAAAATTAAACACAAACTAGTTTCGTAGAAAATACAAAATAAGAGTTTGTTGTTTTATTGAGGTCTAACTTAAATTGTTTTTAAAGGAAACAAGCCGCTAATTTTCGGCGCATTAAAATTCATTGGAAATTAAATAATCTTAAGCAAAATAAACTGAAAATTAAAGGAACTGTTTATGTTTTTGGAACACGGTTCAACATACTCCTGGGCGTAGTTAATGGCAATTACAGGCACGCCATACTCCGGAAAACACCCACCCAAATACTGAACGCTGAGCTTTTGGTATATTTTCATCTAGCTGGTTGTTGGGTTTGTACATAATTTTGGCTAATACATTTTGTTTAATGATGCCGTCAACTTCTCGAATTTGGTAACAGATTTTGAGTTTCCATTGCCGTGTTTGGTTTTCTTCAAGCTCTTTGCTTACCATCGTATCCAAAAATATTAAATTTGGACTCATCACTAAAAATAACGTTTTTCAAAATTGTCATGTAGTCATTTCTTAACTTAACGATCAATTTTCTAATATCTCAGGAAATTTCTTTGCGTTTTTGTGAATATTTCATCATATTTTTGAATATATAAAAATAAACTCACTTTAACTGCAGATAGTTTTTATTTTTGTTAAATAATGCTGTTTAAACAAGTAAAAAACGAAGTACCGTTAACTAGCGATGTGCTCTTGCTGTATGTACACTTTTTTCTGCAGAAAAATTGATAAAACCTCAACTTTTGTGTACTAGGATTGACAAATGGGAACTTTTTTCATTAATTTAGAAATTTAGCTGAGATCTATGACAAAATAATCGAAAATGTCGTAATTTTTTTGTAAATATATTTAACATTAATTTTATAGTTCTGTATGTAGACTTTATTGGGCTACTGTATGTATTTTTATCCCCTCAACAAATAAAGTTGTCAGGCAGAATTTGACCTATGCATCGGAAACACGGTGAAATATTATTTATTGTGTCGCCTTTTATATGGAGCATAATATCAAAGTAATTTCCAAAAATTTTTTACAATGTCGCGCCATAGTCAAGATTTGCTTTCCTTTTGCTAACAAAAATAAAAGGTTATATACCTTAATAGAAAATATTAAGTTTAGGGTCACAGTCTGTACTCCAAACTAGGTTTTTTGTGACGTCTGTTGAAAGAATCTACAATTCTAAAAATGTTGAAAATCGCATAGAAAACAACTCTCTGGCCGCGATTTAATTTTCTTGGATTTAGGAGGTAACCAACTTTGACAGATTCCGGCGACGTTTCCCTTAATGAAAATTTCCGTGCATCTCTTTTATAGCAATGTAAAATTTTATTAAAATCGGTTTATTTATTTAGATACTGCGGTTTTATTTATTGGACAGCCAAAAAAACCTTTTTAATTTCTGGTTAAATAAATTCTAGTTAAAGAGGTAGTTTTATTTATTTGTTGCCTTTTTAATTTACTGAATGGTTACTATATAATTGTGTCGTTAGAGAGTAAATTTATGAAGACTTTATTATTTTGTTTATTTGTTAAATGTTTTTGAACCCATGTCCGGTAAAAATATTATGATACTTAGAAACATGTTTTCCAACTCACTACGGTACCAGACGGGATGTAACATAGATCGCTTTTCTGTCCAAGGACCTTTCTTCCGATTTTTCGGCACGTTTTTTTGTTTGACTTGGGCTGGTGGTTATGGCTTCTAGACCTAGTAGCATCGGGGTGAAACCCTGTGGGAACGGCTCCAGTTTAAGGTCATAACTATCTCCGTCCCGTAAAAACCCTGGCAGGCCTCATAGTACGTTCGATACCCGTCATCGTTAAGTTGGTGGTGTAGGTTTGGTTGAGTTTACTCCCAATTGGCAACGGTCTGGCTCTGAGCACCTGTCCCCATGAAGGCTGGTGCCAACCCTCGCATGGCCTCCCTGCTTGCATAGATAACCATGGGACCTTTGAGTTGACTACACATACGGGTGGAG
The DNA here is from genome assembly GCA_937654795.1 of Cistogaster globosa. Taxonomy (NCBI): domain Eukaryota; kingdom Metazoa; phylum Arthropoda; class Insecta; order Diptera; family Tachinidae; genus Cistogaster; species Cistogaster globosa. The sequence goes on from OW569408.1 coordinate 25,130,494, forward strand.
ATAGCGGCTATGAGTGGGGACCCATTTCGCATGGACAAAACTTCAACTACAAAAAAGACCACAAAGGCCAATTCTAAAAGGGAGCCGGTTGTATTGCAACGGCAAAAGCCGGCAATCCATAAACAATCTTCGTCTGTGACCTCTACCTCCAGACCACAGCTGGGTGCAGCGACCCTGTTGTCTGCCTCGACATCCCGCACCGCAATCCCCAAGGGTTGCGTAATGCCCTCTTCGAGCACCACAATCACTCCTGCTACAAAACAGAGTGAAAGAGGGGCTCCCCCGCATATTGGTCCAACTACTGATGTAAGGGCATTGGTTAAGCCAGCCCAAACAACCGGTAGTCTCGGCCCTAGCACGTCCTCCTCTTCTCGTGCATACATCAACGCGTCGACGCGGGCGTATAGGACCAGAAGATCTGCCTACCGGATCCTGCAAAAGCTTGGTGGGCAAGATCCGAACACTTTGTCTGAAAAGGACCAGACTAAACTTAAATGGGCCAAACAGAACTTGGAGTCTCGCCCTCCACCTAACTTGGCACCTCAGAAACGACAAAGGACGGCTGAGGAAACCGCTACGACAGTCCCTCAACCGCCTAAACGGCCAAAAACTTTAACATGCAAACCGGTGTCCTCACGTCCGCTTAGCGAGATAGTTAAGGATAGCCTCGTTTTGGCTATAATAGACATTAGTAAAAGTGACGGGACTATATCTCCAGATAATTGGAGGTTAGTCCAAGCGGCTCTTCGCAGTGTCTATAAGGACATAATTTCAGCCAATCCTGGCCCCTCCCCCTCATGCCGTGATGCGGGCTGGTATCAGGGGCATGTTAAATTGATCGCTTGTGCTGATCATATATAGGAAAGATATATTGCACAATTTATAGTGGTAAACAAGTATCTTTATTTAATTCAAAAATAATTTAAATGTATGAAAGGCATGTACCATTCAAGAGGAAACAACTAAAAGACGAAGTAGTTGCTTCTGTTGCAATGCAATAAGCGATTCCAAAGATAAAGCGATTTATCCTTTAAGGCATATAAGAAAGATATGTGTGATAGGCGTTTGAAAACCTTTTATAAATATAGACATAGATTAAAATATGTCATAAGAAAGGTCAGAAACCAACACTGTGAAAAATTTTTAATAGTCGGGTTCCTGATAATAGTTGGGATAAACTCAAAACTACTAGACTATGCGGAAGTGAAACTAGTGCTCTCGTTCAAAATCTTAATGAACTTATTCAAAGCTTTGTACTGCCTCTCGACAATACTTCCAACAGTATCTTATAATCTAATCCTCAAAATCGGTTAAATTTTAGAAGCGTAGAGGAAGCTGATGTGTTTGAGGCGTCGAATCAAATTAAGTCTGTAGGACATGATAAAATATGCATACGATTTATGTATGTTAAACCTCTTTAAAACAATAATCATGACTAATTAATATCCTTATAGCTGGAAATAGCCAGAATCGTACCAAATCCGAAATCCAGCTGGAATTACTGATCACAGGCCAATAAGTATTGTTGATACTTAATCAACATAATTTTATTCCATTATTTTCTTACTTTTTATTATTTTATCATTATTAAAAAATATATTACACAATTCCCGTATTAAAATTCAATAACTATTATTTTTGACTAAACCTTTTATTTTATAACCCAATTTTTTATTAAGTTCATTAACCATTGTTGTTGACAATTAACATTGTTGCTGACTAAACAGCTGAATGGAAACTCTTGGTATAAAATGATCTAGCACCCTTTTTGTCCGAGTTAAGGATTTTTCAGTCTGGACTAGTTACCTTGCGATACTTATGTTCAACAATTACACATCGGGCAACATATAATATTTTGATAAATAATTTCAATCATGTAAAAGACGAATTGCTGGAGGAAAAGGAACTATTTGCCGCTAGAAGAGTTAAAAGGGGTGCTTTCAACATTATTGGAAATGTAGCAAGGTCATTGTTTGGAGTGCTGAACTCAGACTATGCCAATGAAATGTCAGACACCATTAAAAGGGCGAAGGTCGAAACAGACTATATTTTTAAATTACTTAAAAACCAAACATCAATTATTGATTCCACTATTAATATAACTAAAGACGACGAAGTCAACACACAAAAACAACTATCAGAGATTGTTGCAAGAACTAACAATGAAACAAATGTAATTGCTAGAGAATTCTCACACGTCAGTCAAACACAACTAATATCACTTCTTGCGAATCAATTATCATTAACAGCACTGAATTTGCAAAGGGTAGAAGAGGAGATTATCGACGTACTTACCGATGATCACCATGAAAATATCAGTCCACTTTTGTTATCACCACATCAGCTAAGGAATGAATTGACTACAATAAAGGCACATTTACCAGTACAACGTACGCTTCCAATTGAAGAAGATAATTTGGTTCAACTATACAAGCTTATGAAGGCAAATGGAGCAGTGACAAAAGACGAAGTTCTCTTCGAAATTAGGTTGCCATTGATCGATCAACAGTTCCTAGAACTCCTGAAGATAACTCCGGTCTCAACGATACGAAATAACTCTCTAATATCCGTCAAACCAGATGTACCTTTTTTTAGCAGTAAATCCACACAGGGATGAATTTATTTCTTTTACAATCGATGATTTTCCAAGCTGCACTATAGCAACAAGGGATACATACATATGCCAAAATAAGCAGCTTAGATTCAAAAAGGATATAAGTTCCTATGAGATTAACATCCTTAACGGCGTTAACACAGCGAATTGTAGTCTTAGCCGTCTGACATATAACACAACATGGACGCAAATGAAAAATCCGAATACATGGTTTTTTTCTGCCACAACAAAAATAGAAATTTCAGCAGTTTGCGTCACTGAAACCTCCCAACAGCTAATAATAGGCACTGGAATAATGCAAATAAAACCTAATTGCATAAATAAAACCAACTTTCTCACTAACCACGGCCACATCAAATAGCTCTCATACTAAATACATCCAATTGAGGCACATTGATCAAATTAGCACTCCACAAGATATCAAAAGAATTTTTAATAATACTAACAACCAGATTGAAACCTATCTAAATCAACTGAATAACCTGCAAAAACAGATTAAAGAGTCAACTATTGTAAGATAGCCAGATTTAATCAGGCCCCAAAGCCAACCTTACCATGCCGTCAGCTACACTGCACTTTTAGTTTCCCTAATCAATTTAATAGCCATCATCATAGTCAAGTTATACCCAACCTATAAAAGAAGAAAAACTCATAGGATCGCTCAACCGACAACTCATCCAGTTCGCTTACCGCGACCTGCTACCATCGACATTGCAAACATCAAACCTAATGAACGTTTGTCACCAGTGAGCGTTGGTCATCGCGGAGAGAATGTTGATACTTAATCAACAAAATTTCATTCTTTTTTTTTTACTTTTTATTTTTTATAAATCAATTAAAATTTTACTTTTTCGGCTTTGGTTCATTTTTAATTTAACTTTTATTAAGAAAAATTATTTTTCAAATGTACGCGGACGTTTTCCAAAGAAAACAAGAAAAATTAGACGCTGGCAGAATGTAATGCTGCATTTTCAGGACCGCCAAATCCATCTTCAGCATTCTTTGCATCCAACACCTTGATTTGCGTATACTGTAAATATCATCCATTTAACCAACCAATCAATATTAATTTGGTTGGACGAAATTCACACACAACTCAAAGCATTTTTTTGTTGTCTTCTCTACAACACGTCTTGTACATTTGTTGCAATTTTGTACTACACCGTCGGTATAGTCACGAAATGAAAATTTTTATTTTTAATCATTCATACTTGTTTTTCTCACAACATTATAGATGCTGTTCCAGTATCATATCAACTGTTGATGAGTTAGGTATGAATGTTAATGCGCTGTCTGGGACTAAAATTAAAAATAATTTTTATTTTTTATTATTTTATCATTATTAAAAATTTCCGTATTCACATTCAATAACTATTATTGTTTACTAAACACTTTATTTTATAATCCAATTTTATATTAAGTTCATCCAACATTGTTGTTGACAGTTAACATTGTTGTTGACTAAACATTTTTTCTCTTAAGTTCAATTACGTGAACCCCTGTGGGAATGGCTCCAGTTTAAGGTCATAACTATCTCGGTCCCGTGAAAACCCTGGCAGGCCTCATAGTACGTTCGATACCCGTCACCGTTAAGTTGGTGGTGTAGGTTTGGTTGAGATTACTCCCAATTAGCAACGGTCTGGCTCTGAGCACCTGTCCCCATAAAGGCTGGTGCCAACCCTCGCATGGCCTCCCTGCTTGCATAGATAACCATGGGACCTTTGAGTTGACTACACATACGGGTGGAGATAGCGGCATTTGAATACTTTTACCCGTTTCCCAAACCCTAGTATCACATAGCGATTTTTATATAAACTATCAGGATTCTTTCGAAAATTCAATGAAAAGTTTTTACTTACTTTGTTAAACCAAATTAGATTTTTTTGTAATAAAAACATTTGTATTTACATAGTTATATATTTGTTCCAGGGTACTTGATAAAACTAGATTAAATGGAGACTTCTTATATTTTTTTTTAAAAAGCCTACCAGTTAAAAACGGGTTAACAATTTGTTTGTGATATATAACGCGCTCGACAATTCTGCTATAATACCCTAATTGACTCATTCTGCCACAAAGTGCTTATAATATCACAATTTATTTATGAAAACTGTTAAGGGCCGTAGCTCGAATAATATTGGGTTTTTTTATTTAATATTTTTTCCTTAAATTCACTTTTTCCACCCAAACACAACGATTGCCCATTTAAGATTCATTAACCTATTTAAAGATTTTATGAATGCGGCCGTTTAACTTTTATAGGTGCTTTATTTTTCGGTAGTAAAATATTTACTTTATGGTACGCCTACTGCTTCCGTTTTGCCTATTTTTTGTTTTTTCTAAAAACATTGGTGACAAATTACTTGTAATTGCCTAGACGAACAATGACAAGGACAACGCCCTTAGCTTTTACCTTGTCCTTTTTTTACCTTTTTTTTGTTAGTTACTTTGAGCGTTAATAATTTAATTATTCACACAAACTTTAAATATCATTATTTTAGAGGTTTAATTAATAAAAATTAAGTTTTTGCTGTTTCAATAGCAACGGTAACGCCCACTGCTATGATTTCCTATATTTTTATGAGTGGGGACCCATTTCACATGGACAAAACCATATATACAAAAAAGACCACAAAGCCCAACCCTAAAAGGGAGCCGGCTGTATTGAAACGGCAAAAGCCGGCAATCCAGAAACGACCTTCGTCTGAGACCTCTACCTCCAGACCACAGCTGGTTTCAGCGACTCTGTTGTCTTCCTCAACATCCCGCACCGCAAACCCCAGAGGTTGCGTAATGCCCTCTTCGAGCACCTCAATCACCCCTGCTACAAAACAGAGTGAAAGAGGGGCTCCCCCGCATATTGGTCCAACTACTGCTGTGAGGGTATCGGTTAAGCCAGTCCAAACAACTGGTAGTCTGGGCTCTAGAACGTCCTCCTCTTCTCGTGCACACATCAACGCGTCGACATGGGCGTATAGGACCAGAATATCTGCCTACCGAATCCTGCAAAAGCTCGGTGGGCAAGATCCGAACAGTTTGTCTAAAAGGGACCAGACAAAACTTAAATGGGCCAAACAGAACTTGGAGTCTCGCCCCCTACCTAACTTGGCATCTCATAAACGACAAAGGTCGGCTGAGTAAGCCGCCACGACAGTCCCTCAGCTGCCTAAACGGCAAAAGACTTCAACGTGAAAACCGATGTCCTCACGTCCCCTTAGCGAGATAGTTAGGAATAGCTTCGTTTTGGCTATAATAGACACTGCTAAAAGTGACGGGACAATATCTCCAGATAGTTGGAGGTTAGTCTAAACGGCTCTTCGCTGTGTCTATAAGGACATAAATTCAGCCAATCCTGGCACCTCCCCCTCATGCCGTTAAATTGATCGCTTGTGCTGATCAACGCTCAGCGGACTTGTACAAGCAGGCAATTGAAAGCCTAGGTAAAATCTGGTCAAGTGCTAAGCTCTCAGCTGTATCCAAAGATCAGATTTCAAACCGTCCAAGATCCTTCGCCCAAATCCCGGCAGATCTCTCCACTCCGGATAAAATTCTGGAGCTAATTAAACTTAGGAACAAAAAGCTGCCTGCGGCTGACTGGAAGGTCGCTAAAGTAAGCGAGCCAAAGAGCCACTTCCGCGACGCTATTATCGTCATTAACGACGAGTCCCTCGCCCCACTCAACGCCTGTAAGGGGGAGATCAACTACAGTTTCGACTCGATCTCTCTCAGGATCTATAAGGGGGACAATACAGGAAAAAATTGTAAAACTCCCATGGAACTTCTGGTACCAGAGGTTGCCGCAGGACAAACTGAACCTATACAAACGGCTCCGGCCTCCATGTGCGGTTCAGATACGTCGGATGACACAAGAAGTGTTATCTTTTCATCCGAGTTTGCCGGTGACTTTTTCCGGCAAATGAGGCTCGGATCCGAATACCTGGCAAAAAGCAAGGAATCACCCCTATCTAGCGAGGGCGATTCCGACGCTACCCTTACGGCCAAAAATAATGATGATGAGGATTGTGCAAATTAACCTTCATTATTCCATCGCTGCTTCTGCAGCTCTACTCCCCCGCCTGTCACTGAAAGGACAGGATATTGTTCTGGTCCAGGAACCATGAGTTATTAATGATCGGGTTTCTAGACTATCTATGGACGGCTACAAAACTGTCTACGTCACAGATCAAGGTAAGCCCAGGGCCTGCATTATGATTAAGTATAATATTAACGCTTTCTTTCTTCGCAGATTCAGTGTCAGAGACAGCGTTACCATAGCAGTGGAGACGGGCTCGAAGGATGTCTGGGTGGTCTCCAGTTATATGGCCCATGATCATGGAAATTCACCACCACATGACCTGCTAAAGCTTCTGGTTGCAGAGGCTAACAACCATCAAATGCCGGTCATCATTGGAGCCGATGCTAACGCTCATCACCATATGTGGGGCAGCACGGATGTCAATGAACAGGGTGAGTCTCTTTTTGATTTTATATTATCTTATGACTTAAGTATTGTCAATAGGGGAAGCGAGCCTACCTTCGTCACTTTGAGTAGAAGGGAGGTTCTCGATCTTACCCTGGCAGGTGGTGGCTGGTCTGATATTGTCAGAAATTGGAGTGTCTCTCAAGAGTGCTCCTTTTCTGACCATAGGTATTTATCTTATAACTTATATCTAGAATTAGTAGGTTCCGGACTGTCCCACTCCTACATAAATAGGAAACAAACGGACTTGAATAAATTTCGGTCCATTTTAGAGCTTGGCCTAAGACCTGCTCCCTTCAAGATTAATGATCACTGCGGTATTGATCGGGCGGTTGAATTCTTGACCTTGCAGATATGCTCTGCGGCGAAAGCGGCCTGCAATCCACCGAAGCCAAGGGGTAAACCGAAACCCCCTTGGTGGAATACGGAGATTGCAGAGTTACGTAAGGAATGTAGAAGACTCTTTAATAGGGCCAAAAATAGTGGAAACTGGCTGCCCTACAAGGATAAACAAAGGGAGTTTAAGTATGCCATACGTAGATCCAAAAGAGCCTCGTGGAAAACTTTCTGTGGCAACATAGAAAGCTCGTCCGAAACCAGCAGGCTACGCAGGATTCTTAGCACGTCCCCGAGAGTTATTGAGAGTATTCAGAAGCCGGACGGAAAATGGACGGACTCTGTAATCGATACCTTGGAGACGCTGCTTGATACTCACTTCCCTGGTAGTGAAAGGATTGACGAAGCGATGGGGATTGTGAATTCCGCGTCGGTTTTTCCAGCCACTTTCCGGGTGACCAATGCTCACTTAGAGTGGGCCATCATGTCGTTTGATGCCTTTAAGTCTCCTGGAATTGACAATATCATTCCAGCGGACTTGCAACATGGCATAGACCTTATAAAACCATGGCTATTGCAAATCTACAATACTTACATGCCCATAGGTTGGCGTGTAGCCCGAGTTGTTTTCATCCCTAAAGCGGGGAAGACATCTCCTATTAAACCCAAGGACTTTAGGCACATAAGCCTGTCGTCCTTCTTACTCAAAACGCTGGAAAGGATTCTTGATCTTCAGATCAGGAACTCCATAAATCCCGCGCTAATTTCTAGCTCGCAGCATGCCTACACGAAAGGGAAATTTGTGGAAACAGCGCTGCATGTGTTATTATCCGATGTTGAAAAGTCCCTTTCAAATAAGGAATTTACGCTTGCAGTGTTTCTTGACATAGAAGGAGCTTTCAATAACGTCTGCCCCAATGCCGTTATAAAGGCCCTCTTGGATCTCGATCTTGATGCAAATCTGGTGGGATTCATTGCGCAACTACTGAAGACACGTATCATCACGTCCACCTTAGGAAATGATCACGTTGAAAGGGTAGTGAAAAGAGGCACTCCACAAGGCGGCGTATTGTCTCCCCTCATCTGGAATCTGGCAGTCAACACGCTGCTAAGGCAACTGGACCAAACGGGTAATAGGGTGATAGCTTATGCTGATGACATTGCTATCGCAGTCTCTGGGAAGTACCTGACAACACTCACAGAACGGATGAACTATTCGCTTAATGTTCTGTCTCAATGGTGCTGCGATTTTGATCTTGCTGTTAACCCCGGCAAAACGGAGGTTATGCTCTTCACACGGAGATACAAGATCCCGAATTTTACTGCACCTAGGCTGAATGGCATGGTGCTTAGTGTAAGTAAAAGTGTGAAATACCTTGGGGTGATACTTGACCCCAAACTTCAATGGAAGGCAAACATTGCCGAAAGAGCTCGGAAGGCGACCTGTGCCCTCTATCTCTGTCACAGAGCTCTAGGACCAAGATGGGGCCTTCAGCCTCGAATCATCTCCTGGCTCTACAAGGCACTTATAGAGCCAAATATTCTCTATGGTGCTGTGTTTTGGTGGCCCGCTCTTAAGAGATTGTTCAACCAAAAGCCTCTTGACAAAGTCAAGAGAACAGCCGCCATTTTGATTACTGGGGCTCTTCGAACTACTTCGACAAAGGCTCTGTTTGCTCTTCTCCACTGGTTACCCACCAAACTTCTGGCATTGCAACAGGCTAAATCCTGTGCAGCCAGACTTAATGCCCTCTCACGCTGGCTCAGACGGGACATAGGGCACTCTAAGATTATCGATCGGGTTGTTCCACTGCCATCAATGGTGGACTACATCTCTTCTACTCCCGCTCTGGGCCACGGGTTTCGGATCCATATTCCAAATAGAGAGACTTGGGTCCGTAACGAAGTGGTCGTGGGTGGTACTGTTGACATCTACACCGATGGCTCGAAACTGGACGACAGAGTCGGTTGCGGAATCTTCTCCAATCATCTTGGACTGACTCTCCCTCAGACTCCCTGACTACTGTAGCGTCTTTCAAGCCGAGGTAATGGCCATTCTGAAAACATCCGAAATAGCGCTCAGGGACGATCTTTCTGGTCATGCTATTCGGATATTTTCGGACAGTCAGGCGGCAATCAGGGCGCTTGCTGGTGCATATAGTACATCTAAGCTAGTCCTGAGTTGTCGCTCATTACTGAACACTTTATCGGAGCGATCACAGATTGACCTGTTTTGGGTCCCTGGTCACAGGGATATCCAGGGTAACTGTGAGGCCGATGATCTCGCAAAACGGGGCACATTGCTTCCTAATGTCTCCCCGCTACCAGACGTTGGAATTCCTCTGGCAACGGTGAAAATGGCCATAAAGAACCACTATCTAAATTTGGCTCGCAAATTATGGGTAGATGAAAGTTCCTGCTGTGTCTCCAGACAACTGTGGACTACACTGGACCTCAAGCGGACCAGGCAGCTGCTCAGACTGGACAGAAAATCCATAAGTATCACGGTCTCGGTACTTACTGGACACTGTCTAATCGGTAGGCATGCTGAAAGACTTGGTCTGCCTTTTAATGATTTCTGCCGCAGCTGTGGCTCGGAGGATAAGGAAGAGACCGTACTGCACCTCCTGTGCCACTGCCCATCGCTGGCTCGAAGAAGACTAAGAATTCTGGGCTCTCCTTTCTTTGGAACTCTTACGGAGCTGACATCCCACTGTATAAGGGACATAGCGAAGTTCATCCGTGAATCCTCATGGTTCTCGGCTGGGTAATGGGAGTCATGCCGCCTTCTTTGTGGTATCACAACGGGCCATTCGTTTGTGCTCAAGTGAGCTTCGTCGCGAGAGGCTGCCACTCCTAACTAACTAACTAACTAACGGTACCAGACAGAACTTTTCGAATACTGCGTTATTGGAAATTTACCTTTTTTGGATAAAATTTAAAACAACAAAATAAGCATCACTCATTACATTTTTCAGCAACCATAATTTACCGTTACCGTATAAATTCGATAATGAAATAGAAAAAGCGATTGGGTGCATAACTTTTTGCTGATAATTAAAACTAAACATAATTAAACTCTAGCAAATTGGTCAAGATTTGCTTTCCTTTTGCTAACAAAAACAAAAGGTTCATAAAAAATTAAAATCTTTAATTTATGAATTAAAATTTATTTTTGGCTTAAGTTCATTTTTTAATTTAAAAAAAACCTTTTATTTTTAGAAAGAAAAATTAATTTACCAATTTTTATAAGGAAAACAGCCTTGTGCATAAGCTTAAATTGTAAAGTTCTAAATAGTTTTCGCAAAAAAAAAATTATTAGTTGATATCACTGTTTTTAGTGTTTATGTTTTCTTTTCGACGACAAGAGGTTATGTAATATGTACATAACATATGCAAGTTTGAACATGAAAATTATAAACCGTATGTTAAGCACTGATTTTGACATACACACGAAATTACACATGGATAGCAATTTTGACAATCCATATGACTTGTACACATAATGTAAACACACCTTTAGATTGTGTACATTGTAAACATCATCTATTTAACCAACTAATTTTGTAATAATAAGAATACGAGGATATGAATATTCTTTAGATTGTGTCCATTGTAAACATCATCTATTAAACCAACTAATTTTGTAATAATAAGAATACGAGGATATAAATATTCCTCGTATTCTTATTTACAAAATTAGTTGGTTAAATAGATGATGTTTACAATGTACACAATCTAAGGTAACTAGATACAAAGAATGCTGATGAAGGATGTAGCGATCCAGAAAATGCTGAATTTCATTCTGCCTGTGTCTAATTTTTTTTTTTTTTTTGTGTTTTCTTTGGAAAACGTCCGCATACATTTATAAATTAATTTTTCTTTCTAAAAATACAAGTTTTTTAGAAATTAAAAATTAACTTAAGCCAAAAATAAATTTTATTCATTTATATCAACAGTTCAAAACCTAATTTCAAAAAAAAAAAAATTAAATTTATCTTTATTTTAAAAATTGAAAATATTAAGTTTAGGGTCACAGTCCGTACTATTTACTAGGTTTTTGTGACCTCTGTTGAAAGAATCTACAATTCTCAAAAAGTTGAAAAGCGCATAGAAAACAACCATCTTTGACAGATTCCGGCAACGTTTCCCGGTGCGGTTTTGTTTATGGATAGCCAAAAAACATTTTTTTTTTCTGGTTTTTAATTTACTGAGTGGCGAATATATAATTGTGTTGTTAGAGAGTAAATTTATAAGAATTTAATTTTTTTTTTATTTGTTAAATGTTTTGGTATTCCTGTCCAGTAAAAATAATATGATACTTTGAAACATGTATTCCAACTCACTACTGTACCAGACAGAACTTTTCGAATACTGCGTTATTGGAAATTTACCTTTGTCGGATAAAATTAAGAACAATTTCCTTTAACTTTGAAATTCTTTTCTTCAGTACATAAAAAACAACAAAATAAGCTTCGCTCAATACATTCTTCAGCAAACATAATTTACCGTTACCTTATAAATTTGATAATGAAATAGAAAAAGCGATTGGGTGCATTAAATTAAAACCAAATCGGTGAAAATTTTAATAACTTAATCTCACAAATTTTTAACAAAAGGAATTGTCTTTACATTATTAAAATAAAGATTTTTTACGGAATACATCTTTGATATTATACAGATTGTACTTTTTTTAAATTATTTGTCTTATTATTTTATGTAATAATTTAGATTTGTCAGTTGTTCAACACTGTATTTTAATATTTTTTACTAAATGTATCAAATCGCAACACCCGCAATTATTATTTAAACATAATAATTAGGTCATTCTTTTCTAGTTTTTTTACTAAATGTATCAAATCGCAACACTTGCAATTATTATTTAAACATAATAATTAGGTCATTCTTTTCTTGTTTACTAAATGAATCAAATCGCAACGTTTGCAGTTATTATAATAAAATTTAAGTAAATTTAGCGAGTGTTGAACTGCAAACAACAAAATTATTGTTATTCATGCATTTATTAAATTGTGTTTAATTTTCATTTGTTCTTATTGTAGCTAATTAATTAATTTAGTATATAAGCTATTAAGAAAATTAAGTTTGAGTCAGTGATAGACAATTCATTCTTCCTACACAAGTGTTACTTACTTTCTCTAACCGTCTTTCAGTTCAAGTACTAGAAAGACAAAGGAAAAACAAATAGTGCAAGTTCTGACGAATCGTCTGAATTTAATTCAATACTAGATTTCCTATTTGAACATTTTGGTGACCCCGACGCTCCTGTGTAGGAAGAAACGGTTAAATTAACGATTTTTCACCAGCGTCTACACCAAACATGACTTCAGAGGAAGAATTAATTAGCCTACAGAGCATCTTAAGTAAAAACATTCAGCAGATCATCCGGAACTTCAAAAAGGACTCTGCTGATAGAAAAACCAAGGTTTCCTATTTTGAGGAACGCCGTCGTTGACGAAAAATTACGTATAACTGTTGAAGACCAGTCTGAAGTTGATGACTTCAAGAAGAATTATTTTGAGCACATTCGATTTTAGTCTGAAATAGCACGCTTGAAAAAAGAAGCACTCAAGAACCCGCAGGCAATTTTACATGAACACAATGTACAAGCATCAGCGGGGTCCACACAAATACCTGGCAGCAGAGAAGATGGATCGGACGACAACTCATCACATAGTTTAATTGCAAAATTAAACGCTCGGATGTCAGCACTACAAAGATTATTAATAGGAATGTCAAGACCGAATAGCGATGAGCCTCAATAGTTCTATAACATTAGAATTGAGACAATTGAAAAACTATGGAACCAAATAGAAGAACTATGAGCAAATATGGGATCGCTGTTTAAATCCTCTAGCCAATGGTCTTGATAAAGATGCTTATGAAAGTCTGAGAGAAATGGTCATCGATGGCTTAACAAAGTTACAGATGATGTCAGATCAATAATCGAACACAAGTGCGGTAGGACAACATACAGTCACGGCATCATCATTGCCACTGCCGAAGATCTCAATTCCCAAGTTTGATGGGGATTTTGCAAAATGGACGCAATTTCATGATATGCTTCTCAATATAGTCCATCAACAACTGATACCTGATGTCCAAAAGATGTGATATCTGAAATCCAATCTTACAGGAGACGAAGAAAAATTTGTAAGCGATCTATCAACGACGGAGAGCAACTATGATTCAGCATGGACTATGTTACAAGAACGATACAACAACAAACGAGTTCTTGTAGTAACACTTGTAGAGAATATCATTAATCAACCATTATGCACGTCAAACTCTGCTACCATTTAAAAACTGCACGACACAACTCGTAAATGCCTTTTGGCGCTGAACAATGTTGGGATTGAGACAAATATTAATTAAAAAACTAGATCGAGGTTTACATATGAGGTTCGAGCAGTCTCTTAGCAAACCGAAAGAGTTACCAACAGTTGAAGAACTGTCTTCTCCAGCAGGGAGAAGACAGCATATGCTTCAAATAAAACAGCAGCAACTATGGTGAAGAAGGCTTCTAGGTGCACTTTCTGCAATAATGAAAATCATGCTTTACATCTCTGTAGAAAGTTTTTGAATTTATCAGCTATAGAAAGACTAAGATTTGTACAATCACAAAAACTCTGCTTCAACTGCTTCAAAGGAGACCACTCTTCAACGGACTGTTCATCAGGCTCGTGTAGAAAATGCAACAAGAAGCACAACACATTGTTACATATTGAATCAAAACTTATTCCACAAACCAAGCAGACTTCAATTGCATCCCCGAACATTGAAGTAAATCCCAATTCTTTCAACGTAGCGGTGTCATCTGCTTCTGCAAATGCTATATACTTGCAACAGCAAGAGTAAAAAAAAAACAGCATCTAACGGAAATTCAGCAGAGTTTCGTGCTGTTCTTGATTCTGGTTCACAAGTTAACCTCATTTCCGAGCAAGTCATCAAAAAACTAGGTGTTTCAACTTCAACAGCATCATAGATGGTGTAGGAAATGGCAAGAAACGAGTTACAAAAAGGGTTAATTTGAAGCTACAATCAATAAACAATAAGTTTAAAACAAACTTAGAGGCGTTTGTCATCCCGACAATCATTCCTCCGCCACCAAGTCAGCATATTAATATTTCAAATGGCAAATTCCAAACTCGGACTTAGCCGATCCATACTTCAATCTACCGGGAAGAGTAGACACTCTGTTGGGTGCTGAGCATTACTTTAATTTGATACAAAAGGAAAAGATAGAATTGTCGGGGAATCTTCCAAACATGTTAAACACATTACTTGGATGGATTATCAGCGGAAAATTATCTTCAAGTCAAGATCCCAAGGACTCTGCAACTTGCGCAGTTTTCACCAATAATAAAGAAAATTTTGACGACGAGTTATTTAATGACGTCATAGAACGGCTGTGGAGAATGGAAGACGATGGATCTAATGAAAAGGGCCTTTCGCAAGATGAACAACAATGTGAATCATTATTTGTTTAAAGTATCCAAAGAAATAATAAGGTCGTTTTGTTGTCAAAATATCGTTCCGTGAACATCCTTCTGTATTAGGCGATTCAAAGGCAACAGCCCACAAACGATTCGTTAGTCTTGAACGACGATTAATGAAGGATCCACTGACCAGATATCAATACATAAATTTTATGAATGAATATGAACAAATGAAGCACATGACGGAAATAGATATCTACTCAATACAAACTTCCAACTATTTTATTCCGCACCGTTGTGTTATAAAACCAGGGAGCACAACTACTACGCTTCGTGCCGTTTTCGACGCTTCCGCTAAATCATCATCTGGTTATTCACTTAATGACTTACTGTACACTAGTCCAATTGTTCAAAGTGATCTGTTTTCGATACTCATCCGCTTCCGTTTGCCAAGATTTGTATTTACCACAGATATTGAAAAGATGTACCGACAAATCTTAATACATCCAGATGACAGGAATAACCAAATTATCCTGTAGAGGAATGATTCTTCTGCTCCAATAAAATATTATCAGATTAACACAGTTACATATGGTACACGAGCTGCTTCATACTTGGCAACAAGATGTCTTCAACAAGTTGCGTTCGAAAATGCAGGAGATTATCCACTAGGTGCTCAAATGCTAAAAGAAAATTTATATGCAGATGATGGTCTTGGAGGAACAGACAACTTAAGCACTGCAATCGAAATACAAAAACAGCTCTCTCATATTTTAAAACAACATGGATTCAACTGTCGTAAATGGAGTGCAAGTAACAAGCAATTACTTCGAAATATTGCACAAGATGATCGGGAAGTAAATCTTGATTTTAACAGCATAGAGAAGGAGTCTATTAAAACTCTGGGTCTAATATGGTTACCTAAAGAAGATCATCTTTGCATAAAGGTAAAGGTGGAACCTGTTAATATGATTACTAAACGCACAGTTAGTTCCGACTTGGCAAAACTCTTTGATCCACTTGGACTATTGGCACGAATTGTTGTGAAAGCAAAGACATTTATTCAACATCTTTCGCAGATGAAATTGACATGGGACGAAGCCTGATGATCTAAGCTCAACGTAGGCAAATTTCCGCGAAAGTCTAAACTTATTAAACAATCTTCAAATAACACGACACATGTTCAAGGATAGCATCCCATTAACTACTCAGCTTCACATCTTAGCAGATGCATCCAAAAGGGCCTTTGGTGCAGCAGCATACATTCGATCAACGTTTAAAGGCGACAGAATAATTACAAAGCTACTCTGTGCAAAGTCTCGCGTATCACTACTCAAAAAGCAAACCTTACCACGATTAGAACTTTGTGCAGCACTTCTGGCTGCGGGATTAGCTCAACGCCTTCGAAAGGTTATGAAAGGGAAGAATTTTCCAATTTTCTTATGGACATTTGTGGGTAATAGGATCTCAAAGATTCAAACACTGACCCTTCCACAACAATTGCGACACGTTTTATCTAAAGATAATCCAGCGGACATTCTATCAAGAGGTTTAACAGCAAAGGCACTTTCAGAAAGTCATTTATGGTTTTTAGGACCATTATTTTTACACGGAAGGCAAGAATGCTGTCCAAAAGAGTTTCATAGGCCACAGTTACAAATTACCTCTAATCGTGAAAAAAAGAAAGATTCAACGATTGTTTTATTAACTACAGACAACTATTGTTTTGTATACGATATCAATCATAAGGGTTCATTTAAGCAGCTACAGCGAATAATATCATATGTCTTTCGCTTCGTTAGAAACACATCCGAAAAATATTCAACGAGGTCGTAACTGAAGGCTTTAAGTACAAAGGAACTTGACGCATCACTTAAAGTTATTGTACGTGCCATTCAAAGTTATGATTTTTTGAATGAAATCAAGCAATTAAATAAACATCAAGAAGTCGCTAAAACAAGTTCAATTCTCAGTTTAACTCCACTTATTGATAAAGAAGGCATCTTGCGAGTGGGAGGACGATTGGATAAGTCAGCCCTGCCGTACGAGACAGAGTTATTCCAGCACGGCCATTCATTAATACAGGTGTTAATTATTTTGGACCGATATGGATTCATTACAAAATAAGAGGGAAACGACCAACGAAGACATATGTAGCTGTATTTTGCTGCTTTGCGACAAAGGCAGTTCATTTTGAACTGGTGAGTGATTTGTCAACTGATGCCTACATCGGCGCCTTGAAACGTTTTATTTGTAGAAGAGGACGTTGCCAATATATCTATAGTAGGAGCCAACAATAAACTGGCTGAGCTCTCACAATCAATATTCTCTGATAATGGGAAGGAATTAATAGTTTCAACATGTAGCTCAAAAGGAATACAGTTCCATTTTATTCCACCGAAATCTCCCCATTTTGGAGGACTTTAGGAAGCAGCTGTCAAATCAGCTTAAAATCTTCTTATACGGAGCTTAAGTACAGCTTCATTGACTTATAAAGAATTAGAAACGGTTATCATTGAAATTGAAGCCATATTGAATTCTCGGCCATTAACACCTATTTCTAACGACCCCTCTGATATGATTGCATTAACTCCAGGACACTTACTGATCGGTGAAGCTCTTACATCTCAGGTTGACACCGCAGCAAGCTCAAGAAAAATGTCACCTTTATCAAGATGGGAACTGGTGACAAAAATCAAACATAAATTTTGGAAAACTCAAGGTCCTAACATCACACCAGGAGGCATGGTTATCGTCAAAGAAGTGGCCGCTAGGAAGAATATTAAAAGTCTATCCTGCAAATGATGGATGCATTCGGGTTGCTGATGTCAAGACCGCATCTAGAATATGTAAAAGGCCTATACATCGTCTAGCGCTGCTTCCTGTTGAAGAGAATGCACAGCCAAACTCAACAGAACTCAAATGCAACAAATAAAGACACGGTAGAAGAAGATCAAATCAATGAACCCAAAGGCAAGAGAGTAAGACTACCATCAATTAATATATGCAATGCCCTGTGTCTTTACTACTTATTTTACCAGTGATTCTTGGAATGCCGATCAACAACAGGCCATTTGGATCTCAGCTAGGGGTTCATTTTGAAGAAATAGGATCGACGTATATATCTACAAGTCAATGGAATCTTATAGTGTATTATGATCTATCAACATACTGGTCTGATACATCATTTTTAGCAAATGGTACCAAATCACTTAAACAGATTTGTAAGGAAATGGAGTCTAATACATCATGTATAAATATAATAGAACATTTTCAGCACATTGAAAAAGACTTAAGTCTAGACAACAGACTACTATACAAATCTCGACAGAAAAGAGGTGCTATTGATTTTGTCGGAAATATTGCACATTCACTCTTTGGTGTACTTGATTCTGAATATGCAGAAAAAATGCCATCAACAATCACCAAACTACAAGAAGACGACTCAACTATGAACATAATTAAACAAGGTTTAACTGCAGCAAAATTTAAGTTTACAGTATTCAAACAACCATAAATGAATTAGTGAAAACCGGAGAATCCCGCAACGAAGAATTATACCAGTTCAAGCTTGCTCATCTTTTTAACCTAGGCTTTATGCAACTATCACTTATTACAAACAATTTGCAAAAAACGCAAGCATGTATCCTGGACACATTAACTGACAGCCATCATGCAAAAATAATACCCCTTGCTGTTATCTCCACTGCAGCATATGCCTGAATCATTGATGTTGCCAGTATCCGAAAATGACTTGCTAGAGTTTTATGAGTTAATGAAGATAAAAGGTGGACTTACCGAGAAGCACGTGTCCCTAATGCACTTAACACAATGATAGAGATAGAAACATGCAGTTCTATTTTAGCTATAGACTTAAACCGACGACATTATTTTCCGATATCATCAGATAAACTTAAGTCATGTGACATCATCAGAAAAGACATATTCATATGCTATAATATTCAACTAGAATATAACTTCGGAGCAGAGAAGTGTTCATGTGAAATCAACTTATTTTACAACATTACTATTACCGACGACATTATTTTCCGATATCATCAGATAAACTTAAGTCATGTGACATCATCAGAAAAGACATATTCATATGCTATAATATTCAACTAGAATATAACTTCGGAGCAGAGAAGTGTTCATGTGAAATTGCAATTTAAAAAGGCTATCAGCTAGTGTAACGTGGATCCCGTTGCATCACAAAAACCAATGGATATATTCATCGCTATCAACCACACAAGTGACAACAGTTTGTGGGAAAGAAATTGCAACCTTTTATCTTGAAGGATCTGGATTGTTAACTATTAGTCCAGATTGCATCCTTATGCATGATTATATTCATATGACCGGACAACAATCTCTATCAACAATTATTGGGTCATCATATACAAGTCTCTCAAACATTTCAGAACTTTCATATGAAGGCCTTCCAATTAGTAAAAATATAAAAAATAACAATTACACACTCATGTCAGACCAGATTTCGTTACAACTCAATAAAATAAAGGGTTTGTAAAAAAGGCTAGAAACAATAAACAACTCAAAGTTTATTTTTTAAAGCTCTTTATTTTATGCAATCAGCTTAACTGAGCACACACATTTCTAAAACCATCCAAAATTAACCTACTATTTTAACCAGCTATCTTTACGCCTATAAAAAAAATTATCTTGCAGCTAAATTTAAAAACCCTGTTTTGTTTTTTTTTACCAAACTGTAAATAAACGGTCGGTTTTAGTTTTTTTGTGCATTTCGGTTTTAAATAAGTTTTTAAGTTTTTGATTTCAAGAAAAGTTTCTTAAGAAAATTAATGTTTTTTTGTTAAATCTTGATAAAAAAAAATGATTTTAGATAAAGTTTTTTTATAATTTAATTTTGTGGTAATTTTTGGGTGGAAATAAGACTTTTGTCGAAACTTAGTGAAAATAAGAGTTATCAATTGTTTTAACTTTTTTCGCATTACCAGTTTTTATTAAAAATTAAAATTAAATGTTTTTGGCTAAATTTTCTTTTTTAGTGATATTTTGGTAAAAATGTGATATTATGGTGAAGTTCTAAATAGTCCTAAGTTCAATTTTTCTTAATTTTTGGTTTTAATGGAATAAACAAAACACAACATTGATAACAAAAAATAAAAACAGCATTGGAAAAATTTAAAATAGAGACTGTTGCCTTTTTTGGAGCATATCATATATTGCCTTGTAAAAGTTGTTTTTAACATGAACAAGGACTGACTTACATCGCTAAATCGACTTCCTTTTGTAAAAGAAACCTGAACAAATTCTTTATCGGATCTGAAAATTGTAAAAATTACAAACGAAGTAAAAGTTTTACATATACCATTTTACCTCTGGTGAAGTTATATCCTCATACACAAATAAAAAAAGGAAAATTATATATAATGTGAGAACTTTTCCAATTTTTATTGAAATGTCTTCTATTTAATCATACGCTAGTAAAAATGATTGGAATTGTATATTTCAACAGCAAATATTTGCATTTGCTTTTAAAAACTTTCAAAGTAAGGATTTTATATTTTTTATGTATTATGTTCATTAAATTTAGTTGACATTGTGGAACTGGTCTTAAAAGGTGCGTTATAAAGTCGTGAAATTTGAGGAATTTGTCAAATTTTCTATAGTGCACCGGTCAAGAAAAACTTTTATCTTGAAACTCAAGAACTTGTATATTTCAGGTTAAAGATTAACAGTTTGGAAATAAGAATATAAATTTGAAAATTACAAGTTCTTACAGCCAAGGTGGAAGATTAAACAAGACAATACCAAGATCAGCGACTTTGAAGCGTCAAAAGCAATATTTTACCTCATGACGAATTAAAAAAAAAACTTATTTAGTTTTTATTGTGGATATTATAAATGAATTAAAATTGATTTTGGCTGAAGCACATTTTTTTAATTTCAAAAAACCTTTAAGCATTATATTTGCTGTTTTAGTATCATATTGATTTCATGAGTTAAGCATAAATATACATGCGCAGTGCCTCGCGTTTTTTAATTAATAGTTTTTTATGAAATTAGGTTTGGAACTGTGGATTATATAAATACATTTAAATTGACTTTGGCCTAAGTTAATTTTTTTATTTTCTTCTTATTTTTTTTTATTTTTTTGTTTACTTTCTAAAAACTTGAGACAGCATCGAACAATGTTGTGAGGAAACAAGTAATATTTTGTTTCGCTCTCTATTCTTGCTTCACACTCCAATCATGAGCGAATCAACTTGCATCGCCATACAAAATTTTGACAGCGAAGCGAATGTAATATAAAAAACAGTTAATTTAATTAAAATTTAAAATTTAGTAAATTACAAACAAACAAAATTAACACGAAAAATAAAACTTTTGAGCAAATTATTTGAGCATTGTTTCAGTTTTTGTGCGGACGTGCAATCGAAGCATGTATCGTGTAAACGGTATGCTTCGCAATCATGATTCGAAGAGCGAAGCAAATGCCTTATTTTGCCGTGGAAATACACAAAAGGGAGTCAATTAAGCATAGTCATCTGCCCGTAATCGAGTTGAAATCAGTTTTGCCATGTCCCAAGAGCACCTACAGAAAATTTATGACCACCAGTTTTTCACATAGTCTTGAAAGATGTGCTACATCAGCAACACTGGTCAATAAATGAAGATATGTTCCATAAAAAATGCAAGAAATAAAAAATCGAGCCCCTTTGTTTTCCTTCGTTTTTCAGATTAAATTGTTGTTGTTTTTTGTTTTTGTTTAAAAACTTGCCAGGTAATTGGAATGTCTAAAGTTTAACTAAAATATAACATTTTCACTAACATTTCACAGAAAATATTAAACTGCTCTAAAAAAATGTTTGCAATGAATTTTAATAAAAACTGAAATTCACCAAAAGAAAAGCACAAAAACATATAAATTATTATTAAACTAATTGGAATATTACTAAACGATTAAAATTTCACGAAAACTTCAACCAAAGTTTTAATTTTTTTTCAGTTGTAATAAAAACTTTGAAATCTTATTAAAAACTGAAAACATACGCAAATAACTAAAGACATGCACAAAGTAGTTTCTTACGTTGTACTGACAGAAGTTCTAACTTCTACCTCCTCGTAGTCTCTGCTAGTAGTCTGGCAAAGTAAGTCGATAGAAGAGAAGTAAAAACGATTTAGGGCCAGTTTTCCATAGGGCAGCTTTCATTCTTTGGATAATTGGTTTCGGTAAAAATCGAGTCTACTCATAAAAGCCAAGGCAAACGAGGAAGATAACACATCAGATTAATAGTCCGTTAAGTCATGCGACGACTCCGAAAGGGCAAGAGTTTTAAGGGTGCTAAGCCTTAAGTTTCAGACAAGAACTGATGACAATAAAAGAAGAAGATTACTCAAAACGATTCCACCAGACAACCCTCATTTGAGCTTCATTTGCACAAGTGGCAAATAAAGATCTTATTTTAGCTACCACCGACACATCCACGGCTAGTTCCTTAGAGAATACACATTTCAGTGTCTTAAGGCGTCACGCTCTAGAGGGCCTGAGTGATAATAGAGGTTTTGTAAGAATGGCAAAACTTTTTAATAGGCTGGTAGTCATCATAGGAGGGTAGTCATCATTTCAAAAAGTCTGTAGAAGCAAAATGGATGCATAATAAAAACTTCCTTGTGGAAAGTCACTTGCGCTCAAAAATTTGCTAACGCAAATAAAAAGACGGTAGTACTCACGGTCTGGTTTCCGAAAGAAAATGCGTATCCCATTAGGAAACAAGATTGAAACTAACTTCAGACTGTATATCGCCGTCGCACAGTGGTTCAGAAACGTTTTTCATTGGCCAAAACTCTGTAACTTTTTAACTAATAAAGATTTTTTAGTAGTTCTTTTTTTGGTCAATAGACAACATCTTAAGCTTTTACCGAGTTTGGGCCTTATTAAAATCGGTTCAGCGGTTGCTGAGAAATTCAAGCCTAAAGTTGAACTTTCGATTTGCTTTTCCTAATTCTTGTTTGAAATTCCGTTTCAAATGTGCCAACTCATTTTTGACCCACTTTTCCTTAAACAATGTGGCTCAAATTTGGTCCACGGGTCAATCTTGGATGACAATACAATATTTTGCTATCCTTAGGGTGGCCCCTATTTTCACTGAGGTATTTTCCGTATTTTCATTAGGATTGTCCAAATTTCGACTTTATGCCTAACAATACTTACATATTTCCTAGTTTTTGGTCAATTTTAAAACAAAACAGTGTAATTTAATTTTTCTTTAATTAAATACATATTTATTTATAGTTATAAATAGATTCTACGTAAATAAAATAACATTTAATATTAATGTCTGTATACTTTATTTTATTCAAATACTAAATTCAAATTATAATTATTATTCATTTGGCTGGAATATTTCCTGTAAATATTCTATATTCTGCTCTTTATTACCTGTGTTCTGTAGCAGTGCCTTAGCTTCGGCATTTAGTTCCGAATGATTAAATTTCCATTGACTTCGAATGCTAGAGATGAAGGGATATAAAGTTGCCAATAATATACGAAATAAATCTTCATTTGTAGAAATTCGTGATATTTTTCTGGTATTATGTTCTCTGTAAAACCTGTAATCCTTGTTTCTTTTTTCCTGGGCTTCCTCTGACAAATATCCAATTGGTAATAAATGGTGGTTAATGACCTCTTCTCCATGATAAAGAACTTTATGCACTGTTGCTGACATATTTCTATATTTGTATTTGGATGTATATATAGCAGCGGTTTCCTTGGCGTAATCACAAAATTTTTTTAGCATTAATTAGTTCATTGCACGCAAGTACTTCAGTAATTGTTTTAAATCTTGAAATAACATCTATATCAACACCTGTTATATCAGATGTAGTTTCGGGATCCAAAAAAATCTTCTTGTGGTGTTGCCATCGTTTGTGTTACCTGATCCTTGTTTTGGTTGATCTATAATCAACCCGTGCTTGAGAAATGCATCTCGAACTTCTTTCTTTTTGAATTTTCTTATCTCTTTGTTGGTATCATTATTTCTTACTGATCCTGAAGCTCCGAAGTCCAAATCATAGCTTATTTTCAGTATGTGTTCCATAAATCTTATCCTCGTATGTAGCGGTGATAATCCAAATTCAAATGCATCAATACTATCCTCCGACTTTGTCGGTTCTTGGTTTAACTGACTTGATGTTGCTTTACATATAATACAGCTGGATAAAGCTTTTGTATCAGTCAAAACCTGGGCAGTTTTTCCGTCTATCATAGATAGTATTAATTGGTAATTCAATTTAATAGCCTGTTCCTCTATCTCTAACTCTAATGGCCTTAGTGTTGAAATTTGAGCTCTAATGTCACTTACTTCATTCTTAATAGTATCATGAGTTTCCTTTTTAAATTCAAATTTTATTGGTCTGCAGTATTTTGTAGACGATGGAGTTTGGTTTTTCCAAATATAACTTGTTTTCACTGTGCTGGACGAAGGTTCCGAGTCCTCTAAGTTTTTTACAAATCGCAATGGTACAAATGACACCATGAACATATCTGTGTCAGAAGTATCCTCACATAAAAATTGTTTATATTGTCTTTGTCCAGAAGACCCATCGCATCCCCATTTACAAAAAAGAGTTAAATTGCAGTTTCCATATTTTTTCAACTCACTTTAAGTGATTTTAGCAACCTTTCGGCTGTATGATCAAGTACAGCTTGCAGTTGTACCTGTGCCGAAATTGGTGTGATTTTGATAGATTCCTTTGGAGGATAACACTCCTTTTTAGCTGCAATTATGTGATGATATGACGGGTATAAATTTGAGCCTTTTTCGATCGCACGTATCTGAGTTGAGTATACTGCTGTTTTGTTAACTTTAAATCCAGAAATAATGCAAGCGCTTCCTCATTTGTGAACTGTTTTTCCTGGTTTGGTGTCGGAATGCTTTTAAGGATCCGTTTTGTTCTCACCGGACTAGCAGAAATGACTTTTTCAATTATATCCACTTTCGTTAATTGTTTTTGTGATCGCAGCTTGTAAAGAAAACTATCGTTAATGTTTTCACATCCGATTTCTTCATTTATATTCTTAAGTTTTCGTCTCTTAGATCTATGGCTACAGTTATCTAGCGATTTTTCTGGTCTTCCACCACTCTTCTTATTTGTGGTTTCTGAAATCACCTGGATACTACGTTCACCTTGTAACCAATTTTCAAAGCGCTTGTAAAATTTACTTTTACTATAGTGAACTTCCTTGTAGCGTTTTTGCAATATTTTTACGAAATCAGATACTTTGTTTTTTATTTCCAATTGCGTTTCACTGCTGATAGCATTTATGTTCAATTTTCTTTCAATATGGTTTAGAACATCTTCTTTGTTTTTTTTTTTTTTTGAAATATTCTTCGGTCAAATCATTATAGCTGAAAGTTTCCATATTTTAATTAAGCTGAGTTCTAAGTTCTATAAAAATAACTTCCAAAAATTTATCAACCTTTTAAAATCGAATTCTTGTCTGACAGTAAAATTTATTTCCAAATTTTTGTCCTTATATCCTCAATAAAGAAATGTCAAACTTAAAGTAGATTACGTACACACAAAAAAATATTAGAGCTATTATTACCTAGGCTAGCTCAGGTATTTTTCTTTTGTATGGAATTTTTTAAGACAAAAACCAAGTTCAACTACCTAAGCTGATTTGGAAAACGTACAATAAATTTGCCTTTTTAAATCGAATACTTGTACCGAAATAAAATTTATTTCCAAATTATTGTGATTTATACTACATATAAAAGTGTTAAACCTAAAGTAGATTACCTAAACACAAAAAACTAAGTTTAACTACCTAAGTTGATTCGGTTTATACAAGTTTTCTATGGGAAGATTTGTCATACACAACTTATACTGGATTTTAAGGAAATTTTACCAAAAATTGTTTTGTGTACTAAAACTCTCAATTTTCGAATAAAATTAACTTTTTAGTTAGATACCTCTCTTTCCGCTTACGTTTTGCTATCTGCAATTTGTACTTTTGGCAGTGAATGACTTCTAAAGTAAATTTACTAGCAGTTTTGATAGAAATTTGTTTGTAAAAATGCTGAGTATTTTCATTAAAATAGAAAAAGTGTTCTACGGGCGGATCCGGGCGGGTGCAAAAGTATATATAGGTTTAAAGAGAACATTTTTGCCTTTCTTTGGGTGGTTTTGGTGTTTTGTCCTTTTTTGTCCTTTAGAAGTTATATACTACTAAACTTCAAACTTTGCGAATATATGGAGGTTTCCAATTTTAAACATAACACCCTATTTACAAATTATACAGGGTGCGCATATACCATTTCTTAAAAACAACAGTTCACCCAACATAACAAAAAAAACCGCAGCTCAATATCGATAACAGTTTTTAAGAAATCGCAATTAATATGAGATCAAGTATTACAATTTTTATTTTATTTTTAAATTAACATAAATTCTTTGCCTTTAGCGGCATGCCACGCCCACTACTGCGAATATTTTGAACCAATTTTTCGGCTACCTTAGTTTTGATCTGTTTTCTTTCTGGTGACATAAAAATTTTAAGAATCTGTGTCAACAAAAAATATAGGTTTTGGCCAATGAAAATTAATTCTGAACCACCGTGCGTCGTAAAATGCGATTAGAATAGATTGTCAGCAAAACATGTTCCCTGGTGCGGGGTAGGCAACTCGGGAAGAAGGGCAGTTAGTGAGCTAGTACCCGGAAAAACTAAGTACATACCAGCTTAAGATTTATGACAGCAAGGCAGCTTTAGCGATGCTGATGCATTGTTTTAACAAGGACAAGCTAGATATAGCACTATTACAGGAAGTATATCAAGCCTGTCTTAGACCGGTAATCTGTACCACGTACAGATTAATGGTGAATTGAGGTCATGCATTCTGGTGTGACATGGCGTACTTTTTTTGTATTAATTAATTATTTTACTGGCGGTACCCACATCTCTTCCCGCCGGATATTACTCTGGTAGTGTTTAGCAGCGGTTCACAATCATTTTTTATTGCGTCAGCATATCTTCCCTATGAAACGTAGGTATACAAACGTCACAGGAGGGTGAAAATCTGAACAGTTTCTATAGGAAGCTGTGAGTGCAACTCGCACAATACAGTTTGGGGCAGCACAGATAATAACTACAGAGGACAACAGTTATACACTGCCTGCCACATATATAAATAAGGAATCACATTTTTTAACTTCAATTAAGTGTATCTCCTGAACTAAAGTTCAGATGGGGTTCCGTTTCGTATTATGGTATCGTATCAGGTTCTTGTATCAATATTTCCAATATTTAATGACTTCTTTGGACCCATACCTTGCACGTAAAACAACCGATTAATCAACAGGATGTTCAACTTTTTGATTGACCTCCATATTCACCAAACCTAAATCCAATGAAAAATGTCTGGGGTTGGCTTGCAAATTGTGACGACAGAATCCTTAAAGGATATAGGCGCATGGACATGCTAGCGTACTGCGGATCACTGGATATTGCGCTCCAAAAACCTTCTTTGCAAGGAGGTTTCTCTTTGACCTGACGGAGAGCCACTCTCTTCTGTCTCGATACCTCTATATATACACGGATGGGTCCAAGAGAGCGACGAGAGTTAGAGGTGAAGTCTAGTTTGAAGAACTTGTGATAAGAATAATTTTTAGACTCTTAAATGACTTTAGTGTTTTACAGGCAAAAATATCTGCTATCAGAAAAACGGCATGCTGGTTAAGATACTGCAACACATCCAACAGAGATATCTTTTGCTGTACCACAAGTAAAGCCGCGATTATGTCCCCTAAAGGTGTGTTTACCACATCTGAACTTGTCACCGAATGTTGGGCATCCCTAAACGGAATGGTGGAGGTTTCCACAGTCACCCTAAAATAGGTGAGGCGTTATGGGACCTACCTGGGTAATCATGTTTCTAATGAATTGGCAACAAAAGGGAACAATGCTGGAAGAGGGTGCAATTCACACCTTCTGTGGCATACCCCTCTCTGCTTGCGGACAGCAATCTTCTAATTTCTTTTCTAAACTCTATTTTTTTATCTGTTTCCTTTTTTTAAACAAGTTTCACAATTGGACCAGTAAATGAACCAAAGTTGGCTACGGCGACACAGCTGCATGTCTAACCTAACCAATCCTTAAAGGATGCAATAACGGAACCATATGAGTTTAATTTCGCTACATTACTTTGGTGCCAAATCACATTTTTTAGGTTATTGCTAAAAATCGTGACAATACTCATTAATAATAATCATAGCATTCTTTTCATAACAACTTAAAAATAAACTGAAGTTTGCTTAGTTTTAAAATATTCCTTATTCAAGTGACACACCAAAATGTACCACAGACATACATGTCTTTAAATGAAAGCATGATTTTAGTTTAATAAAAACATGTATATTTTTGTTTCTTAAAGAAACTAAAACCTTAAAATTCGGTTGTGCAAAAAACTATTTTTTCTTAAATTTTAGTTTAGGAGATGAACATACTTATTGAAACTTTAAAAAATCTGATTGCTTATTCAGGTGTCAGGCAGTGTATGAATTAAAAGAAAGATGCTTGGTACTAAACCATGGGTAAGACACACCTTTGTTGGATTACGAAGGTCAGATATGATTGAAATCACGCTGTGCTGTTAATAATGTAGACAGGGACAGAATAACATGTCCGGTAACAAAGCTATACAGTCTGTTTACACAAATGTTTCTCTATAAATAGTCCTTGCAAGCTCAAACAATTGTTCTATTTTATTTAATATGTATATATTATTATAAAGTTAATTCTTTTTTAAAAAAGTATTAAAATAGTTTATTATTTAAAGTTAAAAACTTAAATAAATGAAAAACATCAAATGTATAACGCGCAAAACAACAATGTAAACGCTTATTCTGTTAAAAAAACAGAGATAATTTAAGAGAAAAATATTCATTAAGTGTGCCTACAACAGTTTAAGATTCTGTACGGCAGAGGACGAAGAATGGTCAACGACTTATAAGAATACCGAGGAATACTAATCATGCCAGTTACGAGCAGTTCCATTTGGAAGACATGGGCAGTGCTTCATATCGGGCGCCTCGTTACATGTGAGAAATCTGGCGAGCTGCACGGTTAGGCTATCTTCCAATATGCTTGACCTTGATAGAAGTAGATGAGAGACATCTGACGCTTTGGTGAAATAAAGAGCTTGAAAGGGAAACAAGAAGGGCCTTTAATCTTTACATGTAGAAAAAAGAGCACTATACGTTTTCAGAAATAAAGTAAGTGAAGGAAATTCTGCTTTAATATGAGAGATACATCGGAGGTATGCAGAATACAGTAGATAGTATCTCAAGATAATAGGTCTTATTCGCAAGATCAATGTTAAGATGACTGACCCAGTAGTAAAAACATGTTGCTAGAAGCTTTAGTTCGGATAACTCCTGTAAGTAGGCGGGCTAGCGAGAAAAGACGGTGTGATGCTGAAAGCAAATAACCCCAAATGGTAGTTTCAGGAGTGCAATACCATCTTTTCCACAACTAACGGCGGATGGCTTGAATGGAATTTTCCCTGCCTTATTACAGTGGGGAATAACCATAAAACAAAATTGGCGACTTGGCAAAATGCAGTTTCCTATTTATATGCGTTAAAATTTGGAAAATTATTAAATTAGAAGGTATATGTTTGGTAGCGGATATTCTTAGACCTATAACTAAGCTTAACTAAACGAAAATAATACAAACAGAAAATATATTACGTACAATCAATTTCTTCAATAGCCGAAAATGAAACTATTGACATCCTCATCTTTAAGAAAATTTTGAATGAAAAAATTAATGTTATAATCTTCTAGCATTTAATTGGTAATGAGTGCTGTCACCACTCTTAAAAATAACCTTAAAAATGGGATTTGGCTTCGACTTGTGCAATGGCTCTTAGTAATTCAGCGAAATTGAACTCCACGCTTCCGTTATTGCAGCTGTGTTGCCCACCTGGGTCCATTTATTTGTCCCTTTATCGTTTTACCCGCTTAGAATTAGGAAAAAGATAAAGAAGAGAAAATAAAAGTGCAAAAAAGAGATTAGAAGAAGATAAGGAATTAGGAGTAGAAAAATATCAGAGAAAGAAGGAACAATGGGCGTAAAGAATGACGAGAGAGAAAACCCGCCGAATAAGGCCCATTGAACCACTTACTGCACCTCAAAAAGGAACTGATCCTACCTGGTCCCATTATATCCCGATATGCCAGATAGGCCACCGTAGTGTCGTTGACCAAGGTATCTCAGTTTTGTATACACCAACGCGGGGCTCAGACAGGGGAGGTTTTTCACCACCTCCTCCTCTTCCGCGTGTTGAAAACTTCTGCAGAAATCGTTAAATGGGACAGCCATTCTCCTAGCATGGGCTCCAAACAGACAGTGCCCAGTAACCACAGCCATCAAGTTGTGTAATCCACTCCTCGGTAACTGTAGTAGTGCAGCCGCCTTGCCCCGACGTTTATGGAGGTTTTAACCATTTTTTAAAAGTAAAAAAATTGTTAGTGCTGAAATTTAAAATGACAATAATAATTTGAATTTTGCTGTGAAAACTAGATTATCACTCTGGAACAATCGATTGTTACCCTGCCAAAGACTGTCATCTCAGCAACACCTGCATAACCAAAAGTTTTTTCTATGTGAGCTAAGCATTTTTGTAATTTTGCACAAAATATATTATGTATAGCTGGCATAAAAAAAACACTGGATTCCATAAATCTGGATTGTTTCTGTGTCTTATAGCCACATAGTGCTAAACTCGGATAGGTGGTCAGTTTTAAACTACTGATGTAACATGAAAAGTTGCGCAGGCCTTGCCCGCCACCACGACTACGCACCAGCTTTCTTGCAAGTTGTAACTCTAAGCATCCTTATATCAGCAATGCCTCCCCTGTAATAACGCCAAAAAAAACTGCCTCCACATATTAAAACAACTAAACGTTCCCAGTGGGCTTATTTGTGTGCCAGAGTATAATTCGAAGAAACATGAGATCAGTTCACTGAAATGGTTGCGATTTAAGATGTTGTACAGACTTACGTTCTTATAGATTTGAATTGTAGCTTTCAAGTATTGTCCTACATAAATGTCAGTAGTTGTATTTATTTTTATTCATTTATTCAATTTTGGCTTTTATTATAATTCAGTTTAGTATATTATTTAATAAAAATATAGTAGTGCACGTGTATAATTTCAAGTAGCTTCATTTTTCTTTTTTTCACTTTTTAGGTGATGCCAGTATATGAAATTATATAAACATACACTATGTAATATTTCATCCCCTTTTATTTATTAAAGTAACACGTAGTCCTCGAAACGCTTAGGGGGCCTGGCTCGCCTTTTTGACTTTGGTGGTGGGGCTGTTGTGTTGTTTTGAATATTCATTTCTTAGCTCTTTGTCCCCAGTGCTCTAGGGGTTGGCCACTGACCTCATATTAGTCGCTTCGTCTTGATTCGGCATGTATCCCATTACCTTATGATTAAATGGTTCTTGCTCCGCTGTTGTAGATTCTAAACTTGATGTCTTGCTTTGATCTAGACAGGTTACCTGTTTTTAATTGTTCGCTCCATTACAGGATTTCTTGATGTGTATTGTGTTTTGCTTATACGATTTATTATTGGATCTTACTATGCATGTTCTATTTGATAGCTTCTTTTGAATTTCGTCTTCGCTTCAAGTACCATCAAAAATGCACTTCATGTAAACCTTATTCTTTAAGGTGTTCTCTTTTCTTGTCCCTTTGTCGAAGTATTTTTTGCTTATCATGCGATGTTCTTTGATATGCCGTGGAACTTCTTTAATAATCTGTTGGCCGATGTTTACATTTGGTATATCACAGTTTAGCCATCTACAAAATAGTCTTTTTGACGGACTGGATCCAAGCTGGTTTGGCGCTTTTCTATAAATTACCAGAGATTTGTAAAAGTATGTCTTCGATTCTATGGCTTTCTTCAAAAGTTGTTTCGCTATTTTCACGGCCGACTCTGCTTTTCCTTTATCTTTTTGTATTGCTGACAAAGCTTTCGAGGCATAAATAACGGGGTGACCCTCTTGTAGTGGAGTAATGTACATCCCATCGCATGTGATATTGCAGCCGTCTGTATGGTTATAAGTTTTTTTGTATAGAAATATTGTAGGACTGGTGTTGTTGACAGTGTCGTTTTTATGTCTTGAAATGCTGGTCCTTGATCATCACCCCATATAAATTCAGTCTTATTCTGTGTCACTCTTCTAAGCGGCTCAGTTATTTCTGACATCCTTAAAACGAATTTTCCTAAGTAGGTAGCCATGCCGAGAAAGCGTAACGTGTCATCGCTATATTCGTCCTCGGAATATAAGCAATGGCATTGACTTTATTGTAATCCACTTTCAAACCTTTATCCGTTAATATGTGGCCAAAGAATGTTATACTGCTCTGGCAAATTTCGACTTTTTTCCTATTTAACTTTAAGTTTTCATTTTTTAATCTTTCCAGCAGTTTTTGCAGATTTTTGTTGTGGTCTTTTGTCGCCTCTTCAATTGTTTTACCCTTGTCATCTACCAGTATATCGTCTGCTATGCACGCTACATCTTTCAATCCATAAACAACCTGTAGTGCAATTCACTAACTTTAAACAATACGACAATTGTTATATTAGTCGTCTTTTTTTATTTTGTTGTTTGCAGTAACGATTATGTGATTCGCTAACTTCATTTTAACGATATTAGACATTTTTAATTTTCTTATAAGACAAATTGAAATTTAGTGGCATCTCCGTCAGCAAGTATACAAAAAACACGAAAGAGAAGAATAAAAACATGTGCATTAAAGCAAGGCACATGCATTTGTTTATTTCTTCAATGTCAATTTACTCACATGAATACGTGTTATCTAATATGCATGTATGGAGTTTGACATTAAGAAAAGCATAATAATTGTTTTGGTGGAAGAGTTACGGTTATCTCTTCTTGAATACAGTCAAAACATATGCTTATCTGTAAATTTTTTTTTAGAACAAATTTATTTTAAAAAAATTTAAATACTTTTGGTTAACTTAGTAAAAAATATAATGTTTAATTTAAATAAATTGAAAGCAAACTGTATTTATTTTATTTTGTGTTCGAATATGTATATATTTTCTACATATGTATGTATAAATGTACATGCACATGTTTTAGGTCGTTCGTTTCGTCGACAAATTTAACAACGCAAAAATTATAGTCGCTTTCTTAACTATGAGCAACTCGCTAACTATAACAAATCGTTTTAAGCAACAACGAACATCCTTAAAAGTATTACTTATTAGCGATTGTCGTTAAAAAAGAGTAGTGAATCGCACTACCGATTTTGTTTCATTTGGAAAATCTCCATGGCAAGTTTTTATTCTAAACGGCAGGCGTTTAAAACGATACTTTCCAAATGGAGTCCTAAAAGTTGTTAACTTGCTGCTTGTTTCGTTCAGTTCAAGCTGCCAGAAGCCTGCAAGCTCCGCTTTATTTTATTAACAAATGGTTTTTCTTTCTAAAAAGTTTTGAAAATTAAATTAAAAAATTAACCTAGAAGTATTTCCATATTTATAGTTATACTAAACTACAAAAATACAGTAAAAGTTTAGTCGAAATACATTATTAGTATAAGAGAAGAGGCGCAAAGCAAAAGGTAATTCATTCCACCATCGAGCAATTGTAACTATATATGATCTCTTGAATGCATATGAACGAATTCTAGGTATTAATATTTGCGGGTTTCTAGTCGATTATATAAAGGTAAAAAAGATAAAGGTAAAATTTGAGGTCTATTTGTTTATATTATTTTGTAAAGAAGAATAATATTACGATATTTTAGAACAAATTGTGATATATGATCGCGGCGTCTTACATTATATACAAAACGAACACTAAAGTTTACCAACGGTTTAATTATGTCCAAAAACAACGAAAAAGTCCCGCTAAGAACTTCTAAGCCGTACAAAACTTGAGACATTAACAATTAATAAGCTTGTTTATTTCTAATATGTATAGGTATATACAGAATTGTAAAATATTCTTTTAACAATATACTGTAGATTCTAGCACTTATACTATCGATGTGATGAGAAAAAGAAAGTTTAGAGTCCAAGAAGATGACTTAGCATTTCAAATAATTGAGAGATTATGTTTTTACATTTTGAAGAGTAGCGTTTAAGTTAGGAGAAAAACGAATTCTGGTATCAAACATAATAGCTTTTGTTTTAGAAGTGTATAAAGTTAGCAAATTATAAACTGTCCAATCAAACACACCGTCAAGACAATAGCTTATACTGTTTTTCAGTACATCCTAGAAATCAAAGATATTTGTAAAAAGTAAAAAGATATCATCGGCAAAGATGAAAGATTTACATACAGATGAGTTAACATAACCAGGAAGACTACTTCCGTATAAAATAAACAAAATCGGCACCAGCACTGAACCTTGTGGAACACCTGATGAAATCGAACGTAAAAATGACCCTAATCCAATGAACTCAACAAATTAAGTACTGTCAGTCAGATAAGAGTAAATAAAACAACAAGCAGTATTCGAGAAGCAAAAATCATTTTTGAGCTTACTGATCATAGTAGAAAAATATAAAGGATTAAAGGCTTTAGAAAGATCAAAGTTAAAACAACTGATAAAGTTTTATAGCGTACCTTACTTCTAATGTGATCAGTAATATCTAGAAGCATTGACATAGTATTATATCCTTTACGATAGGCATATTGCTTTTCATAGATGTTAAGAGAAACCGAGGTAGGAATTTGAACTTTCATAATATACTTAAACACTTTAGACAGCACAGGGAAATGGGCCTAAGATCCACCGATCCATGAACCAATTTAGACTTTGGAGTCGGAACGACACAGGCTGACTTCCAAAAAGTAGAAAATATTGACGTTGTTAAGATTTTATTGAAAAGGCTTAGTATATAGTTAGAGACATAAGGATATATAAGCTTAATAAAACGTATTGAAATGTTGTCGACACCAACAGATTAAGATTTAACTTTATACAAGGCATCTCTTACTTCAAATTCAGTAATACAGTGAAATGAAAAAGAGCTGATATTGACAGAAAAATTATCAAAGTTAAAATCCCTATCGCTGCTAGCATTAGCACCACTTACAAATTATTCATTCAAAATCTCAACATCTATATAATCAACAGGGGAATCTTCACCCACAAACCCTGCTCCTTTCATAGCTTTTACTTTCTAGCTGTATCTAAACCTGAAAATAAGTTTGAAAAATGATTTCTATTAGCCTTACGAACAACACTTTTGCACTTGTTTCGAAGCTTACAGTGCACTTTCCCATTTTCTTCCGAACGATTACATCTATAGAAGCTATAAGCCAGATCTCTAAGAAACGTTACATACACTAATTGCCTGGAATTCATCCAGTTGTTATTAACACGGCTCATTTTCCTCCTTACAATAGGAACGAAAGTTAAAAGTGATTTAATAAGAGACGAAAAATAGGAGCATTGCTCATGTGTGCTACAGGAATAGAACTGTCAGAATAAAAATCATCTAAAAACAATAATAAGTCATTCTAATTTATGGAACTAAAGACACGAAAAACAATTTATTCATCAGCACGTTCTACCTAAAAGAAACAAGAGGAATAACTAAGTTCATGATGGGAAATAAAAAAACATTGTAATTGATTAGAGCAATGTACTAACGATACGCCACCAATCAATCAAAAGCATCAGTGATGTAGATCCATTATTAACATCATAATGAGAGGGTAACGAATTATAAAAATAATAGATAAATTATTTCTTAAACACAATGACCTCATTTTGCAAAATTTAGCCATATCAAACATATTACAGTTGAAGTCACCAACAACTATAATATTGAAATACTTGAGAAATATTTCATAATGATAGTTTTCGAAAGACACTAGGTTACCATTTGGTAAGTAAACACACCAAATAAAACTCGAGCAAAATTTAAAGAAATTTCAATAAAAAGCGATTCTTATGCTCCAAGTTTGGAATCCCTTAATGCTGGTTTGCACTTCAGTTTGGTAGATATGTAAATACAAACTCTCCCACCTCTAGAAAATTATGGTTTAAGCCAAGTCTCAGACACCGCAAAAAGATCTAAAGCTTTATTTTTTAAAACTAATTTTTACTCATCAATCTTTGAATAGTCAGACCGCTTTAGAGTTAATTGTAGAACAGCTTGAAATATAATTAATAGAACTATTATGAAAGCTGGGCCAATATTGTGTTTAACTGGCATTAAAAATAGAAACATAATTAGGATGGGGAACACAGTAAAACAAATTACACTTATAATATTCTATTATACTTATAATAATTTGTATAATATATTGAGGCAATAGTAAATACCAAGTAATACATTTATTTCAAATTTCACCATTTAATAGTTACGCACAGCCAGCACTATATTGTAACAGCTCCTTACCATCAGGCATCGTTACTTTCATCTTTGTTGATAATTTTCTTAGCTTGCATCCAGCAGGAAAATAGTTTATTATTTAACTGAACACGAGATTCAATATTTGCATCTATAACATCACACAGTTTTAATGATCTTAATGTGAAATACTGCTTCATTATTTTATCTCGAAAATGCACACTCTTTAATTTTATTAAAATAGATTTGCGATTATTGAAATAGCACACATAAGTAATGTCGTGTTTTAAACGGGTACATTAAAAATAGAACCAATCTTAATAACAACTGTAGAGAGGTTCTCTAACCCAGCAGGCAAGCCATTTACGACATTGTTTGCACAATTTAGTCTCTTATAAATTACATTGTTCTTTTCTTCAAGGGAGGAAAAGAGTGGTCAAAGAGTCTACATTCTTTACAAGTCTATAAGTACCTTTGAAACAAGAAGCCGTTTCAGACTTAAAACTAGAAATAGTATCATCAAAAGTTTTTTTAATGTTTTGTTGGTCGTTACCAATTTTGTTTATAAAACTATCTATCTTGCTATCCAATCCAGATTGGGGATTAATTTTGCATGGAGCGCAAAGAAACGATAGCATTTTTTTCAACTTTTAAAATAGACATGTCGCTCTCATGTATACCACCTACAAGTGAAATCATAATGTATACGTTCCGCACTAAATGCTAGCTTGGGCCTTTTTAATGTTTTCTGTACAAAGACCACATTTAGAATTTTTTGCAGCTGACGGTATTTTATTTTCATGAATTTGTTGAAACTTAGCAATGGTACACAAGTGTTTAAAATGAAGTAGAAATTTCAGTATGGTGGCTTTCAAAAACAAAAAATTTTTAGAGCTGCAGCAATATGTTGATTTTATTTTAAAAGAAATTTTAGCAATTTGTTTCGTTTATGAAAAGCAGCATTAATGAAATTAATATTATTCATCCCTTATCATGTATGAATAATAGGAATATTTTTTGTTATTCACTCTGCTGAATGCTTAAAAACGAAACAGACAGACACATTCATGTGTGATCGCAGGCAGAAAATTTTTTGATGCTCGTTTATGAACGTAAACAAAAAATAAATCGTAGTAATCTCATTTATGAAAAACATCAAAAACTTTTAAAATTGAATGCTCATACATAAAAAATTCTGAACTCTGGGTAAACGCTGCCTCCAAGGATATGGGTCGACCTTGCTGATTTTCCATAGCAATATTTTCAAAAATATGTCTAACAGATTTGCATATTTTAACTTTTTCTAGCTCATCTAGTGCCCTTGCAAAGTGGAATTCAACGCGGACGGATATCGCTCAGTCGGCTTCACTATGCGTAGGAACTCAAAATATAAATACTTTATAAGGACAGAAATGGATATTGCAGAGATTACAAACGAAATGACCAACTTAGTATACCCTTTTCCAGCTGTGGTGAAGGGTATAAGAGTTTTGACAGCCCCGTGATTAATAAAGGAAGGGTACTGTGTAAAAAAGTAAAAAATACATTTTTGAGCCCGAAAATAATAATTAAACTATTATTAAGCCAGAAGTCATAAGCTTTCCTTTAATACCAATTACATGTATATCGAGCATATATTTAGGCTATAGAAGCTTCCTAAACCTCGGCTATTCATGATTTATTTGTTTATTTTATATCTGAAAACTACAAATGTGTATAGACAAATTTTGTTAGCAATATTCGTTTTTCAGTTTGGTACAATATGTATTTATATACATTTTTAGTTTTTTTTTACTTATAAAATGAGCATATAAATCATGAGGAGAAAAGGTAAGAGTTTCTGAAATTTTTTATTTTAACTAAAAGAAGTAGTAAGTTGTTTTACTTGGTCGTGGTACAAAAGCAATTTGTTAGTCAGCCCTTATACACCGATCATATAAAATAATAATTAAGGGTTTTAATGTGGATATAAATGCAAGAAAATTCTATGTATATACATACATCATGCAAATAGAGTAATTATTTACAATAAAGGCAAAAGAAAAAAGAACAAAAAGGTTTACCATTGGATTGAATTGTTTTAACGATGGGTGTAGTATCCATGGCATGAACTAAAATATTTAAAAAAAAATATCATAAACAAATTAAAAAACAATTATTTTATTATTAAAAATGCAAACGAATTAAAAATGGTTTAAAAACATAAACACTTACTATAGGTTACGACCAGTCCTGGTATTGAGGGATAAAAAGGAAGGGGAATAGAGTTTTTCAATCAGTGTGATTAATAAGAATAATAAATTTTATTCTAAGTGATTATGGTATTTTAAACTGTCGTCAACTACAGCAGTTCTTACAAATTTAGTATAATATTTTAATATTTAAATTACCTTCGTTGCTGGCATAATCTAAAGGCAAGGGCATGTGGTTGCTGGATTTTTTGTCTATATCATCTTGATTCTTCGATCTTAAAAAGATTACCGTAGCTACAATAACAAGCACCAAAATTACTACGACGGCTACAGTAGCACCTGCCACCATGCGCATTTGTATGTTGTCTTCATAAACTAAATGTAATGGATAAAATATAAATTTATAAAGGTTTTTAGAAAGATATTACAAAAAGTTGCATTACCTGAACTTACTCCTGCCTGGGTGTGAGCATAAACTATATTGCTATAACTTCCATATCCATTTATAGTTTTGTAACGTACTTGAAATCCATATTCAGTATTTTCATTAAGGTTTTCGATATGAGCTTTTGTTTCTTTTGTGTTCAAGGCGGTCTTATTGATAGTATCAAAATCGGGTTTAGGAAACCATCGTACTTCATAAAATTCTATAGGAACATCACTTTGTACAGGTTTATCCCATACCAGATCGATTTCACTATTCGTTGTCGACAATACTCTTACATTACTAACAGTCGATTGTATGGCCGACTCAGTGGTTGTGAAAATTATTTCAGCCCACTCTGTAGTTATCTGAGTAAAATCAATGTGTTGGTTATTACTTCCAGAAGCTGGCTTATTACTATTTCCAATCAAAGGGCCCTCACCGATTTTAGAACTTTCTTCTTTTTCTTGATTAGCAACCGACTCATTGCCATTTTTATGAGTCTTTTTATCATTTGTTGCGTTCTCAACAACGTAGGATACACCGTTCATCGAGTGTATTTGAACTGTATATGTTGTCATTGGTTCCAAATTGGTCAAGGTTAATTTTGTATCATTAAACGTATCTGCCGAAGGCGTAAAAACGACATTAGAAGAACATAAAGCACAAACAACTTTATAAACAATGTCACTTCGATACTTTAAACTCTGGCTGTTGCTGTCATCCGGGGAAGCATAATCGCGTGTTGGCATATTCCAAGATAATATAGCACTTATATGGTCAACAAATAAGAGTGTGAGATTCGTTGGAGGTCCTGGAGGTTTATAACATGGCATATGTTTTCCATCTTTTGGATGCCTGAAAAACCCCATTAAGCATTTGCAGTAACCAGAAGCTGTTTTTGAAGTATTTGAATTCGCAGGGCATGGAATACATTTGCCAACTTCCGCTGAGCGAAAAGTGTTTACTGGACATTCTGAGTACACAAGTATAAAAAGTAATTAAATTACAAACTAAATATTTAAGAATTAGTCATTATACCTAACATACCATTGCAACTTTTATTTGCAAAATCAGGCTCAAAGCCAACCTTGCAACGACAACCACCCGTGAGTATTGTCCATTTCCCATCACCTTTGCATAAATAAGTCGGTTGCTCGTAAGGTTCAGCATTTTCCACACATGTCCCATTTTGTTTTTCTATAAGCGTTATTTCGCGACCCGTTGGTGTTTCATTGAAATGTGCGAAATTCTCAGTCACAGCTGGACAAGTGATATAATAGACTTTAACTGCTAACACACTGATACATGCTCCTTGATCACGAAACGCAAAATAAACTCCTTTCTTAGTTACAGCAATGCTTTTTACTTCAGTATTAATATCAACGTCACTGTTTTGATTAAAACGACCTTCACCAGCAGCAATACGTGCTATCAATTTATAGCTGTCCGTTTGCCAGGGAGGTGGTTCACGTGTAGCTGCGTCAAACTCGTAATATAGTAAACTAAATGTCTCTTTGCATGAAAGTGCGTTTCCTAAAAGTAATCAAAAGAAATAAAGTAAAATTAAGAAGGGAAACTTTGTTTGTGATTTGAATATTCTCATATAATTCTTTTTGGTTTTAGTAGCATTTGTTTTGGTTTCATACATCCTTGTTTCATTCACTATTAATAAAATCAAGTTTCAGACAAGACTAATTTTACTTTTGCCGATCCAGCATTTAATGAAGAATCGGCTAAACATTAATGGCCCCTATCAACCGTGCTCGAAATATGCTCGTGCCTGTTAAAAGTAGACATCACCTACGTGGGGACGTGAAGTGTCTCAATCGACACACATCTTCCTCTTAAAATCATAAAATATTATTGGCGCATTATTTAAAATTATCAAGGAAATATTTATATAAATGACTCTCGCCATAACCATTAATACGCAGATAATCTCACCTAGAGCAATCATATCTGATATCAAGAACTATGACTGGCATTCTAAGAAACCACACGAGAACAGATAACTTTAACTTCTGTTGTATTTCTTAAAAAAAAATTTTTTATTGTACTCTAGGACACAATTATTTTTTATAACTTTAATAATTATACTAATGTACATTAGTTTCTTATAAGCAATGTGATAAATGCTACTCTCAAGAATTGTAGTTTATACCTGAAAAAGGTTTCATAATATCGAAAGTCATACAATAAAAGCAGAAGCACCATTGGCAATGAAGTTATTTAAACCCTTTCAATAACCCCATAACGCAGCTAACCATCACGTATTACTTATTCACAATGCGTACAATTATTATATTATATACAATCGTGTACTAATGTGTAGCTTGCTGTTTAGTCGTTAAGAAGGGAACTGATCCGCCGAATCACACTAGCGACAAGAACTATCCAGCACTCAAAAATGTGGTTCATAAACAATTATCGACATTTGGGATTAAATATGCTTTGGCGCTGTCTAATACAGAACAAGAAATTTACATACACTTCGTTTGCAACTAACGAGTTCATAACGTTACTACTATCCTACGTAGCACAATTACATGACTACCAGTGTTCGCTCAAACACTCTTTTTGAATGCCTATGGCGTCAGCCTCTACCTTAAATTTGTTTTATATTACTTGTCTCCTATGTCGCCCGTAGGCAAAACTAAACCTATTTCTTATCTAAAACTAAAGCAGAACAGACTTGTAGTAAAATAATCAGTTCCCAGATCTCAAGACGTTAAATAAACCGAAAATGAGCATCGTGAGTATTATCTCATACAGCAGCACCATTTGTTCACCGAACCTCTTCGAAAGTAACAGTAACACTAACAATAACGAGCTAGGATTTATGCAGTTATTATTAAATTCACATTCTAAAATAAACTATTTGTCACAATCAGCATGCTTAACGAGAGGCGGCACCCTTTTGTCATTGGTAAAGTGTGACGCGCTTAAAAAAAACCTTACATAACTATACTAATCGCAGAAATTAATGTTTATTTTAGTTTTGTTACTATTTTTACTGAATAAATAAGTAACAAGTGTGCCTTTGTAATAAAGGACTTCTGGTTGTATCCGCACAGGGGTCAAAATATAAAAATCTCACTCACATTGAACGGTGGAAGAGTCGACCATCGTAGTGATAAATATAACACATTATGATACAAAAAATAATATACATTTAAATAATAATTATAATCGACCTTTTTATAACATCGTTACATGTAGTTCTCCATTCCACTAGACTTGTGCCATATAGTTCAATTTAGTGATCGCTCTTTTTAGTTCAAAGTTTGAAAATAAACTAGTTCAAAATTTAGTTCAAAGGCTCTTTTTAGTTCAAAATCTCTCTTAGTTCAAATGTGCTGTTGACGTATTGTTCGCACTTTCAACTTTTAGTTCAAACGCTTTCTTTAGTTCAAAAGCTCTTTTAGTTCAAAAGTTCTTTTTAAATTATAATGGCAACAATACCATAGCATTGCCGTAATGAATTTTAAATAAAACGCGTGGTAGCACCAATTTCATGTCGTAAATAGTCAACAAGGAAACACAGTTATGTATTGTAGTTTATCTTGTCTGGTAGTATAATTACAAATTATAGTTCAAAATTGAACGAGTT
This sequence comes from Cistogaster globosa, assembly GCA_937654795.1. Lineage (NCBI taxonomy): Eukaryota > Metazoa > Arthropoda > Insecta > Diptera > Tachinidae > Cistogaster > Cistogaster globosa. The sequence goes on from OW569408.1 coordinate 25,173,011, forward strand.
GTACTTAAAAGTATGAACTAGTTAACTTAGTTTAATCGATGGAATCGTTCAAATAAACTAGTTCGTTTATGAACTACACAAGTCTACATTCCACCGTTATTTGTAATATTTACAAAGCTCCTTTAAAAGTTTTCCATTGTTAAGAGCAGCAACATTTTATTTTGCTGTTAGGCAAAACTTCCCTTGTTGTGCTTAGTGGCGTCAAATTCTTTAAACTTGATTAAACTTCCCTATCAATCTGACAGTTTCTCATTTTGACAATTAACTTCTTCGATGATAAAATAAAAGTCTGTTGTTGGCGTTAATAGTTTTATTGTACATGGAAATACACATGTTTTTTGCCTTTTCAGTGGCTGGATCACTATTCATTGCAAAGTTATTATTCCCTTCAATCAAGGTCACGTACACGTCTTTATAATAGAAAATAATGCTATGTTCAACTAGTTTCGTTCTATTATCGTCGTCTTTAAATATATGTAATATTTTAATTTAATGGCAAATATTTGGTTTAATGTATCAACGGTTGCGAATGGAGTCTTACACTTGTGGAGTTTTACACTTGTGGTCAACAATACATAAACAAAATTTCTTTTTTTTTTGTATTTATAACTTTGTTGTGTTTTCGTAGCTGTGCTGCAGGTGTGTATGATTACTTAAACTTAACATCTTTCATTTCTTTAGCCGCTCTTCATTCTAAGTAGATGTGTTTAAAAAGAAATCATATTATTTTTTTTCGTTTTTCAAAAATAAAAAATGCTGTCTGAACCTTTGCTAAGAAAAATATATCATATCCATATAATATTTGAAACTTTATTTTAGTATAGCTATAAACTATGTTTTAAAATCTTAGTACTAATTATATGATATATTGACTTTCGTTTATACAAGTGTTTTGTTCAATAACTAAGAACAATTAGTTTTTTTAGTAATAACTATGGTGGCAGTTCAGACTATTGGCTTTTAAACATATCTTTACATAACGTTTTAGATTTTGAACGAATAAAATATTTCAGTAAAAAAAAATATTGAAGTTAGGACAGGAAGTTATTATTGGTAAGATTAAGAGTTCTTTTATGACTTTCAAAAATAAATCAAATGGTTATATTAAACTAAAACGCATGTAGAAAACCAAAATATTTTAAGCTATTTAATAAAATGAAAAATAATTACCTAAATGTTACATACCTGGGAAAAGTGAGCAGTCTCTAATGGTAAATTGGATTTCAATATACAAGCGGTTGGCAGGTCCGCGATCAATAAACGGTGACCAAAGCCAGTTATTCACGTTATGATACGCAACATCGCACACAACATAACTTCTCCAATTTATTCCTTTTACAAAATCAGTAAAACTCTCTTCGACCCACTAAAAAGGCAGATAATATATCAAAAATATGGTTAAAGAATTGAAAGTTATAAAAAAAAGATTGCCATAATCTGTTGTGCCGAATATCAAATACTCTTTAACAGAATGTATTGATTTTCTCTCAACACAGTTTTTTTAATGGAATATTTCTTTTTTATAATGATTTATTAGAAGCCGCCTGGGGTCCTCTGTTACTGATAATTATTTTTTATACATACATATAAAAGCATCATAAACAAAACATACATAAACAAGTGAACCTTTATATTTTTTATATCCACTCAGCAACTTCTTGATCACAACACTTGGACCCATTCTCTGCACCCTGGACATCCATCGGCTTTATTGGCTATTACGGTCTTTCTTCTATACTGAATCGAAAACAGCATAACAGTAAATGGATCACCTACTTTGGTCCCTCATTAGAGTCCACTACATTTTTTTAAACATTTTATACATTTCAAAGCAAAAGACATCATTAAAAACAACCAACACTTGATGCACTTAATCCTCCCATGCATAATTTGTTAATACCTGTAAATCATTGATACTAATTTAATGACGCCGCCACTTAAATTGTGACCCCTTTTTTTCTTGTTTTGAAAAATAAGAAAATTTGAACCGGCGCTAATTAAAAATTCTATATATAAAACAAACGTGGTCCGTGATTGTCAATTTTACTCTTTTTCTTTTTATATAGTTTACCTTTGCCTAAATAAGAAAAAAATTGTCAAATTTGCAAAAGCAATAAAAAAAACAAGAAATTGGAATTTACGAAATAAATACAAATTGCCAATTTTACAAAATAAAATAATAAGAAGATTTTCTAGCACTGTTGTTCCATCCTTCATTTAATGTTAATATCGTTAATGGTCTGTTTCTTACTGAACTTCGTTATGCCAATTTGATATTTCGCAGATATTGTTGGAGTTGCTCCGCCAAACCATCGTCACCTTTGTAAACTTTTATGTTTTGTCCCAGGGGCCATTATAGAACTGGAAGGTTATTTAATTTAATTATGAACCTCGTGTTTTAACCCGTTAAGATATTCCAAGGACCAACATGACCAAAAATTGTTGTAAAGTGGTGACATGAATTTGATAACTTTTACTATTAATTCTTAACCAATCCGAAAACTACGTCGATTGATCGGAATGAGAAGTCTAAAGCTTAAAATGTCCTAAATTTTGATCACCACAATGTGAGTTCTACGTATGTGTGAGATACCATTAAGACAATTTTCATTAACATGTGCTTTACGGGACGGTTAAGCCCGGCTCTTAAACCTTCTTCATACACAAGCAGAGCAAGCGAGATTAGGCGATTCGCCTTTGGTACAAATTTATTCTTTATAAGTATGCCAGATTTTTGTATTTTACTAACAATTAGAATAAGCGCTGCGCCTATAGTTTAATTGGTGAAAACTTTATAGACTCTAGTAGAGATTTCATTAGTCCTTTTGTGTTTCACGTAAAATAGTAATATCACTCTGTCTTAAAAAATATTAGACATTAAAAAAATAAGAATTTTTATAAATTTCAAATTAATGTCATGAAATGTAACATAAATAATTATAAATAACAAAGCAAAATCAATGTTGAGTAGCACACACTGCAAATTTAGTACTTTCCAATTGTCAAATAAAAACATCTTCGTTTTTTCTTTAAAAAAGAAACTGAGGGTTTCTTAAAACAAAATGAATTCACTTCCTTTTTACTACTCCTTTTTTAAACAACTCGTGTAGCAACTTAACATTGGTTCTGCTTTGTACTTACATATTTTATAACAAAAAATTCAACATTTATACCTTTTTTGATAAAAAACCACATTCAACAAATTAAATTAAATTTGTTATTGAAAATTTGCAATTAGCTTGGTAAGCAACCAAATTTATGAATTGTACCTACAATAAAGTTACACATGTAGGTACTTATATATTGAAAAGAAAACTAATTGTATTTTCTACTTTATCTTTACCCGTAACCATACTTTATAATTATTCAACATTGAATAATTATTGTCCTATTTTACAACCCTTATTCTTGAGGAATTTTTTTCAAAGAACTTTCGAACAAGAACTTTGCAAGAGTCTCTGGTGTCCACTATATACCAGATTTGTGTTAGAATCTCTCAAGGGTTCCCAATTTTATACACGGTCCTTTTGAACAAAAGAAGTACATACAACATACATACAAAAAACTAAAGATTAAGAAAATAAAGCAGAATGAGGTAAATCTCTAGTTGAAAAAATAAAAACCATCAGTATTAAACGTACAATCAAGTAAGTCATACTAATGAACAAACATGTTTAAAACAAATGTTAGAAATCAATAAAAAAATTAATAATTTAAAGTGAAAAAATAAATCCAAACAAAATAATAATAAGAATTAATTATTTGAACAAAAAATTTAAAGAAAAAAAGTTAAAACCAACTCCAAAAACAAAACACAAATATCAAGCAATACATTAAAAAAGGAATAAAACTTCTTGTGTTAGTTAAATTAAAAATAAAATCGCCACTTAGAAAACCAAGTATATAATTAAAATATTGTTTCATATTAAAAAAAAGGAAATATACAGAAAAAAAAACGGTAGCATTTTTTATATGTACATTCGTGTATACACATAACAAAAACCTAAAAGAAAAAAAAAAAAAAACAGATAAGAGTGCTATATTTAGCTATGCCGCATCTTATATACCATGTATGTAAATCTAGTTTATTAAAATAACTTCAATCAAATATTAAAGTGACAGATAATTAAAAAATAAGAAAAAAATTTACATAAAAATGTCACCGGCTCCTAACGGGTTAAGCATTTTTTTTTAATTTTAGTATTTCCTGAAAGAGGTGTTCAAAACCTTTAAAATGGTACACATATAGACATTTAAAAAAAACTGAAAATTTCAGAGCATTGTAGTATAATAAAAAAGTGAATATGAATTTCTATTTGCAAAAGTTCTCTTCGGTTATTTGTTTTCATGATACACATAGAAATTCTTAGTTTCGCGTTTGTTTTAAAAGAGGATTTCTCTTAACCTCAGAAAAATTACAGTCCACAACTACCAAAGAGAAAAAGAATAAATAAAGCAAAGAGTTTATTGGTGAACACCTACACAACCTACATAAATACGTAAAAACCAAAAAAATATCATTTAAAACTTTTTGCTAATACTTTATGCTACTTAATACAATCCCAAATATACATAAGCAAAAAAAAAAAAAAATGAAATAAATAAAAAAAGAAACAGAAAATATTTATGTTGAAAGCAGCGTGACCGTTGGGGCTCCTAAAGTAGCAAATTGCTACTTTTTCGAATGCTTGACCCTTTTAGTGCCCCTTTTTAAAAAGAGCTAAACCTGCCACTTTTTGATATTATTTACCCTTTTTTAACCCTTTTTTGGTTTATGGCACTTTTTGTTTTATTTTCATTTTCAAAGAACCTGCGGCTTGTAAATATACTGTACGTTAGTCCTAGACAGCTACACTTCGTGAAATCGACGAATTCATAATTAAAATTTATTTTAAAAATTTAATTCCTGAAATATATATATTATAGTAAAATAAATATACCTATATGTTAATTGTTTTTCTTTTTTAACAAAAAATATTTGTTTAATTGTATGTAGTTAAAATGTTCAAAAAAGTTTCAAAAAATATATATACCGCCGATATTATATATTCCAAGAAGTGCTGGTCGTAACAACGTATGGTTAGACTTGAAGGTTAGTTGCCTAGGGTTAGGTATGGTCAATTTTTTGCTCGACAAAGCGATTAAATGGTTTTGGCGAAACCATTTGTAACTACGTTTGATCAGCTTAAGAAGAAAACAAAATACCAATAAAGAATTTCATTGGTCTTGCAACGGACAATGCTTCAACTATGGTTGGAAAAAATAACGGCTGCACTACTAAAGAAAAACTTATCAAACTTATTTCATATTGGCTGCGTTTGCTATTCTATAAATTTAATGAACAGCTCATCCTTATCATTTACCTTAAACTATTTTAAATACTTTAAAAGTTCAAAAAGGCTGTTAGCTATTAAGACTTAGCTTCACTAGATGGCTGTTTTTTGAATCTGTTGCAAGAAGAACATTGGAATTACTCCTATGGTCAGTTTTACAATACTTTTTTATTTATGCACAGTTCGAAGAAAAAAAAAATGCTTCCAATTTAGAAAAAATTGCATCATTCAAGAAGGTTTATCTTCTATATATAAAATTTATTTAAAATTTTTGGTGTTTATTCTTAAAAGCATGAACAAATTAAACACAAATTTTCAAGTGAGTCTTTTCAGATTATATATCTTGTTTCCCCCACTAAAAACATTTTATTTAAATTTTTTAAAATTTAAAAAAAAAAGAATATACAAATAACTCCAAAATAGAAATCATAAGTAGATTTTCTTTATATTTTGTACGTTAGGGATGTTGTTAACATATATATCGGTCATGAAGCTAAAAGTGAAATAAATGATAAAGAACTTTCTAAAACTTTTATAATTGATATTATAAGCAAAATATTGAATTTTTTTTTATCAAAAATTGTGTGGAGAAATAGTTTCAAGAATTGACATTAAGAGTACAAAACTAAATGTTCTAACGTATTTGAATCCAGGATTTATTAAGTCTAATAAAGTCATACCATATTTTGAGTTCAGCTGTGTAATAACTGATCCAGATTTTGTGCAATTACGTACGATACATATATAAAACAAAAATAAAGAACAATGCAATTCTGACTATACATACAAAAAAGAAATGTTACATACATACATGTTGTTCAACCAAGTTTAACTAGTTGTAGTGTGTGTAGCAGGCGACATATACCTTCTTAGAAAGTTACCACGGACATGCAAATTCTTTTCTTTTATTATGTTACATTTTTTGTATTAACACACGTTTTTTGAATTCTGTAGGTATTAGACATTGAAGCCATTGAAGGCAAAACTTTAAATAAAACAGCCTTGAAGGCAAATTTAATTAGAAAAAATAAATCTTGTATTTTTCTCAAGCAGTGGCTTTGGAAGCCAAAATCTGTTCATCACATGTGTATATTAACTATTTTTTTGCTTTATTATATAATCTGTATATGTTAATTTTTTTATAATCTTATATTTAAATATTTTTATGAATTAAAGTTTTTTATAAATACTGTAAATAAATGAAACGTGAAAACGATGAAATAAATTAAACATTAAAAATAAATTTAAAATGAAGAGTTTATGGTAGTTATTATGTTTTTAAAATAGTTTCCCCTTTTCCCATAAAGTATTTTTTTATTTTTATTTTTTATTATTCGACCTTATAAGTTGTTAATATTTTATATTTTATTTTGACCTTGAGCCCAAAATAAAATATAAAATATTAATAAAGTATTTTTTTTTTGGCGCCACTTAAAAAAAAATCCCCTTCTTGGTGCCACTTTAAAAAAATCCCCTTTTTGTGCTACTTTTTAAAAATTTCCAACGGTCACACTGGTTTAAAGCTGAAAGTTACATCAGAGCTGGAAAATTTGGTACATTCGAAGATTGGTTTGTACATAAAATAAAATATAGCTTATTTCTATTCCTTTTCACTTTAATAATTTACAAAATTTAATACTTAGATAATTAATTAATTAATTTTTATAAATTTATAAAAAACGATATAAATATAATAAAATTAAAACATTAGATAAAAATATTAATACATTCCAAGTACAACCTACATAAAGGAAAGAACTTAGCACTGTATTTATAAATTAGACAACAAATGCAAGAGCGAAAGAATAAATTTTTTAGTAATAATATATTTGTACGAAAATTCTTTCTTATGTACACATGTTCCGTGTCTGCTTTGTAAATGTTTAACAAAGTCAGTATTGCCACTGAGCTTAAGTTTGTAATAACACTTGAACCTGTTTTTATGCGGTGTTTTTTTGTGCGGTCTAGATTTGTGCGCTTTTTTTTATGCCTTCTTTTATGCGACTTGTGGATTTTTTTAACTTGTTTTTTTGTTTTTTGTTGTTGATTTTTTCTGTTTATTAACAAATAACAGTTAAATAATTTTAAGCAAAAATACCAATAATAATTTTACGTACAGTCAGGGATATAATTGTTCACATAAACTGGTTATTTTAGTAGATATGGTGCATGTATTATTATTTGTTGACTCGATGGAAATATTTTTATTAATCTTCAAAACTTATTTAATAGTCGACATAAAGATATATTATAAATAATCAGGACAAGCTTGTTTAAACTGACTTTCGTATTTCTTAAAATAACTAGTTTATGTGAACAATTTTATCCCTGACTGTATGTAAAATTGTTACCATTACTTTTACTTATCCAAACATTTTTTTGTGCGGTCCCAAGTAACCGCATAAAAACATGTTCAAGTGTACATAACTTGTAAAAAAATATAAACAAAAATTAATTTCTGTTACCAAATTTTTACCATTGAAATAAAAATTTAATTGTGCTACAATTAAACCCATTTTGAAAAAAAAACAAGATATATAAAAAAATTAAAATCTAGATTATTATCTTCTTTTCTCCAGTCGGAATTTATAATTCTTTACCAAAGCTTATAAAAAAAAAAACAAAAAAATTAATTAAAAATCCCACAACTTGCATTCTGCAACCACAAACTCTGGTGCAATAGTCTGCAGGCCCTACCCTAATTATCCTTTAAACAAAAAGTAATATTTTTTTCCCAAAATGAACACTTCACATAGCTAATCACACGCAACTCCGACTTAAACGATTGTTTTAGATTTGACTGCAACCACTTACGCTGCAAAAGTAAATTTTGAATTGTCTTGATTCATATTATCTATGCACTTCCCAAATTGTAGATTTAATGAGACCCACTAGGTTAAAAATTTCAAATAATCCAGGACTCCATTCAACAAATCTTTCATCTCAAAATCTTTAACCAAACTGTACCCAAGATAACTCTGCAAACTGTATTAAACTTCCACCTTGTGACACAGAGGTATTTGAGGGCAGCTATGAACAATGGCCCTCGTTTCGTAATATGTTCACAGCGGTGTACATTAACCACTGTAAACTTACTCCTGTCAAGAAATTATATCACATCCTTAATAAAACAAGAGGGGAAGCAGGCACAATCGTCAAGAGATATACCCTTTCTCATGAAAATTTCAACCTCGCATGGAATGCGCTAAAAACTACGAGAACAAACTTGTTCTTGTAGATAATCAGATTAAAATCCTATTTGATATTCCGTCGGCAAGTGGCGAGGATAGCAAATCAAAAACAAGAATTAAGTCATCCTTTAATGACACTTTAGCTAACTTACAACTCTTGGTGTTAATGTAGAAAGCTGGGATCCCATATTAATTCGTTTAATTTCCACAACGCTACCAGAATTAACCATATTTCTTTAGGAGCAATCATTAGTATCTCCCCGTGAATTACAGAAATGGTTCGAAATTTCTCAATTTCTTGTCGAGAGATATGAGGCAGTGGAAGGACTTACAATTATAAAGACCTCCAAATATTGTTTCAATTTTATTAGTACACCCAAACTTAAAATACAAACTTACGTATCAGATGAAAATCTCAGCTCGTCTCTCTGTAAGCTATGCAGCGAAAACCATTCTTTAGGAATGTGTTCAAATTTCTAGCTTTTACTGTGCAGCAAAGAATAGACTTCGTGTTTAGAAACAAATTTTGCAACAATTGCTTAGCCTCATCACACCTGAAGGCAAATTGCAATAGTAAACACACCTGCCTGCAGTGTAAGAAACCGTAACATACTTTATTACATATGGAAAATAAATCTCAGAGCACGCCACAAAATTTAGAAAAGGTACAAGGTAAAGAAATTAGATTGCCCCTAGAACAATCTAACTTTAAAAAATATAAGACCAACAACGATAAAGTTGAATATGAACTCCCTCATATATCAAAGCATATTCAAGCAAACTGCTCGTTTAGGTGCGAAAATATTATCCTGAGAACTGCATTAATACAAATAGAGAATAGAGGTGAACTATTTACCGTTAGAGAATTAATTGACCCCGGATTTTAACGCACATTTCTTACAAAAAGGGTGAAAAGGGAGTTGAAGAAATTGAAATTGTTGGCATTGAAGGAGAAAAACAATTAGCGAGCGAGCAGTGAGTGTGAATTTGTTCTTTTCGCCAAAAAACACAATTCAGGAGTTACCATTAAAGCTATAATGTTACCAAAAGTTACGAAGCAACTTACAGCTTGTACTTTTGAAGTCCCATACTCAGCCGAACTTGCAAAATTAGATCTTGCAGACCTAACTTTTAATAAATCCTCACAAATCGACATATTTTTAGGCAATGACTATCAACATTATCTTAACATTAAGGGAATAAAGAAAAACATTTGTGGTCATACATCGGACTATAACACTTTTTTTCGGTGGGTTCTCAGCGGCATAATTAAAACTCAGCCCGTTTAACGCTGTAACGATTTCTGTTCTCATGCCTGAAACTTCAGAGCTTAATAATATCTAGAAGAAATTTCGGGAATTAGAAGAAATCCCCGTAACTTGCCCAAAGATAAATCAACCACTCGTCTCAATAACGGTAGATACATGGTGCGACTACCATTTAAAGAAGAATATTTCGAAAAAATCTTTATTGGATCGCCTCTGTTTATAGCTCTGGCCCAATACTCTAGTATGGAAAAGACTCTAGTCAAAGATCCCGATCTGAAGGCTCAATATAAAGCGGTGATAAGTGACCACATGGAAGAAACTCCTTTACATGAACTTATCTCCCACGGTAAGTACGGCTCATTTTATTTACCACATCACGCGATTGTGCGCCCAGGGCATAAAAGTTCGAGTTGTTTTTAATGCTTCTAGGAAGACAAAGTCGCAATTCTCTCTCAATGACGTTCTCTATACAGGCCTGATTCTACAGAACGATTTAATAGCTATTATTCACAACTGGAGAAGATATCAATACGTTTTTAATGGTGATATACAGAAAATGTATCGTCAAATATCTGTGCATCCTGCTAATAGATCATTTCAGAGAATATTATTCCAAACCAAAGAAGATGGTCCAGTTCAAGATTATCATCTAAAAACAGTTATTTTCGATATGAATTGCTCCCCTTTTCTCGCGATTTGAAGGCTGCTTCAACTAGCATCAGATTCCGAACATGAATATCCCCAAGCAGCATTGATTCTGCGTAAGGAAACGTACGTCGATGATATTCTCTCCGGAGGTCACTCAATCAGGAAAACCGTTGCTAATCAAACTCAGCTAATTGCTTCATTAAAACCAGCTGGGTTTCAATTAAAAAATAACTGCAAATCATCCTCAATTACTTTCTAATTTTCTCAAGGAAGGTTTGTACGATTCAGATTTTCTGCGCTTTCACGATGCAAGCTTTTCCAAAACCCTTGGTATAAAGTGAAATGCACTCACTGACTCGTGTACGTACAACTTTTGCCCCATAATTTAATCCGAACAGGGGACTAAACGTCAGATTCTCTCGTCTGTAACTACACTATTCAATACCGTGGGACAGCCATAGTCATTCGGGCAAAGCTAATCATGCAACAGCTATGGCTTGAAGGTCTAGATTGGGATAAAGAAGTTTAATTTGGACCTATGCAAAAGTGGAGTAGCCTCGTTCAAGATCTGTCACAAGCAGAAACATTCAGAATTCCGCGATGGTTGCAATATTGCTTTTCTGACATTTTACAAATCCATGGTTTCTCAAATGCTTCAAAGACAACATACTGTGCTGCAGTGTACATTCTATGCAAAAAGAGAAATTTTACAATTTCTCAAATTTATTAATAGCGTAAAATAAGGTTGCCCCCATTAAAACAGTTTGTCTCCCACGTTTAGAACTAAACGGTGCAGTTTTATTAGCGAATCTCGTTAGCTACATAGCCACATCTCGAAATTTCAATATCAGTGAGTATACTTATGGAAAGATTCAACCATACTTCTAGGTTGGCTCTCAAAACACCCGTCGTCGTGGTAAACCTAATATAATTCAGGACAATTTAACGCAATACGAAGCAAAAATGGTAAAAATACGACTCATCTATCTAGTTCAGAAATAATCTTACAATGAAGAATACCAGTGCTTAAGTAATTCAAAACCAATCCCAAATAAAAGTTCGCTGAAAAATATTACCCCATTTCTCGATTCCTACTCTATAACAAGGGTAAATGAAAGACTATCTCAATCTTCTCTTCCATACAACGAGCGTTTTCCTATAATACTACCAGGAATCTCACGTTTGTGCCATCTCTATCTAACTTATTTTCACCAAATTCTCTGTTATCGCGAATGTAGCCAAATGTGTCGAATGGTGCGGACAGAATTTTATATATTCAGACTCAACCCCCAATAAGAAACATCACACGTCATTGTAAAACTTGTATAATTTACAAACATCGATATTGCGCACAGATTATGGCCCCCTTACCACCTGAAAGGTGTAATTTGTCACTACCGTTTTAGATAACAGGAATTGATTTCGCTGGTCCTTTCGACTTGAAAACTTCACCCTTACGCAAACCAACCACAGTAAAAGGATACGTCAGTGTATTCGTATGGTTCAGCACTAAAGCCGTACATTTAGAAGTATGTTCGGATTTATCTCCTTCAGCATTTCAAGCCATGTTTATGCGATTTCTTTGGAGGCAAGGCCTATCCCAGAGGGTTTTATCTAACAACGGTAAGAATTTTCTGGGCGCAAGTCGAGCACTAGAAAAGGAATTCGCATTGCTCGTTAAGAACTCATCTGATGATTTATCACGAAAGTACACTGCATATGGTGCCATATGCACCACACATGGGTGGTTTATGAGAAGCTGCTGTTAAGAGTTTTAAATTTCATTTAAAGCGAATAGCATGTGCTAAAAGATTCAATTTTGAAGAGTTTTCCACCATTCTCACTCGAATTGAAGGCGTTTTCAATTCCCGGCCCATTTCTGATCCATGAGAAGATCCCTCCAATTTAACCGCTTTAAGACCAGGTCATTTTTTACGAGGAGCGCCAATAATGGCTTTTCCATACCATACCTTTCAGGAAATGTCCCTCGTCAACAGATGGGATAAATTAAAAGCAATTCATCATCAATTTTCCAGACGATCGAAACTAAATTAATTGAAGGCATTACAAAAGCGTTACAAGTGGAAAAACGCATCTCTAAACCTCCAAGCCGGTGACGTAGTTGTTGTGATAGATGATCTGCAGCCACCGCACGAATGGCGGCTTGGAAGAGTTAAGCAAACTTTTCCTGGCTCTGATAACAACGTACAAATTGCGGACGTACGAATATCTTCAGGGGTCATAATACGCCTATATTCAAATTATGATACTTACTCTTAAATAATGAAAACTCTAATAAATAAGAAAACATTCTTTACACAACATCAATATTTTAACAATTGTGATGTTATATTTTTTTAGCTATAATTTTCCTAAACCCAACTCTATATCTCATGACTACTAATATCTGCGCTTTGCCTTTTCTTTTCTTATTATTTTTCTTTAGTACCACCATGTAATCCCGTTTACGTCATCGCAATCCAAAAATTTTTATGTGCATGGTTTGTAAAGAATACCATGCAATAAGATTTTGAAAATAGTTTTTGAGAATGAGTACCAAGAAGAGGCAAAAAACTGTCGAAAGACATCGTAATTGTATCAACTGTCTTGCCAGAAGCCATACCATCAGGACTTGCTCTTCCATGAAAACTTGCAAACAATGCGATCGTCTGCATCATACCTGGCTCCATCCAAAAGACCGAAACCGGAAAAATTTCAAATCTATCATTACAAAGAAGATTCATAACCAGAAACCAAAACAGCAACAACCAACGGCGAAATTAAGTCCACTACAATCAACTAAACAATGTAGCTCCAATCTGTCTACATGCCCAAACACCACGATTCTTGCGGTGGCAATAAAAACCTTAGACCAAGTTCTTTGTGCTACTGATACGGCACTAGTTGCCTAAGGACAAGACCGGCGGCATGTCTAAACAAACATTAGACAAAAAAATTAAAGAATTTTTATAAATTTCAAATTAATGTCATGATATGTAACATAAATAATTATAAATAACAAAGCAAAATCAATGTTGAGTAGCACACACTGCAAATTTAGTACTTTCCAATTGTCAAATAAAAACATCTTCGTTTTTTCTTTAAAACAGAAACCGAGAGTTTCTTAAAACAAAATGAGTTCACTTCCTTTTTACTACTCACTTTTTTAACAACTCGTGTAGAAACTTAACATTGGTTCTGCTTTGTACTTACATATTTTACTAGAAAAAATTCAACATTTGTACCTTTTTTGATAAAAAAAAAAAACACATTCAACATGTGTAAGCAACCAAATTTGTGAATTGTACCTACAATAAAGTTACACGTGTACTTAAGTTTATATTGAAAAGAAAACTGATTGTATTTTCTAAACCATACGTTTATAATTATTCAATACTGAATAGTTTTTGTCCTATTTTACAACCCTAATTTCTGAGGAATTTTTCTAAGAACTTTCGAACAACCATCGGATTTGCAAGAAAGAGTCTCTGGTGTCTACCATATACCAGCCCTAACACAAATCTCTCAAGAATTTCCAATTTTATACACACTCGGTAACCAAAGTATACGTACGGTCGATTAAAAGCTTTTATATAGAAAATAAATCAAATTTTTTCAGAATTTGTTATTTCTTTAATGGGAATATTTGTATCAGGATTACTCTTCAGATCCTGACACTTTTTTATTTGATATGCACACGTTACTTGTATAAAACGTTACTTGTATAAAATCTTGAATCCCTTCCCCTTTAAGTTCCCCAGGTAAACTACAATTTTTCACTTTATTTAGGGGTATCACGCCCACTATCCTAATCCGTCCAGCATAATAGTAAGAAAATTTCTAGGAAAAAAATTCAGGATTCTACGTGTTATAATTCTTCAGATACACACCTACTGTTACAATACAATTAACAGTATATTTATTGTGCAAAACTCAAAGACTCTACTTATTGTAGTAATCTAGGTACACGATAATAATTATTCACTCTGTGTGGAGGGTACCAAGCTTACTTATTCAATCTAGCCCGTGTTTCGCTAAACTATCTATATTTATATAGGGGTAAGTAGTGCGAAATATACTAGTCTGCATGAAAATCGGCGCTGATTCTTGACGATTATTATATAAAATGATCTCCTGAATCCAAAAATGAGCTCCGTTTTTACCCATTAACCAACCTTTTTTTTGGAGGTGAGGGGTGGCGCCATTTTTATTTTATTTTTTGCATTTTTTACAATTTTTATTTATAGACGTTAGACATCCCGAAGCTGGTAATAAAATTTATACTAAATTATGTAACAAAAGTTTTGCCATAAAATGTATATCGAAACGATAATAAAATACAAATATACAAGAACAGTAAACAAAAATTCACTTTAAAATCGCAACGAAAACCAATTTCCCCGCTTCTTAAAACTGCTAATAAATTTAACTTTGATTGTGAAGTTGGCGACCAGTACAAAACTTGGTCTACATCAGCTTGCTGTATGACTTGTTACTGTAGTTTGACCAAATGGCTCAAAGGAACCGTTAAATCAAGTCCATTTGCTGCGCCCATGGATTGGCGAGAACCTCGATGTCATCTTACAGGTTGCTACTTTTGTGTGACTTCCACCGTCAGGTTGTCGAGCAAAATAAAAGCATTCAATTCAGTATCCCAAATTCCGTCAGCTCTAAGACCTGTTCCTCATAGCGATGCTTTGCCAATCCCAGAGGCCCCAAATACTTATACTCTAGAGCCAGAAATTGATTTAAAAGACTCTTAGCCAAAATCTGTGGATTCGAATGATACGTTCGCTGATGATGAAGAGTATTCCGCTGATTTTGTTTCTTGGCAACCTCACCTCCTTACTCAATCAGAGTTAAATGATCAGGGATTTGAAGTTACCCAAGACTAAATCTCGCGACTCCACTAGTGGAATCTCTTAAAAAAGGAAGTAAAAATATCTTCTTACAGGACCAGACAGTCAACCCTAAAACGTTTTTTATTAAAAGATAAAGGTTCGTTGTTCTGGCCTAATGTAAATTTATTGATGACAGAGCTAAAGATGTCATGTGACCCAGCTAAATGGATACTGTTTATAGACTCAACAAAAACCAGCTTAAAAGTTGTCCTGTTGTCAGTTTCACTTGCATACTTTGTTGATATGAAGGAAAAGTACGAAAAGATCAGCAGAATCCTTGATAAAATTAGTTATCATGATTATAGTGGAAACTTTGCGCTGACTTAAAAGTTGTTGCTCGACTCACGGGCCTGCAATCAGGATTCACAAAAAATTGCTGCTTCCTTTGTGAATAAGATAGCCAAGCCCCAGACAAACATTTCATCGAACGGAACTAGCCTCTGCGAGAAAATTTTATGCCTGGTCAGAAAAATATCGCTCACAATCCATTGGTTCTTACCACCTTTACACATCAAACTTTACACATCAAACAACAAAAGCAGTTTGTGAAAGCAGTGGACAAAACAGGTGACGCATTTCAATTTTTGAAAACCAAATTTTCTCGTCTTAGCGAAGCTAAAATCAAATTATGCGTTTTGTTGGTCCTCAGATTAGTCAACTTTTCCAAGATTCGACGTTTATTGAACACCTAAATCGAAAAGAAAAACGAGCTTGGATTGCATTTCAAAACGTTTGTAAGAACTTTCTAAATAACCACAAAAGTGAAGATTATGTCGCTCACGTTGAAGGACTGATTTTAGCGTAGCAGGACAAAGAATGTAAAATGTCCTTTAAGCTTTACTCCCTTCACTCGCATCTAGACTTTTCCTGAAGAAGAGATTTTCAGGGAAGTGGAACGCAAGCATGTTGGCGGAGTATTGCTGGTTTTTGAAACGAGAGAACTGTACCTCAGAGTATAAAAGGAAAGCAAGCACCAAGTGACGGTGAATATCATTTTATTTATTTTTGTTTATAGTTCTTTACTATTATAATTATTATTGTTTATCGAAAAGTGATAAAATTTTAGATTTTGGACTCACTCGAAATTGCAAGTAAACCCACGAAACTGCTTAATGCATTTTTGCTGTTGCATAAGTATACAAGCGCATATTTTTTTGCTGTACTGTTACAAATACCGCTTTAAACCCAACATACCAACTAGCAATCAAACTACAACACATCTTTCGAAAAAGCTTATATAAATTAGTTTTTTTAAGCTTTTCTTAATTTCGCTTATATAAATATTTATATATTTTAAACTCACAAGCATTTCTTAACCATGCTTAATAATAATATTATACACAAATATTTCTAAATTCGTTTTGTTTCTTAACAAATTGTATTTAAAATATTAATTTTTAAAAAAAAATTTTCAATTTTTTTGTCGGTAACATTTGTTTTTGTTATATATTTTTAATTTATTAATAATTATGTAGTTTATAAATTGTAAAAAAAAATATAATAAATATATTGCAAAAACAAAAATATTTAATATTAAAAAACATGTATGTGTACGTTATTGGATTAACTTATCCAACAATTATGTAAAGAAACTTATAAAAATATTAAGAGGAATAAGCTTTTCTATACCATAATTAATAAATTATTGTTTCTGTAAGCTTATTCTACAATTACAAGGATAAGCTTATATTAATCATGTACATAAAATATTTTCATAAGGGTTCCGGTTTTGATTTTTCTACAGTTGTTACGATAACATTTTTCAACATATTCTAAATACTTTTTCAAGCTTAAGGCTTATATTTGCAAGCTTTTTAAAATATTTTTCATTTCATTTGGTATGTTCGGAATATATTTTGTTGATAAGGTGAGATTGATACAAAAATTTTTAACGTTTCTTTTATATCAAGTACAGTGAAAATGAAAAATAAATGAAGGACATTTCTAAGATATTCTGAAATGGATGCGAAATTTAAGAATGAAGGAAAATCTGTTGACTCTTACGTCAACACATTAGTTGTTAAGTTCACATTTTATTTTGAATTTTTTAATTGTTATTTTTAAACATAATAAACATTGATTTTCAAATTATTTAGCTTCACAAGCTGATATGACCTAAAATGTTTTATGTAAATAAAAAACAAATTTTTATCACATATTTCCCCAACGTTTCGTGAATGTTATGTTCACTTCCTCAAGGGGTTGTCTATTTAATTAAAAAGAAGAAAAATAAAAAGACTATTTAAGGTAAATTGTCAAAAATTGAATACAATTTACACAAAAAAATTCTTAATCTTGAAATTTCGCAAACAAACGCTGATCTAAATCGAATTAGAAGAAAAATCTACCACCTTAAAACAGGTATCCAAAATTTTGTGGAAATAGAAGACTTTGAAGCATTTATAAAGAACCAAACAGATAGAGCAAGACAAATAACAAATACCAAAGAAAAACAAATTAAAAAATTTAATACAATTTAAGGAAAATTAATTTAAAAAACTTGGACTTGGATGTTGAGCAGTGTATCCAGCAGATCGAAGATAACAGATGAGAAAAAAAAGAACTGACTAGATTAAAATTAGCTAATAGGATCTCACATTTAAAAGAAAGTTAATTAACAACCAAAAAGAAAAATTAATATTAGCTGTGTTTAATAAAACTAAAAAAATTTTCCGCAAATATAAAGACATAATTCTAACACAAGCAGACAAAGGTAACAAAACGGTTGCAATGTATAGACACGATTACAATAAAAAGATGAAACAATTACTGGAGGACAAGAACACATATCGAATCACAAGAATAGACCCTATTCAAAAATTAATTAAAGTCAATAACATAATAATAAGTGAATTACGCAAAAAAGAATATAAAGACAACTGGCAAAAGCATATACTTACTTGTTCCGCCGCTACAGCTCCGAGAATTTACGGACTACCAAAAATACACAAAGCCAACATGCCCCTCCGACCCATAGTGTCGTCAATTCAAGTATCGTGTTACAAGCTCAGCAAATACACAGGATCAATACTTAAAAACATAATTTCTGACAAATACAACGTAAAAAACTCTTTTGAAGTAAAACAATAGCTGGAAAATATAAAACTTGATACTAATGACACTATAGTTTCTTTTGACGTTATCTCACTTTCCACAAATATTTCAATTTACACTGCTATCAAAAACATAATGGACAACTGGAACTCAATTAAAACAAAAACAAAAATTCCACGCTCTAAATTTCTGGACGTTTTAAAATTTTGCCTTTATGACAACAATTATTTTGTATATGACAATAAAGTATACAATCAATTATTTGGTATGCCCATGGGAAATCCACTTTCACCTACCGTTGCTGATATCGTATTAGATAATTTACTGGACGTAGCATTAGCTGAATTAAAGGACAAAAATATTCACCTTAAGTACGCAGCAAAATACGTAGATGATATTTTAGCCATAATCAATATTGACGACAAAGAAGAAATACTTAACACATTGAATAAATACCACCCAAAAATTCAATTTACCATGGAGGTTGAGACTAACAATAAAATATCATACCTTGATGCGACGCTTCACAAAATTGGAAACAAAATAATATTTGACTGGTATGCAAAGGAAATATCATCGGGCAGAATCATCAACTTCCATGCAACTCAACCTAAATCTCAAATAATTAATACGGCCAAAAACTTTATACAAAGAGTACAAAACATTAGCGATTCCACCCACAAAATATAAAAAATATTACAAATATATTAATAAATAATAGCTTCCCCATAAAATTAATCCAGTCTCTAATAACATTATACAAACCAACACAAAATAGCAACAATAGTAACACTAATAGAGATAGACAATTTTACAGTGTAAAATACATACCTGGCCTCACTGACAATAAAAGCATAAATACAACAATAAATAATAATGACATAAGCTTTGCATACAAACCAAACAAAACATTAAATGCAATTTTTACGAAAACAAAAACACCAATAACGATACTACAACAAAACAATGTAGTTTATGAAATCCAATGTAAAGGAGATGAAAATAACAACTGTAATCTTATTTACATTGGAACCACAAAGAGAAGCTTGGAGACAAGATTAAATGAGCATAAAGCTGATGTCAACAAAAAGAGAGAAAGCACAGCATTGTCTCAACATATAACACAAACAAGACATAAGGCCGATTTTGACAATGTAAAAATACTGGACAAAGACAACAACGAAAGAAAGAGATATACAATAGAAAGTCTAAGAATACAACAAAAAATAAACAAAACAATGAACATCAAAGAAGACACAGATAGTTTAAGCGCCAGTTATAAACTCGCAATTATTTGACCAGCATTAGTTTTTAAGTTTCGTGTTTGAAAACTCATGTTTATATATGTATATTGTTAAAAATAAGAATCCTGTTTTTTGCTTTAGTACTGTAAAAACTTGTTCACATTGTAAGTTTATTTACTTTCTATGTATAATTTTGTTGTTTTTAATTGTAACTTTGTTGAATTTTTCTTCTTTTTAATTAAATAGACAACCCCTTGAGGAAGTGAACATAACATTCACGAAACGTTGGGGAAATATGTGATACAAATTTGTTTTTTATTTACATAAAACATTTTAGGTCATATCAGCTTGTGAAGCTAAATAATTTGAAAATCAACAATAACTTTGTGTGGCCAAAAACAACAACATTAATATAATAAACATTGTTTTTGTGACCCAGTTAATTTTTATTTTGTTGCAATTAACAATTATAATTTTATTTTTTAATAATTAAATCAAGTTGAATGTACTAAACATAAATATTTTTACTTTTCTCAAGTTCAATGTATTCAATGTACCTTTGCATTAATTAAACATTTTTACGCATATTAATCAAGTTCAATGTACCTTTGCATAACATAAACATAATCAAACATTATTACTTTTACAAGTTCAATGCATTTATTTACTATTGCTTATCACACATAATTTTCTTTGACATTTATTTCATAACAGTTTTGATGATTCAATATAATTGTTTGTTAAACTATAGTATTTAAGCATGAACAACTGTACAAACAGAGATCTTTTCTTTAAATTTAATTATAATAAAGAGTCACGCCTCAAGTGCCGTCAGCTCATATTATTACCAATCAAAACTTTACAGGAGTCACGGTTCAAGTACTGGCGCCTCACAATTGTGTTAATACAATCAAGAAGTAACATTTGGTGACCTCGACGTGATTGTCACAGAATCAACTCAAAAGCACGCAATAGTCTATATTTATAAACAAAAATTATATTACAAAAAATGGAATTTGAAGAAGCAAACAGCTCCAACTGGACAATCAAATTGAAACAATATCAAGGAATTTTGCAAAGGATCCCAAAGATCGCGAAATTCGTGGATATTTTGCCAAAAGACTGGATACATTTGCATGAAGGACAAGCCCCTCTATGACGACTATCCGGTGACAGATTATTGCAACAAAATCACGCAAATATTAATCAAACGTACAAAATTGTTCGAGAAAGGAGCAATGCAGCCGCAGAAACTAGGTGACGAAGCACATACATCCAGAGAAAATCAACGGTCAATTTTCAATCACTTCAATTAAAGCTCTAGTCCGAAATGTATATAAAGTAATGGCAGAACGACATCAGGAACATTATCCATCTTATAACCATATTAAGGCAAGTATTATCGAAAAATACATAGTAGATCTAGCGAGCAACAACGCAGCCATATGGGAATTAACAGACGATGATCAATTAGAAGATTATAAAATTCAAACATTTTATCAGCTCGAAGAAAGGGCAGAAGCAGCCATGATTGTGCTCTAAAAACACATGCCTTTGGATCCTCCTATCCTTCCTCAACGGGCCACAGCAACAGGGGAAATCGAGGTTATTCTTCCAAGAATAAAATTGCCAATTTTTGGGGGCAATTAACAACGATGGATGGAGTTCAAGGATATATTTTCCGAGCGTGTCTGTAACACACCCATAAGCTAAACAAAGAATATGCACTACCTTACAACACCGTTACAAGGAAAACCCCAAAATCTAATCAAACACTTAACTTTAGTAGGAACTAATAATGCTACCGCTTAGTAACTTATCTGCAGTAGATACGATAACACAAGGCTTCTAGTATCCACTTAAATGAACAAGCCACTTTCACATTCATCCATTAGAAGGGAGTCTGCATTATCACTGAAATCAATCTACGATGTGACAAAAGAGTGCATTCAGGGTCTCAAGGCGCAAGGAATACCAGTTCAACATTGCGATGCCATTCAAAATCGCATTATGTTACATAAACTAGATGAAGAAACCCAAACTGCTTTCGAGCAAAGCTTACCAGATAATTGGTGTCTGAACGGAATTGATGAGTTGCTAATGTTTTTGGAGCAAGGATTCCAGTCCCAAGGAAAAATTCACAGGGCAATAACACGAACCTGCGCTCCGGTGACATCACCAGGTATACGTGAAAAATGTAAAATATACCAAAGAGTCGCACAAACTATTCACTTGTAGAAAATTCAGCAATGCTGAATTAATCCAAAGATGGAAATAGGTAAAAGACTTGCAGCTATGTGGAAACTTTGTGAAATCAGGGCGTCGGGCAAACGTATATAAATCACGGCATTGCACCAAATGCTTGAAAACGCATAACACTTTACTGCACAGTCCCAAACCTTATGCACTAAGCAGCAAAAATACTTCTCTAGAAAAATCAATGCCTCAGCAGCCAATGCCTTCACCTCACAATCAAGCAACTTCCAAAATAAGCTTACTAACAAATAGCACGAACGAGAAGCTTTATTATTTTACTAGGATCTGCCTGTATACAACTTACACCTGAAACTGATCAAAAATTCGTATGCCGAGCCGTCTTGGACTCTAAGCCACAAGTGAATAACGGACCGTCTGTGGAAAAAACTAGGCGGCAGGTTCATACAAATGTGTCTGAATGTGGAAGGCATTGGATATAACAAAACAAAGCTGCGCCATCAAATATGTATTCAGATCCAATCAACATTGAACGATTATGTAGCAGAGGTAGATGTCCACATTATATAAAAAATTGTTTCCGATCATCCAGTTCAAATTCTTAACATAGAAAGTTGCGGAATTTCACAGAACATTAGCTTGGCTGACCCAGAATCCAATAAACCAGGACGAACCGATTGCTTATTAGTGCTTATTAGGAGCAGATATAATTTCTGAACTACTCACAAATGGGCAAATTAGATTGGCAAACAACCTCCCAGTACTATTGTAGTGCATGTAGTATAAACATGTATACACAAACATACATTCATGAAAATAAACATAAGCCAAAATAAAAATCGAAAAGTAAACAAAACAAATATGAATAAGAAAAGTATGACTTGCATTTCAAGTGACTGATGTCAATTGATATGGGTCACTAGAATGCATGGTAAAATTAATATATGACATTGCATTTGTTATAAGTAGAGCATAAGCAATTTTGTAAACAAATAAATTTAAGTAAGGCAAATAATTAACAAAGAGTAAAAAAAAGAATAAGAAAACACAAAATTAAAATAGTATATAAGCTGATACAAAACTTAAATAAAATTAGAAATAATTCCGACTCTCAAAACAGTTGTTCTTATTTTCTCAAGAAAACTTCGGCAGTTAATTTTGCCATACTGAAAAGCCGACTTAGATTCAAAGGGTCTTAAAAAAATTAAGAATCCTATAGAAATTTAGCACCACAAAAGAAACAACTACATTACATGACTCAACAGCAATCCAAGAGAACAGTAAAGACATTACATGACAATCCTGCAGAGAAACCTATAGATGTAATCCTACAAACAAACCTGTATATGTAAGTCTTGCGGACAAACCTTTAGATGTAATCCTGCGGCCATAACTATATTTTTCACATATTTTTCTCCTCCTCTATTTTACATAATTCAAATAAATATATGGATGAAATAAAGGCCACAAAAGAAGAGATTGACCAACTTTTCAAGAAGTGGGAAAGGTTGCTAGAAGAAAAATACATACCACAGCCTATTGCCCCAGCTGAAAAAGAAGTCCCGAAATACGCCGCAAGTCTAGAAAAAAGATTCCGACTAAGGAATACCCAAAACGCCTGCAGAAAACTAAGATATCTAATGTAGAAACCCCTAAAAAGGAGGCAACACGGGCGATACAACAAAAGAAAGAGGCTGCAAAGCAGTTAAGAAACGAAAACTGGTCGCTGAGGCTTACCGTAGGTTCCATTTAACTGGCAACAAGGTACAAAAATCCAAAATCTTAGATAAAATTCGGTCAATAAGGAAAACGACATAGAGAATATTTTTTTTTCTTTTTTTATTATGTCAAATAGTAAATGTAATAAAAATACATAATAGTAAAATTAAATAAAGAGTACATAAGGTTTTAATACAGTTACATTTCAACATGGGTGGATGGTTTTCAAAAGAAGCCTTCATTGTAAATGAAAATAATAAAGGAGTTCTGACAGTAACTTAAAATCATATGCAACAGATAATTAATATTGATCCTTCTAGTTTTACTGGTGTTAGGAAAACTAAACGAATAAAGATTATATGAAGAAAAAAGCGCTCAAATTCAATAACACAGTAGAAAATGTGTAACATTTGGATAGATTAATAAGTATTTATAAGAATTTGAAAAAGAGCCCCAATAGAAATTATGCAAAAGGTTATGTAATAAATGTTTTAAAAACAGTAGAGGAATTAAAATTCTTTGCATTGAAGAATGAGGGCTATACCCTACAAGACATTAATGAGATTGAAAGGAAAATTTTAAACTATTTGAAGACAAAAGAAGTTGAAAACATGGCGTCGTTTAGCATTCTCGAAACGTCCAAAATAGTACCAGAGTTCAATAGTGACATCGGACAAATGAGTAACTTCAGAGGGATAATAGAATTTTAGGCTGAAACGTTTAAGGATAGTACAGAGGTTAATAAGCTATTCAAATTTGTTCTGGCTACCAAATTAACAGACAAAGTAAGGATTAAGTAAATTTAAGAAGAAACACCAAATTCTCTTGAAACGCACTCTTAGGAAAATATTTTCACCCAGGAAATTACTTTTTTTTTTTTTTTTGAGTTAAGCGCAACCTTTAAGAATGGTTTGAATGAAACTCACAGAGCCACTGTTTTGGCTGCCAGACCCAAAATCCTAAATGAAGGAATCCAAATAGCTTCGGAGGTAGTGTCACATCCAAACTCTACAATGCAATTCAATAGGAATGGAAGATCTTTAAATAACAGAAAAACGATAATAATAACGGATGGTGTAATAACTTTAAAATTGATACTTACAATAGAAATGGTAGTTACGACCAAGGTTATAATTATAGGAGTAATTTTCATAAAAACAATTTCCCAAGAACTAACTACAGCAACAAACAGGGAAACAGAAACAATAGAAATAGAAATCAAAGAGTAAATTTGACAGAAGATGTAGGGGAATTAAAACAATTGAAAGAATATAAATTGAAAACCTACAATTCACACACTGATGCACCGCATTTTGTAACATTTAAAACGGATGAAGAATATTTTATAAGACTTTTAGACAGACACAGGTGCATTTATCTCAATATGTAAAGAAAAAATAATGGAAAATAGGGAAATAAAAGAAAACAATACTTGCAAAATAACGGGTATTGAAAACAAAGCGATACAGACAAAAGGCACTGCAATATTGAAACTGTTACTTCCTGACCAAACGGTACAACATGAATACCAAATCGTGGACACAAACTTTCCAATAGCCACAGACGGTTTCCTTGGTAGAGATTTTTTCACTAAATATTTAGCAAAGATAGAATTTGAAACGTAAACATTAACTATCGTAATATGCGTTGTATGCGCAAAACAAAACGACAAGAATATTTTTATTGGTAATACAATAATTCCGAAATGTTGAAAAAACACATGAGAATTTTGAATGCATCAAACAAGGAGGTATAAATATCACAATTGGATTTGCAAATAAAACCCTTATCCCATTACAACATTCTGTATTAAAAAACTGAATTTAAGGATAGTAAACAAAAGTCTAGGTGGAAAAAATTAATAAAATTGCTGAGTATAAATACAGTCGATTCTACAGCTAGGAAAATAATAGAAAAGATATGTAGTAGGGAATTTTAGAACATTTTTCATTTGGAAGGAGATCACCTAACAGCAAATAATTTCTACCAACAAAGACTGCAAACTGTAGACGATACCCCAGTCTACACTCGAAATTAAAGACTACCACAGTCACAGCAAGAAGAAATCAAAACACAAGTCCATAAATTAATGGAAGAAAACTTAATTGAACCAACTGTCAGTCCTTATAATTCTGCATTGCTTTTAGTTCCAAAGAAAAAAGTGCTAAAAATGAAAAGAAATGGACACTAGTTATCGACAAATTTCCGTTAACACAATTAGATGATGTGTTGGATAAGATTGGAGGAGCAAAATATTTTTCAACATTGGATATGACAATTTCCTTTCGCTAAATAGAATTAGAACCCACATTCAGACCACTTTCTGCATTCTCCACAAACAATGGACACTATCAATTAAAAAGACTGCCTTTTGGTCATAAAATATCTTCCAACAGTTTTCAAACGATGCAAACAATAGCATTAACCGGACTAGATTCAAATACTTTTATGTACGTAGACGATATAATTGTTTTTGGATGTTCCTTGCAACACCATAATGATAATTTAACAAAGGTTTTTCAAAAGTTAAGAAGTCACAACCTCAAATTAAATTCAAATAAATCCAATTTTTTTAAAACAGAAGTAGTTTATCTAGGACACCATATCACGGATAAAGAAATAATGACTGACCCAGATAAGAGTAAGGCACTTGAAACCTACCTAATCACGAAAAATGCAGACGACACAAAGAGGTTCGTAGCTTTCTGCAATTATTATAAACGTTTCGTTAAAAATTTTGCTCAAATAGCTAAGCCTCTCAATGAATTTCTTAAGAAGAACCAGAAATTTGTTTGGACAGAAAATTGCCAAAAGTTTTTCGAAATGTTAAAATCTATTGTAAGGAACCCACCAATATTGGAATACCCCGACTTTGATAAGGAATTCATCCTCACCACCGACGCATCAGATTTCGCGTTAGGGGCAATACTTTCATAAGGTGTAGAGTAGTACTACAACGATAGATGAGAATGAAAAAGAAGGAAATAGCTATGACACAGAGACTGTACCCCTCTATATGTGGAATAGCATTTCGTTTTCACAGATAAAAGGGTACCCAAGATTGAAATTTGATATAGATACAGTAAATAAAAGCATGTCAAATGTTGAAATTTTGGGAAATAACGTAACAGTATCTGGTAATGAAAATGCATACTCGAATTTAGGTTCAGTTTTGCAAAAGTTAACTAATGTCTTACGGGATAACCGAATATTTAAAATAATGCTAGCGAAGGATGATAAAATATATAAAGGAAAAAAAGTTAGTGAAAATATATAATAGCGTGCAGAACAAGAATAAAAATAGGCAGAGACCTATAGAAATTATATTGTTTAAACAACCATCAAAAATTATGAAAAAGGATGGACAAAAAGAAATTATATGGAAATATCATGAAACTCCATATGGCGGATACGCGGGAGTACGTAGAACATTCATTAGAATAAAACAGAAATACATATGGAAAAATATGTATAAGATGGTTAAAGACTTTATCAGTCATTGCGAATCTTGTAAAAGATATAAAATTATTAGACATACAAAGGCACCATTTCAGATTAGTACCTACAAGACCATATATAGATATAGATATATAACCGCGCAATGTGAACTAACGAAGTACATTAAAGTATTCCCAATAGAAACTAAGGAAGCATTGGCCATAGGTAGAATATTAGTAGAGAAGTTTATATTAAAATATAAAAGTTTTAACATTATAAAGACAGACAGAGGAACTGAATTTGTCAATGAACTTTTTAAAAAAATTTGTACACTTTTGAAAATACTGTCTATATATATATATATATATATATATATATATATATATATATATATATATATATATATATATAAAATACTGGTGTAGTCCATGTAGTATAAACATGCATACACGAACATACATACATGAAAATTAAAGCAAACCAAAATAAAAATAGAAATGTAAACAAAACAAATATAAATAAGAAAAGTATGACTTGCACTTCAAGTGACTGGTGTCAATTGATATGGGTCACCAGAATTCATGGTAAAATTAATATATGACATTGCATTTGTAAACAAATTGTAAGCAATTTTGTAAACAAATAATTCTAAGTAGGGCAATTAGTACACATAGAGTAAAAAAAGAATAGCAGAATAATAAAATAGAAAATTAAAATAGTATATAAGCGAAATTTAAATAAAATTAGAAATAATTCCGACTTTCAAAACAGTTGTTCTTATTTTCTCAAGAAAACTTCGGCAATTAATTTTGCCAAACTGTAGAGCCGACTAAGATTCAAAGGCTCTTAAATAAAATAAGAATCCTATAAGAATTTCGTACCACAAAAGAAACACAACTACATTACACGACTCAAAAGCAATCAAAGAGAACAGTAAAGACATTACACTACAAAACACTATCCTTAGTTGGGTTGCAGCTATCAAAGTTGAAAACACAATTTCTAAAAATTTATTTTGTGGAATATATCCCACAAAGGAACAAGAACCAGCAGTTTCTCAATTTTGGGAGGTTGAGGAAACACCAGACAATCAAATAACGCTCACAGAAAATGAACTACGTTGTGAATCACACTTTGTACAGTCAACCAGAGCGGAAGATAACAGATTCATCATAAAACTCCTACCAAAGAATCATCCAACAGTGCTAGCAGAATAAAGGGGTGTAGCATATAAAAGGTTCAATTCGATTGAAAGACGTTTAATAGTCAATCCCACGCTTAAGGATCAATATATTTCATTTATGCGCGTATGTCTTCAGTTCACATGACAAAAATTGTTTTTGAAAATATTGTTCCTCTCTACTTCTTTATACTACATCAATGCGTTCTCCGTCCAGAAAGTCTTCAATGAATCAGCACTCAATTTATCGGGGCTGTCTCTGAACAAAATAGTGCATACCGGTCCATCTGCTTAAGGTGAACTTTTTTCAATATTGCTGCGTTTTAGAATGCATAAGTAT
The DNA here is from genome assembly GCA_937654795.1 of Cistogaster globosa. Taxonomy (NCBI): domain Eukaryota; kingdom Metazoa; phylum Arthropoda; class Insecta; order Diptera; family Tachinidae; genus Cistogaster; species Cistogaster globosa. Next base: position 25,201,541 of record OW569408.1, read on the forward strand.
GTGTTTTAAACTAATATTGAAAAAATGTACCGCCAGATATGGGTCAATCAGGAAGATCGAAATCTACAACTAATTCTGTGGCATCACATCCACTCCAATAAACGTATACCATTTAAACACGGTTACATACGGCACTAGAGCTGCATCATTCCTAGCAACACGCTGTCTAGTAAAACTTGCAGATGACTATCAAAATCAATAGATATATGGAGCAACATTCCTTCGAAGAGACTTTTATGTAAATAATGGCCTAATAGAGGCTGCTTGAATCCCTTAAGCTCTAATAATTTAAAAACAATTAGTAACCATTTTAAGTCAAGCTGGAATGATACTCAAAAAATGGTGTTCAAATCACAAGTCCTTACTAAATGAGATCGCAGAAGAAGATCAAGAAGTTATTTTCAACTTGAACTCAAAAGAAATGCAATCAACCAAAACATAAGGACTTCTATGGCTTCTAAAATCGGATATATTTAGCATAAAAGTCAACATTCAAGGTAATAAACATGCAACAAAACGTATTATGAGTTCCGACTTGGCTCAAATATATGATCGTCTAGGTCAAATTGGTTCGGTATAAGTAACTGGAAAAATTCAACTTCAAAAAACATGGCAAACAAAACTTGAGTGGGACGAGAACCTAACTTCCGCGTAAGAAAGTGAATGGGAGTCTTATGAAGAAGATCTAGTGACTTTGGACAATATAAAATTTTCGAGATATATATTCTGCGATCAAGATAAAAATACTGAAATACATGCTTTTGCGAATGCGTCAGAAAGAGCTTACGGTGCTGCAGTCTACATCCGAAAATTAAAAACGGCCAAAATTGTAACGGTCAATGGAAGCCTAGCTCCGATAAAATTGCAAACAATACCACGCCTAGAATTATGCGCAACACTCTTGACAACTGAGCTAATGGCAAGAGTCAGGGATGATATGGGTTTGAAAAATTAAAAATCATTTGGTTGGACTGACTCCCAAATCGTGCTTTCATGGCTACGGAATCAACCAGGAAGATAACCGGCTTATGTAGTCCATCGCGTTTTTAAAATAGTTCGGGTAACCATTCCAGAACAAAGCCAACATGTCTCTTTAAAACAAAGTCCAGCGGATATCTTATCGAGAGGCATAAAGCCTCGTGAATTATACAATTGCACCATGTGGATGTACGGGCCAATATTTCTCTATAAACCTAAGGCGTTTTGGTCAAATACCACTAAACAAGATTTAACAATTGATAAAAACTACACAGCAACCGTTCTATCAACCCAAAAAACAACCCGAAGAAGTTGCATTGATTTACACCAAACAATCAAAAATTCATTGTTACATGTTCAACGGGTCATCAGGTATGCTACCATTTGTAAGAAACTGTAGACGACCAAAGGTATTACAACCAGAACATACGCAAATTTCGCCCTTGAACTTGACGCAACACTTAAGGTAATTGCGCGTCAAATACAAGCATCCGATTTCGATGATATCAAAAAGGAACATTACAATTGCGACCCTCAGGCATTGCTTACACAAATCTGACAGCGATTTTGGCCCATTTAGGAAAAAAGCCTTGCAAGAGTAGCCGTCCAACGGTGCGTACGATTTACAAAAGCAAAGCCAAACATGTATACGCAAATAATAAGAAATCTTCCAAAAAATTAAGTACAACCAGCTCGACGATTTCTGAATTCGGGAGTAGATTATTGCGACCCATTCCTTGTACATTTTAAAGCCAGAAGAAAGCGACCTCAAAAGGCTTATTTAGCAGTTTTTTGCTGTTCTGCCAATAAAGCAGTGCACTTAGAACTTGTCATTGAATTAACAACTGAGGCTTTCAGTGGACCTTTAAAAAGGATTATAGCAAGGCGAGGCCACTGTAAAGCCTTGTACTGTGATTAATTTTGTTGACGCCCCAAATAAACTGAACGAACCACTTATTCAAAACCAGCACAAGAATCAATAATTGAAACATGCAGCACAAAGGGAATTGATTTTTAGTTAACTCCACCGAGACACCACGTTTCGGGGGATTATGGGAGGCAGCAGTGAAATCTGCAAAGCACATGCTAATGAAAAATGTCGCAACGGCATCACTCGCATATAAAGAACTCGAAACCGAAATTGAAGCTATTTTAAACCCTTGTCCTCTCATTCCAAATTCATCAGATGCCAATGATCTTAATGCCATAGTTCTGGGTCATTTCTTAATTAACATTAAGCGTTGACGTACAGTCAAGAATTTCAAAATGTGGCTAACTTGTATCACAAGTTAAACATAATTTCAGGGAGTCATGAATACCTTAACGAACTACAACCGCGATGTAGATGGAAAGGCCCAATTAGTGAAATTCAACGAAACACCATGGTAGTAATTAAGGAGGATAATGTTCCAGTTTGAGGTGATGATGGGGAATCTTCAAACTCCCCATCCAGAGACTAGCTCCAATATTTGCTGAAACTAGTAAAGAGAAAAAGGTTCAACCGGATTAAATATCAAACTCTCCAACGTTACCTCTAACAAACAGAAGTAAAGCTTCTAGATCATTTACCGCCAAAGAAACTCCAACTAAACGCTAAAGCTTAAACTAAACAATACTGTTATCTACCTTGACTTTGTTCTTTCTACCAATAGTAAAAAACATAAAAAAAATAAAAAACAAAGTAGTCAACTTTTATCTCGAAATATATCAACATCAAATAGACATTTTAAATGATGGCACACATTTGGTTCAAAATGTTCATGAACGACCTGCAGGCAGATTTTAAAATCTTCACTGTAAAAAGGAAGAAAAGAGGAGCAATCGACGTAGTTGGAAATATTCCTAACTCACTATTTGGCGTTTTTTCCAACCTGAACTTTTCGGTCACAAACTACCGAGTGTTAATAAAATTATCAACATCAGTTTGTCATTGACCTTTGGTCAAAGTGAGTTACGTCAACACATTAGTTGTTAAGTTCATATTTTCTTTTATTTTTAATCTTTTACCTGTTATTTTTAAACATAATAAATATTGTTTTTGTGACCCAATGTATTTTTATTTAGTTACAATTAATTTAAGTTAAATGCACCTTTACATTTTTTTGCTTAGCAATCATAATTTTATTTTTAAACAATTAACTCAAGTTGAATGTACGTTAACGTTCTTGCTTAAATATTTTTACTTTTGTCAATTTTGTCAAGTTCAGTGTATTCAATGTACCTTTGCATTCTTGCTTACTAAACATAATCAAAGATTTTTATGTTTATCAAATTCAATGCATTTATTCATTATTGCTTATCACACATAATTTTCTTTAACAACATTTACTTTAAAACATTTGTGATGATGCAATATAACTATTTGTAAAATTATAGTATTTAAGCAGAAACAAATGTACAGAAAGTCGTCAGAATAAAATTGACAATCAAGCGAAGAACTTTTTTTTTAATCTGATTAATAAAGAGTCACGGTTCAAGTATCGTTGGTTCATTATTAAGAATCAAAACTTTACAAGAGTCTCGGTTCAAGTACCGGCGGCTCACATTTGTGTTAATACAATCAAGTACTAACAAAATCATTAAAAAATTGGAAAAATATTAAATAACCAAAAGAAATGTTTAAAGAAATAGAAACTATGCCAGTTAAACTTGCTCTTGTCGTTCTTCATTCTCAGTGAGAAAATGAAAAGGATTAGTATTAGCGCATTTAAAGAAAATCCAAAGCAAAGAGCGAACGAAATGAAAAAACAAACGTTATCCAGTTCCTTCATTCCACTTATGTTTTGTTTGTCATTCGTTTTAAAATTGGTTTTCCAATCAGACTTAAAGGTTCGTATATGTACGCCAAGTCGGATTTCTTGGTACGCTTTGTGTATATTTGTGTTCTCAAACATTACGCGTTAATATAAATTTTGGGAGCCATTAAAACCATTGATTTGCGTTTCCTTTAACTCAGAGTTGGCTATTATTTAATGTTGTTTGTATTTCAGATTTTCAAAAATTTTTTAAATTGCCTGTTACTCAATAATATTTATAAAAAACATTTAAGAGGTACATCAAAATAATACAGTAAGTCAATAATGTCTTTACACACAAAACAAAATGTAGTTTTTTCATATTTCGTATTAAAAAAACGTTTTTTATTTTATGAAATATAAAGTTTTTTTTTTTTATTTATTATAATTATTTACACTATTTTTAAAAGTATAAAACAAAAAGAGTATTTTTCCTACAAATTATGAAAAAACAAAAATTTTTATGTGTGTAAAGACTTATTGACATACTGTATATTTATTTATAATTAATGGTTTATAAATACTATTTACAATTATTTTCTTTTTTAGTGTTCCAGCACCTTTTCTATGAAACTTTGTAGCAAGTAATACTTTTTGGTGTTTAAATATTCTTTTTTTGTCTATCGCATTACACTATTTTTCAGTGTAATATTTTAATTGTGTTATATTTATTCAAAGTCAGATGAAATAATTTTGTGACTAAATTGCTAGTGTCGATATATGGGAAAGATATATAAAAATCAATAAAAAAATTATTGTCAGCAATAAATTTATTTTCTCTACATAATTTGGAAAATCTCTCTCTAAGCACCTGCAAAGTATTCCAAAAATGTTGATTTATTAAGAAATCCCAACTTCAATTTGTAGTGTTTTGTTCGATTTAAAAAGGGATTTCTGTAAGACATAATTTGATTTTATAAGGTACGTAATTTGATTTTCAATATTTATTTTAGATTTTGGTATTGAAATATAATCATATTCTTTTCCATTGTAAAATGCGGCTAAACTGGATATATTATTTTTTTCGTTACCGCATTAGAATAAGACGACTAAGGTAACCAGAAATTTTGTTTTTCCGGTAATGTATTCCAGCAGAAAAATATTTGATGTACTAAAACGGGTCATAATTTTTTTTTACAAATTAGTCGTAGGTACTTGTGTATAGCGCATTCGTAGGCAAAGCAAATTAATTATTAAAAAGTCTATTTGCTTAATGGCGTTTCATCACTGTCCACCGAATTAACGGCAATGGCAGTGTGGGAAAAAATTTAAGCTTGTCTTTAAATGCTTTTACTTGCACCACCTTTCTAATGTCCCCACTATCCCTTTCTTAAAGAGTTAAGCACGTTTACAAAAAGGAACAGTTGCTTTATCTTTATTGTTGAAAGTTTGATTGTTAAAGCTTTAATGAAATTTCTATAAATATAGTTTATCCCTAAAAAAAAACATTCAGTGAATGGTAAACTTTTGCTGAAACTATAATTTGATGATATCCCTTTGATAAATCTGTTGATATAGAATTTCGAAAATAAATCTTTTTATATTTAGTATTACAAATTCGTCTTTTACCGTAATCACCAACTAGAATGCCACTGCGCGTTGAATGTTAACCCGGCCAAGACTAAACTTGTTTTGTTTTTTATTAAGTGTAAGATTCCGTCATTTAGAACACCGACCAAAAACGGGATCAGTCTGACCTTCTCGGATAGTGCGAAATCATTTAGCATCGTTCATGATAGCAGGGTATTGTATTGTATTGTATTCGACCACAAAGGCAAGGGCTTCAAGCGCCATTACGGCAACAAAGGTTTGTAGCGAGATGCGTCGCAGACCTCCTAGACTGCTACACTACGGAGCCATTATTCACAGCAGCACTCTTTGTACACACGGATGGTTCCAAATTGAGTTTCGAGTTTTAAATGTCGGATAAATGTAGCATTTTATAGGAAATCTCTGTTGCAGGCCGCTGCTAAGGGCTGCAAATTGGCTGGTGTACTATATATTATCTAGCAGAGATAGTTATTTGCACGGATAGTCAGGCAGCGATGAAGTCTCTGGCGGGTGTTATACCACATCGAAACTAATTCAAGGACGCCGGATATAACTGACCAGGATGCAGAGTAATCAACAGTTTTCTAGAAAATACTGTACAAGTTACGAAAATTAAGATACATGCGCTTATACTTAATATGATCCAATATCCTGATATTAAATACAACGAAATTTTTAAGACGGTAAATTATTGTTCTTAAAACAAAGTTACGCTTAAAGCAACGTACAAATCTTTATTTGACATACCAATAGAAGACCTCTCAACATCTATTGCAGAGAGAAGTAATAAGCTAAGTAAGAATTTTACCATAATAAATTTCAAAACTTAATCTACACCTACACAAACAAGTCGAATCAAAAAATACTTTAAAAGCACCAAAAATTAAGCCGTTTTTACAACAACCTGCACGAGCGTCAAATTTTTATACGGATACAGGTTGCAGACGTCACTGCTATTTTTAGCGGTTTATTCTTAAATTTCAGATTACAGATAAAAATATATATATTAGTGAAACGACGAGCTGAAAAATCCAAAGGCTGCACATCCTCTACGTAAATGGTGCGAAAACGCAAAAGTTGCGGGCGGCTTCAATGTAAGGTAGCTACTATTTATACGCAAAGGTACCATATGTTTTTGAATTTGAAGAAAATAAACAAATGTTGACGATAATATAAGTTTTTGTTATTTGTGTGTTTTGTGAAAAAATATGACTTATTTTGCCCTAAAAGTATAAAAAGATGACTTACCACGTATATTTTTCGTAAAAGACTTATAATAAATTGATTTAATTTTTTTAAGCAAACTGTTTTAAACAATGTTGTTAACCGATATACTGTTTATATCACAAATTAAAGGAGAATTCTTTTTTTGTGGATACAAAAACATTTACAGCTTATATCAATTGTAATTAGTACAAACTCAAGAGAGTTCTCTTTTTGAAGATAAAAACAAATTTATGGTCAGATTAACTGAAATGTGTTAACATTATGTGAACTATTCATGCAATTAGACATGTTTAGTTAAAAAAATTTCATTATTTTACTTTTTTTTTGCTTTTACTGAATAACCTTTTTTTTTTTTTTTTGTTATTCAATGTAATTGTTTTTAGTTCCTGAACTTGTCATTCATTACATACATAAAATAAATCAAATAATAATGAATACTTGTTTCTAAAAGATCCTTTTTTGAACGGTTTTTTTTCTGTAACCAATCTACCATGTAAAAACATTGGATGTACTTTCAATCCATTTTACGTTCAGTTTATTAAAACACAACGTATTCCAATTTTAAGTATAATAATACATACCCTTTCCAGTAGATTCACATTTTATTCCAAAAATTTAATAACACTTTGCAAAAAAGCGATGGTTGAGTTTAGCCGAAGCATGGCTCTTATATAACTAAAATTGAAAAATCTGGACATCCGCTAGGAAAAAGTTACACAAAATTTTGAAAACCTTATGTTGTCTGAGCAAAGCGAAGTTAAAGCTGCCGCTGAGAAATAATATGAGATCTGTGTAGATAGTTATTATATTATAGTATCTCGAGTTATGGATTTTCTTAAAATTAACAAGAAAAGTATTAATCCTGCTATCAGTCAATTTACGAGGGCTGCTATATATATTTCTGGCCTGGCAACACTTAGTGCTGCCAAGTGCAATCTGACATTTCCATTGGAAAGTTTGTCATTTTAAGCATAATCGTACTCAAAACGTTTTGACGTACGACCATTATTTGTGTTGTTTACAGTGACTTGAAAAAATTAATATAGAAAAAATGGAATTAACTCGTGAACATTTTCGTGCCATCATTTTTCACAACTTTCGACGTGGATTATCACGACAAGAGTGCATTGATGAACTTAAATCTTTGTATGGCGATGAAGCACCATATTATAGCACTGTGAAAAATTGGTATAATGAATTTAATCGTGGCCGAAGCTCGCTCAAAGACGAATTCCGTAAAGGTCGTCCAAAAACGGCTGTTGTGCCAGAGAACATTGATGCCGTGCGTGAACTCATAATGCAAGATCGACATGCGACATACCGAGAGATAGAGACATCCTTGGACATTTCTTCCACCAGCATACATTCGATACTGCATGAACACCTGGCCGTAAAAAAGGTTTGTTCTCGTTGGATTCCGCACAATTTGAAAAACGCTCAAAAAAAGGCTCGTCTCGATTGGTGCAAAGAAATGTTGCAAAAATACGATTGCGGTGCTTCAAAAGACGTTTATAAGATCGTCACAGGTCACGAATCATGGATCTATGCGTATGAGCCCGAAACGAAACAACAATCGACCGTGTGGGTCTTCAAAGACGACCAAATCCAACGAAAGTTGTTCGTGGAAGAAGCACTTCGAAGCAAATGGTGGCCTGTTTCTTCGGCAAAACTGGTCATGTGGCGACTGTTCCGCTTGAGCAACGTAGGACGGTCACTTCTGAGTGGTACACTACAACTCGTTTGCCTGAAGTCATCGGAGAAATTCGAAAAACCAACCAGAGAAGACGATTCATTGTTCACCATGTAAATGCGAGAACTCACACATCGGCTCAAACCAGAGCGTTTTTGACCGGCCAAAACGTCGAATTAATGGGTCATCCGCCGTACAGCCCTGACTTGGCACCTAATGACTTCTTCTTGTTTTCGCACATCAAGAAAAAAATGCGTGGTCAACGATTTTCGTCGCCAGAAGAGGCTGTTAAAGTGTTAAAAACCATGTTTTAGAGGTGTCTCAATCGGAGTGGAAAAAGTGCTTCGACAACTCGTTTAAGCGCATGCAAAAGTGTATAAATAATGCTGGAGAATACTTTGAAAAATAATAAATCTATTTTTAATTATAAATATTCGCATTTTCACTATTAGGCCAGAAATATAAAGAGCAGCCCTCGTACTTCCTTGTAATACGCCACATGAGTCCCAATACTTGTCTTTAACTACCTCCATGCGATACTCAAATCTTTTTGCAGGAAGCTTTGAAGAATTGACCGCATTTCGGGATATGTTCTTAGCAGCTTATATCAAACACCCAGATTGAGCCCCGCTTAAAAGCTCCACCATCTCCGCTTAATGATGACAGCTTTCTTCTAACGTGGCAGGCCCTTAAATCCAGATATGGAAACGTTAGGGTTTTAGTGGATAACCAAATCCGAAATATCTTTAATATTCTGGTTGCAATCAGCAAAGATAGCCAGCCCCTGCAAATTATTTATAGGTCTGCCTCAAACTGCTTAGGAATGCTTCGGACATTAGGAGTATATTTGGAAGGGTGGGATCCTTTTTTAGTGAATCTAGTTTACTCAAAACTACCACATGAAACTCTAGTTTAGTGGAAACAATCTCTAGATGCGTGTAGAGAACTGCCAAAATAGTCCCAATTAGACAATTTTATTCTTCAGAGATGCGAGATAGTTGAGCAAATTTGAGATGATGATCATAGTTTAGGAATATGTCCTAAGTTCCGAAAGCTTACCGTTAAGGAAAGAGTGAATTTTATTTATAAAAATCAACACACTATGCTCATATGCGTGCTAACAATAAAACAGACACAAGCTCCAACTGCCTTTGTTGCAAAACAGCAGACCAAAGCTTCGTTAGCCTTGGTTGGTGTCTATACCAGACCTTGAAGTGTACCAAAAATGGACTTCAATAGTCTACACCAGAACTTATAAATGTTCGAACAGGAACTACTCTTTGTTTTAGCAGATTGCATTTAACCTGTTGATATAGTTGCGGTCAAGCTCTGGTGCACCTTATGAATTTTTGAACAAATGAGCTTGCTGTTATCTTTTCATTATTGCGCTTAGCACTGCTTGTGGGCCACAGTGTTTTTACTCCACATGCCTTATTGTAAATAAAAATTTTACCACAGGATTGTCAAATGGTAATATTATTGGGTGCTTTGCATCTGGCTGTAGATTGGAATGTTACAATCTTCCTCCTACACGAACAATGCCTCCCTCATCCAAAAATGCTATTAAACTGTTAATAGAGCGATGGTTGCTTTTCAATTGTTTTACTTCGACTGCTTGTATGGTATGATGGTAAGACGAATAATTAAAATGAGGGAGTCGTCTAAGTTCTTTGTAAAAAGTGATATATTCTTTGGTCGATGCGTATTTGATATCCACGAAAAATAATAGCCCAAGAAACCATAATCCACAATTAGACAGATCTGACGGTTGAAGACCGCGAGATAGAATGTTATTTTTAGATAGCACCTTTCTCCACTGTTTTGGCAATGTTAAATGTTTGCAGAGCTAATGCCCTGTTAGTCCTTATTGAGAAATTTTTTTATATAAAGATGATTGCAATTTTATCCAAGAAAGCACTTTTTTGGAATCGGTCCATGGGAACGTAGTCTGATCTTGAAGCTTTAAGCTGACTTTACTCTGTTAGCAAGTTAAGCTGCTACTACTGCAACACATACCTCTAGTCGAGGTAGCGTTCGTCGTTTGAAAGGAGTCACTCTTGATTTCGCGCAAAGCTATTCATTCATACCTTCTAACGGAACGAATAAATACAGCCGTTTCAAAGGCCTTTTCCGATGCATCTGCAAATACATGTAAACATGTTTTTATTGGAGCCTCGTCATAGAATATATGTCGAGATATTTTTAAAATGTTGTTACTTTCCAAATTTCTTTAAAATGTATTCCAAGTAGCACAAAGCTTTTGAAGCAATGGTTCACCCCAATCTAGTGTAAGTTGCCATAAATACTGAATAAATATCTTTGCTTTCAAAACAATTAGAGCAAGGAAGCCAAGGAGCTCGAAAGGTTTCGCGAGCTCAGATGTAACTGTACGTTTCGATATTATTAGAATATGATTAGTTTTTACCTTTTTGCAAAATTAAACGGTTTGAAGCATCCAATATAACACCAATATTTTGATTGTTTTGCTAATATTGTCAATGAAATTCAAGTTGATTCTTCTAATCTTGAAGTATTATTGCAGATTAAAATTTTTGTTTAAATAGATATAAGTTTCCTTTAAGATTCAACAGCTGTAATTAAGCTATCAGTACCACCGAGACTGTCGTCCTTATAAAGAAATTTTCTTTAAGCATTTGAGATGCAAGTGAATAGCGAGCCATGTTTTCTTCTGCAAATCTCAGCAAACATTTTATAGCCAACTGAGCAGCTGCTGGTGTACCGTATTAATCCTTAACTAATTAATCTGTAATTGTGGATTTTTCCTCTATATGATCACTGTCTGTTTATTTTTTCGACGTCTGTTGTAAAGACAAATTAAGGGATTCATTTTGGTATACAAAAAGTACAGCATCTGGCCGAATTATTAATTTCAATTCAACACAACCGAAGAGTCATATTATTAATACAGCAAAAAATTTTATACAAAAAGTATTAAATATTAAAAATAAACAATTTGAAAACAAAAACATCGAACATATTAAAAGAATACTTAATGAGAACAGCTTCCCCATAAAACTGGTAGACTCATTAATAGATGAAACTATTAAAAAACTAAAAACCACAACACAAATAACAGTTTTAAATCTAACAACAAAAATGATACACGTTTTCACAGTGTACGATATATTCCTGGTTAAGCAGATAACAAAAACTTTAAAACGACTGTAGAAAACAACAACATAAACTTTGCATACAAACCAAACACAACATTAAACACAATTTTTTCTAAAGTTAAAACGCCTGTAGACAAACAATATCTAAATAACATTGTTTATGAAATTAAATGCAAAGGAAATGATAATAACAGTTGCAATTTAATATATATTGGAACAACAAAAAGAACTTTAGCAACAAGAATGAAAGAACATAAGTACGACATAGAAAAACATAAACAAACAACGGCTTTATCACAACACATACTTGAAACAGGCCACACAGCTGATTTTGAAGCTGTGAGAATTTTAGATAAAGAAAAAATAGAGAAAAAAGATATACCATAGAGAGCGTAAGAATTCAGCAAAAGAAGAAAGAAACGATGAATCTCAAAGTTAAAACTCCTGTAGACAAACATCATAAAAATAATATTGTTTATGAAATTAAATGCAAAGGAATTGATATTAACAATAGTAATTTAGTTTACATTAAAACAACAAAAAAAAAACTTTAGAAACAAGAACATAAGTTCGACATAGAAAAACATAAACAAACAACGGCTTTATCACAACACATACTTGAAACAAGCCACACAGTCGATTTTGAAGCTGTGAGAATTTTAGATAAAAAAAAGATAGCCTAAGAATTCAAAAAAACAAGAAACAAACGATGAATCTCAAAGAGGGTACATATAACATAAACTCTTGTTATATTGTTTCTATTTTACAAACTGTGATATTAATTTAAAGTTGTGTTTATTTGTAAAATGTAATATTATTGTACCTGAAGTTATAGTCTAACTAAATAACACCAAATTTAATGTAAGTTTTGTTATATTTAATGTTAAAAGCGGGTTTTCATATAATGTTTTTTGTTTTATGAATTAAATAGATTCCCCTTGAAAAAGTCAACAAAAATTCATAAAACGTCGGGAGAAAATGTAACTAAAATATTGGTTTTTATTTACATTAAAGAAGAAAGGCCCAATTAGCTTATAAGGAAAAAAGAAGGAGAAAGCACGATAGTTAGCACAGTGTACATTAATTCATTTAAAGAATAGCCTGATGACGTTTTTGCAGATGCATCGAAAACATCTAGTTATTATGATTTGGCTGTGCTGGTGTAATCGTTGGTAACACAAGTTAGTTAAAATTCATAATAACAAGACATCATTTAAATATTTACGCGCTGATATGCCTTTTTTTAATTCTTCCAACTTCGTTAATGGACAGTGCGGCCGCTGTTGTTCTAAGCGATAACTTTCTTCAAGCCTTTTAGTCAGTATAATTACTTTACCCTAATCCATTACAGTCCTAAATTCGTCTGATATGTCATTTACCGCCTTGTAATAGCCCTTGCTATGGCTGAAATTACGCTTTTCTTGTCTTTTGCGTAAAAATTTTCCATCTACAAAAAAAGTACTAACAGCTGTTCTAGTACCACTATAGCGGCAAAATTGGGTGCTTTTACATTTGTATCTCTCTACAATTGAACCAAGGTTCTAAGGGACCTCCTCACAATTTTATTTAAATCCATCTATAAGTTTTAACGTGATGCGAACTTCTTTTGAGACACTGAATCTGGACCAAACAACAATTAAGACTGCAGAGTGCCTAAAAGTGAAAAATCTTACAAAATCAGCTTTTAAGACAAAGATTGACGAACAACCAATTCTGGTTTTAAAATCAATGCCAATATATTTTTATAACAAAATAAAGGAGAATACAGGGGATTGCAATGCAAAATTGTTTGCTTCCCCATAAACACAGACTAAGAATATATAGTAACAAATAAAGTGAGAAATAAGTAACTTCTACAAAGAAATTAAAAATATTAATTTTCAAGCGTTACATTTTTAAAAAATAAATACCTTCCATCTGCAGTACTGATATTAGGCAAAATAGCCCTAAGCAAACCTAAAATAGATGTTGGTCGTGCAATAGACACACATACCGAGTTTCTTTAAGAGAGAAAGAACTTTGAATTAAAAAAACACAAAAACTAAATTTTTAGTTAAAAAAATGGGTTCCAATTTTGTTCCACTTTTCCGAACATTGCGGCTATGTCACGAATATCACAAACAGTGTTGGCATACAAGGCGTCAACTGATGTATAAACTAGTGGTCCTACGAGAAATAATTGAGAGATGTCAAATAGCACAAACTAATTAATAGGTCTATTTTTCGAATTTTAAGTCAATGGTTGCATTTGCCGTATGTCAAATAGCGCCATCCTGTTGACACCACATCTCGCCTGGATCAACGTCGTTCATGCTTTTAACACAAAATCAATGATTATAGTGCGGTAGCGAACTCAAACAAAATTTGTTTGTTTAGAAAAAAATATATATTTTATTCTATCACGTATAAATAATGTTTCTAAGGAAAAAATTTAGTTTGGTAGGTATATTATTTAATGGGCAAGATAGCATCAGCGATATAAAATATTTGTTAAAATTTAACTATTTTACGAGTGCTATTTTGGGGAGATAAACTATCACAATAGAGCATTTAGTCACTAAAGATCTGCACCAGGCCACATGAATATCTTTCCGATCTGGCTTAACGACACCCTCCTATAGATGAGAGTTTTTAATAAACGATTTTTAAATTTCGAACATATTTATTTATATATAACTAAAAATAACAATATTTAATAAAATTACAAACAGGCTACTTTCAAAGTTTGTTGAAATTTGCATTACAATTATAAGCCAATGAGTTAACTTCCGTTAACTGTATAACAACAAAAAATAGTTTAAATTACCTTAACAACTTTGCTTTGGGCATATCGCAATTCATGACTTAAAAGAATAATATGCCTTTGCAACAAACTTTCTTTGTTGCAAAAGTAATTCGTGGTATTTTCTTCTTACCTGAGAGTATTAACTTGGTGCCGATTTAAATATCACCATGGAAGCATTACACAGTGGTCGAAATCATTGATCTGACGGCATTTAAGTCAAATTTTAAAACTTTAAAATCGATAAATGTTTGAGATTGTATCGATAACCGATACTCCACTGAGCAAATTTGCGTTTTTACATTTGTTTTGCTTTCAATATTCGCACAGCTGTTAGCTGTCAAATATAACATGAGTTGCAGCAAGTGCATTGAAAGAATTTGGCGCCAAATTGCTCAGTGCGTGGTTTTCGGCAATATTAAATCATTTGATTAATAATTTTATAAACTAAGGTTTTTATTTAAAGTACAAGGTATGTATTAACTAAAAAAAATATGTTTGTGATCTGTGATTATCTAGTTTAATAGAAATACGTTGTAGAAGTTAACATTGGTGTAGCAGATTTGAAGTGTTATATACTATAGTTTGGTGGAGTGCATCTTTTGGGATTCGATCGGATTCGGTCCAAATATGGTTTTGATTATTAATTTGGTTATTTGTTGTTGTGAAACGTCCAAAATGATCTGCCCGTTCTTGCCCGTTTATTGGTTAATTAATTTTTTAGGCATAATGAATGTTTCCAAACGCACACTTTTTTTGATTTGGCACAATGAAAACGTCCCTACTAAAAAATTTTTAGCTGTGGAGGCCCACGTATTTAATAATATTATAGACCAATCGCACTATAATGAGGAGCAGTGCCGAGAAATAAAAAAAAATTGAGGAGCTTCATAAGCAAAGTAGTGGAAAAGTGGAAGAACTGCAACAGAACGTTATCGAATTTTGAAAAACATAATAAAGATTGGTTGGACAGTGAAGTTTTATTAGTTGGGCCGACAACTAGTAAAAATTTTGGAAGGCCTGTAAAAGAGTTCACTGCTTGTTCATCTAAAACACAAGTCAACAAAGTTTCACAGCTTGTAGAAAAAACTACATGCGATGAACTTGTTGTAGCGACGCGTGTTAGTTTACACAAAGCAGGAAAAAGAAATGCATCAGAAGTTGTATCCATGCTACATTCTGATTCCGAGGTTGCAGCAAAAATTAAAAAAACTATTGCTTCAGAAGCCAAAAATGCTATTGCATACAGTCCTGATGAAGCTTTGGCTCTTTACGTGGATGGGGATTTTACAAAGCACTCGTACAAATTGATCCAAGCTGGTGCAAAAGTAAGAAATGCAAACATATATCCACCATATGATGCATTGCTATTAGCAAAAAAGAAATGCTACCCTGTTGGAGTCCAAATTACCGATACGTCTGCTGAAGTGTCTCTACAGAGCTTGGTTGATCAAACAGCAACAAGAATCGTCGAATCAAAGAAGGAAGTTTTCGTCAGCCTCAATGAAGATGCTATTACAGCGATATACAAATAGGGATGTGATGGCAGTAGCGGACATTCAACTTACCGCCAAAGCTTTTCTGACCCTGAATCGAACAGGATCGATGAAAACTTATTTGCCGTATGCATTGTGCCACTGCAAGTGAAAATGGGAAGTGTCATTCTGTGGGAGAATTCTCGGCCTTCTTCAACGCGATTTTGTAGACCAATAAAATTGATTTACGCAAAAGAAACTTCTGAGTTGGTTAGTGCTGAAGTTGATAAAGTGAAACAGCAAATAACTGAAATTATTCCAACACAATTCGGGTCTTTTCAAATTAATCACCAATTTTACATGACAATGATCGATGGCAAAGTTTTTAGTATAATTTCAGAATCCTCGTCACAAACATGTGGCATTTGCGGAGCCACACCAAAAATTATGAATGACTTGAATGCCATTAATAATCTGCCGGTAAATAGAAATATGTATGAGTATGGCTTGTCAACACTACACGCTTGGATAAGGTGTTTTGAGTGCATTTTACATATTGCATACAGAATCCCAATAAAAAGGTGGCAAATTCGTAGCACTGACAAATCTGTTGTACAGCAAACTAAATTAGATATACAAGAAAAGTTAAGAAATGAAATGTCTTTATTAGTTGATATTCCTAAGCCCGGATCGGGAAATACTAATAACGGAAATACGGCTAGAAGATTTTTTCAACAACCAAAATTGGCAGCACTTTTAACTGGAGTCAGTGAGGACTTAATCAGTAGATTCAGCATTATTTTACGCACTATGGCTTGCGGGTACAAAATAAATACACATGCGTTCAAAACATTTTGCTGGGAAACAGCGGAAATATTTGTAAACAAATATTCATGGTTCTATATGCCATCTTCTGTACACAAAATATTAATTCACGGTGCTGAAATCATAAATAATGTCTCTCTTCCAATTGGCATGATGTCAGAAGAAGCACAGGAATCGCGGAATAAGGATTTGAGAAATTTAAGAGAGCATCATACACGAAAAAATTCAAGAAAAAACACAATGGAGGATTTAATGCATTCACTTCTTTTCTCATCTGATCCTCTCATATCCACGCTATCCAAACGACCTTCTAGCTACTCCCGGAACAACATCGAAATTGGAAGAGATGTACAAAATTTGCTTTCAGAGCCAATTGTACATGAAGACACTGTTGGTTCTGATACTTCTGATTCAGATTAAAAACAAATATATTATCTTTAAAAAATTTGTACTAATTATATTAACAACACTCAAAATAATATATCTGTAATTTAACAGAAATATTTCTAATTTGTTGGCTAGGTATCAGCAACTTTAACAAAAAAGCTCTGAAATAAATGAAAATTGTTTAGAGTTTAGTTTATTATGCATTTCATAGTCGAAATTAAGCATCAGGCTTTGTTTTTATTCATTTTCGAATTAAATGCCGCCAGATTCGGTATATCGACCACTGTGCATTAGTGGGATATAACTATAACTTATCTATAATCAAGCTTCATGCGAAAGCTAGTAGCAAAGTTGTACCTGGTACTCATATTAACTGTGTCAATTGTAAAAATTGAATTTTACGAGTTATATGCCTTTAATAAAAAGCTATCATAGTACATACCCCAGGAGTTTGTGCTTGCGGTCCATATGGGTAACGTGTCCATTCCAGTGTGGCTTCTCTCGTTGTATCCAGAAGAATAACTAGAAGAACATTATTAATAAGTTGTGTTATAACATAAGCAAAAATTTTTTCGGTATTATATGGGTATTTACAAAATTCTTAGTATAAAGTTAAGTAATGAAATTATGTGGTATTTGCTAAACTCGTCTGCGTTTTTCGCACATTTACAAACTGATTATGTTTATGAGAAACATAGCATATTAGGAAATAATAAATAAACATACAA
This sequence comes from Cistogaster globosa, assembly GCA_937654795.1. Lineage (NCBI taxonomy): Eukaryota > Metazoa > Arthropoda > Insecta > Diptera > Tachinidae > Cistogaster > Cistogaster globosa. Next base: position 25,219,113 of record OW569408.1, read on the forward strand.
ACAAGAAAGGTATGCACATAACTTCCAACAAATGGTGTTACATTGGCTAAGGAGGATCGTCTCTGGTAATGTAAACAGAAAATAGTACACAGAAAACACACAACAATTTCAAAATTTTAATAGTGATCAAACTGAATATTTCCTAAAATAGATACGTACAAAACGTTAATTCACTTACAGTAGATAAATAAAAATAAGCTTCGACAAGTCTCACTCAAGAGAACAACCACAAACAGACAAATAAAACACAGCGACATACAACTTTACAAAAAAAAAAGTAAATTTTCAAAAATGTTTACAATACAAAATATATTTCATATTCAGATTGCAAAATTTTAAAAATATGAAGAACTTTTTTAAGCATTTATCAAAAATGTGCCAGTTTTTGTGGTGCACTTAAATACAGACACTTCATTTTATTTTAAAAGTAAGTGATGTTTTCTTTAGGCTCATCTATGCATATGCTCGATATGTAACAGGGTGGTTTAGAGGAATATAACATCAGTATAGTGCAATCAATGGTTGTAAAAATTCATGCACATAAGGCATTGTACAAATTCAAGGTCACACAGGGATTATAGTGCTAATTTCTTAGCCTCATGTTGTGCGAATATGACCCCAGCTGCACACATCAGCCTAAACTTAATTGTGCAACTAACAGCTATTCGCAGTACCTCTGCATTTACAAAACTTACCTCCGTATAACAGCAAATACCAACAACACCACTACGCCTCCCCGCTCAACGGCTAGTCAAATTTAATTGTATAATAATTCCAGGTCATACAATTAAATTGTAATGGATTTAGGAATAAGGTCTTAGAGATTACAATTATACTTTTAGCCGCTATCCAGGAAACAAAGCTTACTGGTAATTGTACTCTCTCTGTCTCAAGTTACTACAACATTGTCCAAAGTGATGCGGATAGAGATCATGGTGGAGGAATGCCGTTCTTCATAGAACGAAATGTAAGCTTTAAACTGACAGTCTTAACAATCCCTCCCGTTCCTGTCCCCTACCTAGAGATAATGAACACTTCAAAAGATAGTGAAAACACTGAAATAGAAATCAAGAATGTTTTTATACGGCCTGTTGACAGCAATGACACCCGAGCATATCACATCTGTTGCAGGGTGATAATAGAATAGGACTCGGTGATCTCAACGCTCATCACGAGAGTTGGTGTTCTCAACTACCAGAAGATTTACGCAGTGTTTAATTTTCAGAACAGATAGATTAAACGAATTTTGCAATTTTACATTATTATTATTATTTACAAGATGTGCAATCTTATCCGACATTTTAATTGTCTGCTCATCGCTACTTGCCCATACCTGCTAGCAAGCCCAAGTTGTAGTTAACATTTAACATTTCCATCGTGGTAACTGTTTAAAAGCCAAGTGACTTCGTTGAGTATGATTAGCGCACTTACATTAAGTATAAAAGAGCCAACTGGCAGGGTTTTCCAGAATTCATTGATGACTGCATTCGTCAATTACCTTGCCCTACGTGGGACTCGTAAATGAACATCACCACATCAAAAAGCTAGAACCTGAAAATTATACAATAAGCTCGAAAAAGATCTGGTCTACTATTAAAAGACTATACTTTGAGCCACTGCAATAAAAATCTCGCTGCTATAGAATTTAACAACATTCTGCACACAGCTGTGAAAAAATGCGCAAAACTATTCTGCAAACTCTCCATCTCGCAGAATAGGGACAAACGAGACACAATCCGAAGAACCAAGAATCTTAAACGTGGTTCGGTATTCATTTCCGTTACTCTCGATGAAGTGAAAAATAATATCTCCAAATAAAAATTCTCAAGAAGCTCTTGGCCCTGATGGCGTCCTAATTTTGGCGATGCAATTTTGAGAAAACTCGGCCCAGTATCACCGGAATATCTGGCACAACTTCTAAAAATTTAGATCCGCCAACTGGATATTCCGGATATCTAGAAAATTGCTCGGAAATTTCATTACTAAAACCCTTCAAACCCGCTACGGTAGGAGAATATTACCACCCAATCTTCCTCTCATCACCTATAGCAAAGTGTAATTGATTAAGTTTTTCCTATCTAAGGATTGTATGCCGGCACTTAAAAACGCCACTGGCACGAAAATATAAATAAAATAATAAGCAGTTTTATGATTGCTATTGTATTTTATTTACTTGAAGCTTAAAATACCGCTCCGTGAATCTCACAATTAAAATTGATTTTCTGAAGAAAATATTCCTCCTTTTATACTTGAATTTTGCTAGGTAAGCATTTACAATATAATCATTAATTCTATTGACTTAAGGCTAATTCTTATTGCTAAACTAAAATAAATCGTGGGAAATATTTGTGGAATATGATCCACTTATTCATGGTCATTCATTGACCTAAATTCAAACATATGTGATTGTTTGTTGATACATGCTTCCCATAAACAGCGGTATAATAACAAAAGTACAAAAGGTATTTCATATGGCTAGCGGTACAACAACAAAATGTCAAATGTCCGCTTAACTTGTGCGAGTATTTATGTTTTTGATTTATAAAATATGAATCCTTTATTTATATACCGTGTTGCTGGCAATGTCGACTGTACAATCACACTATTGTATATTGGTCATCTTGACTATGAAGTCAGGCTACACTACACCTCCATTTTTCGCAAGAATGTTCATATAACGTTTGTTTTATGGACATTCTTTTACAATTGGTGTTTAAAATTTATTTTTAATTTTGTTTATAATTATTATTTGACTTTTAATAAAAATATTTTCTTAAATGTATTATTTGTTTATATTTTATCTTATTGACTATTATTATAATTTTTTTTTCGAGTTTCTTAATTTTTATTTTTGTATATGGTTTTAAAATTTGTTAAAAATATAAAGTCTATTCATATGGACTATTTGTTCTTTTTTAGTTTTCTTATCCACTATAGTTACATTATTTCTTAAATTTATGCTTTTAATTTCATACGGTCCCTTATATTGGGATTCTAATTTATGACCTGAGTCATTTCTAAGTAAAACAAAGTCTCCTATTTTAAACTTATAATCTAATATTTCCTTATCATAATTTAATTTTTGCAATTGCTTATTTCTATCTAATAATTGTTGGGCCCTCTTAATCGCTACTTCTAACCTAAATTTTGCCTCTTTGGCATAGTTATCTACATTGTATAATGGACTAATTCTATCTACCTCATTGAATTGTTGAAACATATTGGGAAGTTTTGCAAAAACTAATTCATAAGGACAGTAATTGTGTACTGTGGATGGTGTTGTATTGAAACAATATGTAAAATATTTAAGCCACTCATCCCAGTCGGTTTTGTCTACAGATATGTAAGACCGTACGTATTCGTTAAAAGTTCTGTGACTTCTTTCTATCGTACCTAAAGTCTGGTGGATGATGTGCTGTTGAGGTTAATTTTTTAATTTTAAGCAGATTACAAAGTTCCATCAATATAGCATTTTTGTATTCAGTACCCATGTCCGTGATGAACGTCTTCATTGGACCGTAGGTAAGAATGAAATTTTCAAATGTTGCCTTAGCAATTGTTTTGGCGTTTTTGTCTTGTATATTTATGGTTACGAGATATTTTGTTAAATCGCATATTATTGTAATAGCGTGTTCGTTTCCATGGATTGAACGTTGAAATGGTCCTATTGTATCTACAAACACTGTATCAAATGCTTGTACAGGTGTTGGTGTAAGAATCATTGGACCCTTGACGTGTTTGGTAGTTTTAGATGTTTGACATTTTTGACATGATTTTACATATTTTGTTATGTCTGTTGACATATTTTTCCAATAGTAATACCTCCTCATCTTTTCTATTGTTCTGTACACTCCACAATGTCCTCCTTCTACGGGATCATCGTGATATTTCCGCATAATATCTAGAATTGCCTTGGTATTCTTGTTATTTATTTGGGTCACCTTTTTAAATAGCGCTATTTTTAATTTATTTAACTTTTTATTGCCCATTTCCTTAAAAATATTTATTGAGATAAATTCGAAAATTTTCTCGGTAGGTGCCACTTTTAATTTCTCAACTTTCATTTTACCGGCCACTTTTTCTAGCCTAGGGAAAAATTGTCCTAAATCAAATTTCCCATTAGTAAATAAATCATTAATATTTATATATGTGATTACGGTTTTTCCTATTTTAATATAACATCTTGTAGGCGTAATCTTCAATTTATAATATTTTTTTGACGTCAGAATTTTTAATAGGTACGTACATATTGGGCTTTTCATTATTTTCATTAATATTATTCTGCAGTTTATTGGAGGTATTATTTGAGTCTTTATTCGCCATGGATCTTGTTGAGATCCTTAAAATTGAATTGGCTTTTTCTGTCATGTCTTTTAGATCATTTATGGTTATGCGCGACAGTGCGTCCGCTACGCAATTGTCTTTTCCCCTAAGATATTCTACAGTAAAGTCGTATTCTTTAAGATCAAGACGCATTCTTGTTAGTTTAGAATTTGGGGTTTTCATTGAAAACAAGTATGACAGTGGTCTATGGTCTGTACGGACAGTGAAATGTTTGCCATAGATGTATGGTCTGAAATAAGAAATAGCCCAGTGTATAGCAGTTAACCCTTGTTCAATGGTTGACCTATTGCTTTCGCCCTGAGTGAATGTTTTTGAAGCGTACGCAATTGGTAAATGTTTGCCTTCAAATTCTTGTGTAAGAACTGCTCCACAAGCATGTTTGCTTGCGTCTGTTGTTATACAAAATTCTTTTGCGAAGTCTGGATATTGTAGCAGTGTTGGACTAATTAATGCCTTTTTAAGATATTTAAATGCATGATCGCACTCTTTAGTCCAGTTGAATGATACACCTTTCTTTGATAGTTTTGTTAGATGTCTGGAATGTTCTGCGAAGTTTTTAATGAATCTTCGATAATAATTGCAGAAAGCTACAAAACTCTATGCGCTATCGGCGTCCTTTGGTGTTGGATAGTTTTCGATTATAGAGTATTTACTGTCGTCTGGAAGAATTCCCCTGTCCGTGCATTTATGACAAAGGTAAGTTACTTCTTTCCTAAAAAATGAAAATTTTTCTGGATTTAATTATGTTTTCGGCATAGGTCAAAGACATAAGTTAAATTGGAAAGCATGTGCTTCTCTGAACATCCCAGGATGACTAAGTCATCCATGTAAAGGAAGGCTTGGTCTGGCTTAAGACCGCTGAATGCAAGAGTCATCATTCTTTGAAAAGAATTAGGAGCTATTTTTAGACCGTAAGGAAGTCTAGTAAACCTAAGGGACCCATTGTTTGTTGAAAAGGACGTGTAGTCTCTTGAGTTTTTCTCTAAGCTAATCTGGTGAAATCCTGACATTAAGTCAAAACATGAAAAATATTTGGCTCTGCCTAATTGGTCTAGAATATCATCTATCCGTGGCAACGGAAATTTATCGGCTATCAGTTTTTTTGTTTACTTGTCTGTAGTCTATAACTAGTCTCCACCTTTTTTGTTCCGAGCCTGGTATGGATTTCTTTGGGACTAGTAAAATCGGACTATTATATTCGGACTGTGAAGGTTCTATTATTTTATCATCAATCAGTTTTTTAACCTGTCTGTCAATTTCTTCTTTGTGATTGCGGAATACGACAATTTTTAATCACCCCTATTCTGCGTTTCGATTCGAATTGAAATTTTCTCAGTCTGACAACTTTGGTATTCTGCATTTCGATTCCGCTGTTTCTTTCGATTGCATGTATTCTGCATTACGATCGGAGCTCCGTTTTTCTCAGTCATTTTTTTGTTAACGGAGGGGTTTTCTTTATGTGTGTTTTTTAGTTAAAAATTGAAAAAATGTAAGTAGAAAATGAGATAAAATGTTCAGAAACGGTTTAAAAAACACTTAAAATTATCATTAACTAATTTTTTTAATTAAATTAATTTTCTTTTGTTTTAATTTGTTAATTTTTGTATCCGAATCTTATGTGTTGTTTTATGTATTACGGGTCAAAAACAATAACATCAGAGCAGTATGAAAAACTGGCAGATGTAATGGCATCTAAAGCATGTGGATACCACCAGCGATCAAAGGAAGAAGTAGCAGCGTTTTGAGAGGAAGTTGCAGGAATCCTCAATGCACTAAGTCCTTCAACAAAAAATGCCAGCGCAAAAATTAGTTGCCGTAAACAACTAATTTTTATTTTGTTTTTATATTTTTTAATTTATTTAACAATTTTTTATTAAACTTCATCAAGAAATTACTTTTAATTATGTAAACATAGAACTTTTTGTATTAAAATTTACATTTGTTTATGAAAATAATAACAAACTTGCTTATTTTGCTATTTCATTTCCACATTCCACAGTGAAGCTATTAATTTTGTAAACATTGCTGTCTTCTTCTTTTTCTTTCGACTCCGTTTTTCTTCAGAATACCAATTTAAGATCGCAAAGGAACTGAATGCGGAGACTTAATCGAAACGCAGAATAGGGGTGAATGTAAGTAGGTTGTCTATCCTTTAATCTTAACTTTTTTTCATAAAATTTGTTAGTTGTAACTGTTTCTGTTTCTAGACCGAAGATATCACTGTATTTATTATTAATTAACGTTTCCTTAAATTGGTATGGAAAATTTATCTTTAGAATATTTAAGACTTCTGTTTCTATATTTATTTTTGTTTCTTTGATTTTTAATTATTTCATAATCAGTGATATTTTCAGCTTTGATATTGTTCTGTGAAATTGTGATTACGTTATAAGTAGTATTCATGATACGAATAAATGCATATTTTGTTTTTACCAGAGTATTTGCAATCAAAATGCCTGGTGAAGGCTCTTGATTTGGTATTAGAAGTTCGCTTTCTGGAGAATTTAATTTAATTTGGCGGACAACTTCTGATCTAGCTGGTAATATTATTTCATTGCATGTATTCGTAATCGGAATTTCTATTGGTTTCGGAATGTTGAAAGGGCGTAGTTTTTATTAAAATTTAATACAGTTATGCCTTTTGATAAAATCCATACCGATGATTCCATCACAAGGTATGGGAAAGTTATTTTGTACTACTTGAAAATTGACTTAATTTTACCTTGTCCTATTCCGCTTAGTGTTGTTGTGTTATTAGTGTTAATATCTGTAGCAAAAACATAATTTGATTTTATAAGTGATATGTCTGCTCCTGTATCTATCAGTAATTTTATGCTGGTGTGTTTGGTGTTGATTTGAATGTTAATAAAGAAACATAAGTTAAGGTTTAGATTGTATATTTTGTTGAGTATTGAATTGACCTTAGGGGAGGATTCGAGTTTTCCGAATCATTGTCATTTGCGTCTGTTGCATGAACGTAGTTTCTTTTTCTTTGGTTATTATAGCTTTGTCTATTCCGGTTGTTGTAACGATTGTTTCTGATATTTGTATTATTATAATTTGCATTGCCTCTATTAAATGTTTGGAAATTACTTCTGTTTCCAAATCTGTTGTTGTTACGGTAATTATTAAATTTGAGTCTTTGCTCAAAGTGTAGTATTGCATTTTGCTGACCAGTTGCTTCAGTGCAATTATTGACAAATTTACTAACAGCTTCAATCATGCTGTTAAATTGTCCTGCTTCCATTATAAGTTTTACCTTATCTATGGTGCAGTTTTTGGTAAGCGCTGTTTGGAGTTGAATACTTCGAAGGGCAATTTATCCGCAATATATGCGTTTTCTAGTTGTTTTGCTACATTTTCTATTTCACTGCAATAGGCGTTTGCAGTTTTGTTGTTTTGTTTTATATTCATTATTTTCGCCGTAAGTACCTCAACTGATTCTTTTTTTACACTGTTGTTTAATTTAGTAATAATATCCGCAATAGTGTTTTCAGTGTCTATTAAGTTTCTAGCGTTACCTTTCAGCTTATTTTGTATAAGGGATACCGCTATCGATTCATGCGCTTCCTTTATAGAGTCAACCAGTGTTTACGAGTCTATAAAAGAACGTAGATTTTCGGATTTCCCGTCAAAATCAGAGATTAGTTTTAAGGCTGTGCCTAGAAAATCGACAATTGCTTGTGCAATATTATCTGTCTTTACATTTGGACTGGGTAATGTGAATTTGTATTCTATTGCTTCATGTATAGAAGTTGGTAATTCTATTTCTATTCCCTTTCTCGTGGCCAGTTTTAGTGCTCTATTTGTTAAGTCTTGGAAAAATGATTCAGCTGCTGTTTTATGAGCTTTTGTGAGCCTATTAAAATGTACGTTAAATAATACTCTTATCTCTTCTAGACACTAACACAAATTTTCAAAGTGAGTCTTTGTAGGTTCTTCCTTAATTGGTCTATCTATATTTAGACATTTGTATGCTCTGTCAAAATTTTCTTTTATTATCCTTGCTAATTATATCTTGCCAGTCCATTTGGATCTTCTATACTTTTTCCAAATCTGTCGCCCTACTAATGTATTTCTTTTTTAAATTTTTAAAGTGCATCTTATAAATTGTGAATAAAAAATTTATACCTACTAGAATTGTAATTATAAAGAGCAGTATTTCTATAGTTAATAAATTTGTTTCTTCCTGTACCACTTCTACTTCATTTATTACGTTGGCATTAGGGATTGTTATTTTGGACTGTGGTTTACCCATTTTAATATTTAAAATTATTATTAATAATTGTTAGTAATTTTTTATTCTTCTATTCTTTCGCAAAATCTCACTACTTCTATTTTTCCTACCAATTATTAGGAACCATATTACAATATATTCAATATTTTGTAAAGTATATATTTATCATCTATTTACATAAATTTATTAAGCAAGTTTATTAAATTTTTTTTTAAATTGTTAGTCATTTTTACTTACAAATTTTATTTTTCTTCTTATAATAATTCTTGATTTTTCCTTCAAGTTCGTCTGCCTCTTCCCACAGTCGACAAGCTGACTCCCAGGTTGGTGGGAATCCGCATTTATGCATCCTCTAATGGTAGCTAGTTTTCTTCTTAATTTTACCAGCTGTCCGCCCCTTCTATGTTTTGGCTTTTCCGTCTTTGGGATTGACGTTAATTTTTCTTCCAATATTTTTGCCTGCCTCTTACGGTATTCTTCTAATGTTACTGGCTTTAGCCCCTGTGTGGTGGGCTTGTATGCCGGTGGCGGATTTTTTGGTGCCACAAGAGGTTTTGGGACGTATGCCTCTATATATGTATATATATATATATATATATATATATATATATATATATATATACATATATATATATATAGTTTTTGCCTTTTGTTTAAAGCTGGCAGGATCCTTTTTTTATATGTTTAGGTCCATTTTGGCAGGATCGCCATGTAATTGATTAAGTTTTTCCTATCTAAGAATTGTATGCCGGCGCTTAAAAACTTCTCTGGCACGAAAATATAAATAAAATAATAAGCAGTTTTATGATTGCTATTGTATTTTATTTACTTGAAGCTTAAAATGCAGCTCCGTGAATCTCACAATTAAGATTGATTTACTGAGGAAAATATTCCTCCTTTTGTACTTGAATTTTGCTAGGTAAGCATTTACAATATAATCATTAATTCTATGGACTTAAGGCTAATTCTTATTGCTAAACTAAAATAAATCGTGGGAAATATTTGTGGAATATGATCCACTTATTCATGGTCATTCATTGACCTAAATTCAAACACATGTGATTGTTTGTTGATACATGCTTCACATAAACAGCGGTATAATAACAAAAGTACAGAAGGTATTTCATATGGCTAGCGGTACGACAACAAAGTGTCAAATGTCCGCTTTACTTGTGCGAGTATTTATGTTTTTGATTTATGAAATATGAATCCTTTATTTATATACCGTGTTGCTGGCAATGTCGACTGTACAATCACACTATTGTATATTGGTCATCTTGACTATGAAGTCACGCTACACTACAAAAAAGTTTAAGAAGCGCTAATATTGACAACACCGAAAGAACACATCTTGCTCGGGACTAAAAAACATGGCTTCAGGGAATCTAATAGCACCACAACAGCTTTGAATATGATAGCTATCCAGATCCTTGAAGGCCTTAATCAGCAGAGACCATGTCAACGCACACTTCTGGCTGTATTGGATTTATCCAAAGCCTTTGACACGGTTGATCACTCTGCGCTGATAAATGACATCTCGAACTTCTCTCTTCCTCTTCCTCTCTTCAAACGCTGGAATGCCAACTAGCTAAGTGGCAGACAACAGTTTATTGTGTTCAGAGGCCAGAAGTCAAAATACCGCATGATAAGAATGGGCGTGCCAAAGAGAGAGTATTATCACCAATACTCTTCAACATTTATCTTTCAAAATTTCCTGCACCACCTCAAGATAACTGCACTATTTTCTCATCTGGTGGTTAAATTAACGATAAAGTGCTAGAATCTCACAATACTTGGCCAGTATCTCAGAGATTTTGCAGGAACATGGACTTCAGCTATCACCTTCAAAGTCCTCGGTCCCCCTTTTCACTTCGTGTAACTAAAGAAGTAAGAACGAAACGTTCAATTCAGTCGAAACCCGACGTATCTCTACGGTAAAAAACCCAAAAATTTGAAAATGCGAATATTTATAATCAAAAATGGTTTTATTGTTTTTCAAAGTATTCTCCAGCATGATTTATACACTTTTGCATGCGCTCAAACCAGTTGTCGAAGCACTTCTTCCACTCCGATTGAGACACCTCTAAAACATGGTTTTTGAACACTTCAACAGCTTCTTCTGGCGACGAAAATCGTTGACCACGCATTTTTGTCTTGATGTGCGGAAACAAGAAGAAGTCATTAGGTGCCAAGTCAGGGCTGTACGGCAGACGACCCATTAATTCGACGTTTTGGCCGGTCAAAAACGCACTGGTTTGAGCCGATGTGTGAGTTCTCGCATTGTCATGGTGAACAATGATTCGTCTTCTCTTGTTGGTTTTTCAAATTTCTCCGATGACTTCAGGCAAACAAATTGTAGTGTACCACTCAGAAGTGACCGTCCTACATTGCTCAAGCGGAACAGTCGCCACTAGACCAGTTTTGCCGAAGAAACAGGCGACCATTTACTTCGAAGTGCTTCTTCCACGAAGAACTTTCGTTGGATTTTGCTCGTCTTTGAAGACCCACACGGTCGATTGTTGTTTCGTTTCGGGCTCATACGCATAGATCCATGATTCGTCACCTGTGACGATCTTATAAACGTCTTTTGAAGCACCGCAATCGTATTTTGGCAACATTTCTTTGCACCAATCGACACGAGCCTCTTTTTGACAGACTTTCAAATTGTGCGGGATCCAACGAGAACAAACCTCTTACGACCAGGTGTTCATGCAGTATCGAATGTATGCTGGTGGAAGAAATGTCCAAGGATGTCTCTATCTCTCGGTATGTCGCATGTCGATCTTGCGTTATGAGTTCACGCACGGCATCAATGTTCTCTGGCACAACAGCCGTTTTTGGACGACCTTAACGGAATTCGTCTTTGAGCGAGCTTCGGCCACGATTAAATTCATTACACCAATTTTTCACAGTGCTATAGGATGGTGCTTCATCGCCATACAAAGATTTAAGTTCATCAATGCACTCTTGTCGTGATAATCCACGTCGAAAGTTGTGAAAAATGATGGCACGAAAATGTTCACGAGTTAATTCCATTTTTTTCTATATTAATTTTTTCAAGTCACTGTAAACAACACAAATAATGGTCGTACGTCAAAACGTTTTGAGTACGATTATACTTAAAAATGACAAACTTTCCAATGGAAATGTCAGATTGCACTTGGCAGCACTCAGTGTTGCCAGGCCAGAAATATATATAGCAGCCCTCGTATATATAAATTAAATATATATATATATATATATATATATATATATATATATATATATATATATATATATTTCTACATATGAGAAAAGAAAACTTCAAAACAAATAATATAAACATATATGTAACAAGGAGAATTATTGTCTCCTTAATGTTTTGTAACTGATGAAAAAGGACAAAGAGAACAGAAGAATAGAATATCGGCAGAAAGATGAAAAGTAGTCAAGTCAGTCGGTCGATAGAAAGAAGAAAGAAAGTCGTATTTAAAAGGAAGTTCAGAAGTGCAAAGTCGTATAATTTAAAGTTGTTTAGAAATGCAAAGTGCTTAAATAAAGTTTTTTAAGTAAAGATACTTTTTCAAATTTGAATATTTAACTAAACTCAAATACTATTTATATTTTTTATATAAATCATAAATGAAATAAATGAAATAATAAATATCTTTAATTTTGTATAATATCGCCCTTAATTTCATTTTTCAATTACATTTGGGGGCTCAACCAAAAAGCCTAAATTAAATTAAATAAAGTGAAAAGTTTCAATAAATACAAATATAAAATAAAAATTGTGTATAAATATTCCAGAAATTTCCAAACCTTTTCTTGTTGTTGATCGAACAAAAATTATAAAAAAGACGCAAAATATGTTTGTACATTTTGATTTTTATAAACACATAAAATAAATCAATAGCAAATATTTAAATAAGTTGAAAAGTGTAAAGAAAAGATCATGAAAAAAAACAGTTCACTAATAGTTTTTTTTTTGTTGTTGCCTGCATAAGAATAAGATTTAATTTGTTTTAACACTAAAAGTCCCAGTATGGTGTATTTACTTTTGTATAAAAACAATATAAAATGTTCATAGATGAGTGACAATAACGATTATGCAAATGTTCGCGAAACCGAGCAAAAATCGAGCAAGATCAAAATTGAAAGAAACTCAGAGTTAGTAGTGAACAACAAATAAAAGAAATTTCAAAGGCAAAAAGTGAATCTAACTTACCGATCTTAACAAATAATAATAAAAAAGCCAGTGGTGTCGAATTTAAAGTTGCAATAGAGAATTTTAGCACAAGTGAAAAAACAAAAACAACATGGCAACCTAAAATGATCTAACCGAATTAATAAATGCACTCGTGTTGAAAATAAATGAAAAAAACAAAACAAATGATGTTATAACAGTTGACACCTTTGCGAAAATAGTTTCAAATATTTAAAGTAAATGCTGAATTAAACGGTAAACAAAGGCAAAAAGTGAATCTAACTTACCGATCTTAACAAATAATAATAAAAAAAACCAGTGGTGTCGAATTTAAAGTTGCAATAGAGAATTTTAGCACAAGTGAAAAAAAACAGCGACGGCAACCTAAAATGATCTAACCGAATTAATAAATGCACTCGTGTTGAAAATAAATAAAAAAAAAAAAACAACACAAATGATATAACAGTTGACACCTTTGCGAAAATAGTTTCAAATACTTAAAGTAAATGCTGAATTAAACGGTAAACAAAAGTATATTCATGCTAGAAATAAAATCACGGGCGCGGCAAAATTATTTTTAGAAATCGAAAGTGTTCACGATTACGGACAATTGAAGTGTAAGTTAACTACGGAATTCGATCGAGAGTATGACAGTTTTGAAGTTCACAAGATGCTTTCGGGAACAAAAGAGGAATCGTTTTATGAATACCTTTTAAATATGAAACGAATTGCAAACTAAGCGAATATCGAAGAACAAGCGACAATTCGGTATATAGTAGATGGTGTAAATATCGCGGATAAGTATAAAGGTAATTTATACAATCCAAAAACATTTAAAGAATTGCGTGAACAATATGAAATTTATGACCAAATAACACAGCGAAAAAAATGATAAATTAATAAAAAATAACCATAACCAAGTGAACAATCAAGTAAATAAATTGTAGATGGAAAAGCAAGGTCACTGTTAAAATTGCGGTTCAAAATTTCATAAAAAAGCGAATGTAGAGCATCTCCGAAATGCTTTAAATGCAATAAATTTGGACATATTTCAAAAGAATGTAACGTCGCGTCGGTAAATCGATTGAAAAACCCTAAAAGACAATGAATACAGTGTTCGATCAAAAACGTTTCAAAGTAGTGGTTTTTAACAATGTAAAGGTCGAGTGTTTAGTGGACCAAGGCGTTATACAAAAATGTGAGTATAATGAAAAATTTTATAATTTGAAATTATTGTCAAGTGGCTCGGTATTAAGTAGACTGGGTAATACAAAAACAAAACCTATCGGACTAATTAAAGGTGAAATATATGTCGACCAAATAAAAACAATTCATGAATTTCTGGTAATCAAGGACAAAAATTTTAAATATGAAGCTATACTCGGTTATGATTTTATAAACAAGTTTATATTACACGCAGATGGAAACGGTTATACATTTTAAAATAAAGAAGAAGAAGAGAAGGATTTTGCTTTTACAATGTAGAAGAAATAGACGTAGATTTTATATACAAAGATGCTGTAGAAACATTAATAAAAAAATTACAATGCCGATCCGGTAAGTCAAAAGTTCCCAATCAATAAAAACATTTCTCCCATCAATATGAAAATCATACCCAACGAAAAGTTTTAACCATTCTGTCATTCTCCTTCGAGACTCGCCATACAAGAAGAAGAAGCACTCAATAAACAAGTAGAAGAATGGCTACAAATTGGAATTGTAAGAAAGTCAACATCCGATATGGCCAGCAGAGTTGTCGTAGTGAAAAAGATAGGTGGGGATTTTTGTATTTGCATCGATTTTAGGCAGTTAAATAAAATGGTTTTGAAAGATTGCTTTCCAGTACCTGTTGTGGATGATGTTCTCAAAAAATTGCAAAATGACAAATTTTTTACGGTAATGGACTTCCGTAACGGGTTTTTTCATGTACCCATCGATGAAAATAGTAAAAGATACACTGCATTTGTAACAAAAAGAGGTCTATTTGAGTTTAACAGAGCGCCATTTGGCTTTTGTAATTCACCTGCTTTGCTTTGTAAAATATGTGAATCATATTTTTCAAGATTTAAAAATAATGATGTAATAGAACTGTACGTTGATTATGTAATTATCTACGACGAAACCACAAAAGGATGTTTAGAAAAGTTAAAACAGGTTTTACAAGTGGCGCCAATTTATAGTCTTGATTTTAATTGGAAAAAATGTTGTTTTATGAAAAACAAAAATTGAATTATAAGGCCATGTTGTAAAAAACGGCACAGTATCCCCAGGCTTAGCGAAATGCAAAGCAGTAGAAAATTTTTAGTTGCCAAGAAATGTTAAAGACGTGCAAGCTTTTCTAAGCCAAACAGGTTATTTTAGAAAATTTGTGAAAGGATATATATGCTCAGATTGTTCAACCACTAACCGATTTGCTAAAAAAAAGAAGCTGTTTTTACAATTGTAGTTGAAGAAATTAAAGCTATAGAAATGATTAAAAACATATTAACCACAGAACTTGTACTTCAGTTATACGACAGAGATAGCGAAACAGAAGTTCACACTGAACGTGAAAACAACTTCCATCCAATTCTGTACTGGAGCAAAAAAGCAACACCTCAATAAAGCAAATTGCACAGTTATATCTTGGAAGTAAAAGCTGCGTACTTAGTCTTCAAAAAGTTTCGTCATTTATTAATGGGCGTCAATTTTAAGTTGGTGACGGAGTGTGCGGCTTTGAAGCAAACAGTAGAGAAGAAGGACGTACCTCGAGATGTGGCACAGTGGATAATGTATCTATAAGATTTTTCCTACACTGTCACACATAAACCATCAAATCGAATGCAGCACGTAGACTGTTTAAGTAGATACCCTGTTGACATATACACAATACACACAGAGCTAGCAGCAAGATTACGTAACCTACAACAAAACGATGAATATATGAAAGCAGTGACCGCAGCACTCCGGCTTGGTAATTATGATGACTACAAATTAAAAGATGGTCTTGTTTATAAATACGTGGATGGTAATGACCTTTTGCTGGTGCCAACGTCAATGGGGAATGAAATAATACGGAATGCAGACGAAACAGGACACTTTACAGCCGAGAAAACCATTCATGCAATTAGGCGACAGTACTTCTTTCCGCGTTTGCAGAGAAAAGTTGAACAGTGTATTAATAATTGCATCAAGTGTATTATATACATCAAAAAGCTCGGAAAAATGGAAGGATATCTATAAGCAATTGACAAGGGAGATACGCCGCTATGTGCCATACATGTGGACCATTTGGGGCCGTTGAACATCACTGCCAAACGATATAAGTATATATTCGCTATGATCGATGGTTTCAGCAAGTTTGTATAGCTTTTTCCTACCAGAACAACGAATGCCGATGAGTGATAAGAAATATGAAGATGTGGTCGGAAACATTTGGATTCCCAAATAGATAATTAGTGACAGGGGTTCGGCGTTCACGTCTATTGCATTTGGTGATTTTTGCCAGGAGGCAGATTTTGAACACATAGTAACAATAACCGGTGTGCCTCGTGGAAACGGGAAAGTCGAGCGCCTTAACCGTATGATTTTGTCTATTATAAGTAAGGTTTCATCACACGAGTCATCCAAGTGGTTCAATTACGTAGGCCAAGTACAACGAATAATTAATGCTTGCGTGCATAGTACAACAAAATCAACACCATTCGAAGTTTTATTTGGAAAAAAGATGAAAATAGTTAACAAGTTACTCGAGACTTTACTGGATGAAATGATCGATCGTTTTGATGAAAACAGGCAGCTGTTGCGGCAAGACGCTAAATATCAAATTGCAAGAACATCAAAAAAAGAATTTCGATAAGAAGCGTAAAGATCAAGTTCCGTATAAAGTTGACGATCTTATTGCGATAAAGAGAACTCAGTTTATAAGTGGGAAAAAACTGGCGAGTAAATACTTGGGTCCATACAAAATGACAAAGGTAAAACGTAACGGGCGTTATGATGTGGAAAAGGCAGCAGATTTTGAAGGTCCGAAGAAAACATCTACCAGCTGTGATTTTATGAAAACCTGGCGGAAAATTGATGTTGAAGATGATACAGCATCATCTGAGACAGATTATAATTACCAGAATGGCCGAATGTAACAAGGCGAATTATTGTCACCTTAATGTTTTGTAACTGATGAGAAAGGACAAAGAGAACAGAAGAATAGAACATCGGCAGAAAGAAGAAAAGTAGTCAAGTCAGTCGGTCGATAGAAAGAAGAAAGAAAGTCGTATTTAAAAGGAAGTTCAGAAGTGCAAAGTCGTATAATTTAAAGTTGTTTAGAAATGCAAAGTGCTTGAATAAAGTTTTTTAAGTTAAGATACTTTTTCAAATTTGAATATTTAACTAAACTTAAATACTATTTACATTTTTTATATTAATCGTTTTACATTACTCATTTTTATAAAATGAAATAATAAATATCTTTAATTTTGTATAATTATCGCCCTTAAATTTCATTTTTCAATTACATATATACATATAAATAAAACAGAATAACTAAAACTTATTGTGCAAACTGTTCCTAGAAGAGATCGTTGTCAACGAGCTAACAGTGAAAAAGATGGATTTATGATACAGCGAGAAAAGAGGGATATAATTGAACTGATGAAATAACAACTGCATATATTGAAGCAAATAAAAATAGGTTAATTTAAACATGTAGATCGATTGCAAAAATAACACCCCAAGCCCGTAAAATAAACCACAAATGCTTAAACACATTTTTTTTTTGTATTATTATTATTGATAATATTACATAAACGAATATTATAATAACTACTTATTTTAATTATTAACCCTTTGCACCCGAACGGCGCCTCTCAGGCGCCATCCTTTTCATTACTGCAACTTGAACGGCGCCTCTCAGACACCATTACTATTTATGATAATATTGCACCATAAATTGAATTTATGGGGGGCGTTGATCGTGCCGATCAATATACATCTACGTACTGTTTTATGCGGAAATCCTTAACATGGTAAATAAAGTTATTTTTTTGGGGATTGGAAATATGTGTAATCAATTCCTATATTTTATATAAAAGGGTGAAAAGCAGAGAAACGAGCGACCAATCAGTCATTACAAATTTGTGAAATTAATAGTGGATTAGCTAAAAGCAGATTATCGACAAGATCGTGGAGCTGGCCGTGGTTCGACATCTACAACTACCGATAACAGTATCCGATTAAATGGTAAGCTACATGTGATGCAAAAAGGAAAAAAGAAAGATTGTAGAGTGTGCTCTGACCGAATGACAAAGAATAGTGGAAGATGTGAAACAATGTATTACTGTGACACATGTCCTGAAAACCCCAGGTTACACCTTGGAGAGTGCTTCCTCAAATATCACACTAAGGAAAATTATAAAATTTAATATTAAAATATTATGTTTGTAGTACGTAAATAAAAATGAAATATGTTAATAAACTACTTTTGTTTAAAATACTTATGTTTTATGTATTACAATTTTTTATTAAAACTACTGTCGGGTAGCTGAGTACCCATACTAAAAAATGGTTCGGGTGCAAAGGGTTAAAAATTATTTTTTCTGCCTACTACTAGATACTTTTAATTAATAATTTTTTATAATAAAAAAAAGATAATAATCAAATCGTTAAAAATTATGTACAAAGTAACATATGAAAAGTCGAAAGTTAAAAACCAGTATTAAAAAAATTAAAAAATGTAACCTAAAAATGTAAGATTTTTTTTATATTACATATAAATAAAATAATATTCTATAAAATAAAATCATTGTGAAAATGTTCTTTAAATTTTGTTTTACACAAGAAAATAAAAACGAATGAAAAAATAGACAATAAAAATGATGCGTTCTTTGCAGTAAGAAATATATGTATATAAACAAATAGGAAATATATTACTAAAAGTCTTTAAGCAATTTTGAACGAATTAATAATTGAATTTTATAAAATAAAAAAATAAAAATATTGCAAAACAGAAATAACGCTAAATCGGATTAAGTGAAGGCAGTTTTGGCATCTTCTGTTTGTTTTTAGTGACCCAAATACAAGAAATAATTTTCAGAGGAGAAATCGCGAAGTTAGGACTTTAAAGATAATGCAGGAAATGTTGAAAGAGAAAGAAAGTTAAATGTAATCAACGACTAATCTTCTACATCGATATACAGATTCAACCTTTATTTTGCTGATTTTAAAAATCTAAGATGCAATGTATCACACAAAACCAATTTATTTCTTGTCGATTCACGGGCGTATGTGTCAAATATAATGCTCTCACGCATTAAGAATAATTGCCGTATAAACACAAAGAATACTATTAATAATACTGGTATAACAGCAAATATAATAATATCTTAAGGAGCTATAAGTACAAGACTGTTAGTATCAAATTATTTTATTTCACAAAAATTTTATATTGTTCCAGATAATTTCAATATTGCATCAAATGGAATACTAGAAAAAGATTTTCTAAAAACAAATAAATTCAAAATTGATTATGCTACAATGACAGTGTCCTTTTGTATTTATGGTGATAAACTTAGTATTCCGATTTCGCATTGGAACTTAAAAAAATTCTTGTTATCTTCCACCAAGATGCGAAGTTTTTAGGGAACTACATTTAAACGATAGAACAATACTAGCTTTTATTGAGTCCCAAGAAATTTTTATTTAATTTATTTAATCTTCTTTTACATAACTGAGCCCAAAAGGCCTTATATAGTTAATAAAAACTACTAGTAAAAATATTGTTAAAAATATTCATAATTATACATAAACTTAAACAAATGAATTCATTAAATTAGTATTATAATTAACTATTAATTTGTAAGATAATAAAAATTACAAAAAAATGCTATAAGACTTACAAGATATTTAAGAAAGTAAAATTATAGTAAGAAATAAAAAAAAGGCCACTTATTTCACAATATCTGAAGTACATGATTTCTCGCATGTTTCACTATTTCGGTTTTAAATCTAGGCAATGAGTAAGAAAATTTTCTCAACTCTCTTGGCAAATTATTCCAAATCCTCGACACCCGAATCTGAAATGACTTTTTAAAAATATTTAAACGTCTTATGGGAAAAATAATTTAAGGATTTCTAAGAGAATGAGAAAATTTAAAATTATCTACAATATAGGAAGGATAACCGTTTTGAATTGTTTTATAAAAAAACAATATAAGCCTCATGCTAATAAAATTTTCAAACGACATGCCAAGAAAACTATATGTGTACTGAGATACATGATCCCTAATTTTCAACTTAAAAACATACCGAATAATTCTATTAAAAATTAAATTATATTTTCTTAGTACAAAGCTGCAAGAGCTGGAAAAGATCTCAGTGCAGTACAGTATATGTGGTATCAATAAAGCCGTAGCGATTTGCTTTTTTACTGAACATGGTAAGTAAATATTTAAAGAGTAAAGTCTTTTTAATATGAATGATATACGAAAAGATAAAAAATTTATATGAGGAGAAAAATTTAATAGATTGTCCAGAACAATTCCCAAACATTTAATTTTATCAACAAATCGAACAGGAACAGAATTGATCTTAATAACTAAGCTCTCAGTGTCAAAACTAAAGCCCATAAGCTTAGTTTTAACAGGGTTAACATAGAAACCATTGATCGATGCCCAAAACACAACCTCTTTAAGCAAAAAATTTACTCCTACCTCCAGCACATCCAAAAATTCAGTATCAGAATAACAGGCAAATTGCACATGATCAGCATATACAAAAGGCTGGCAAGAAACACTATTAACAATCTTTTAAAAGTCATTTATGTAAATCATAAATAACAGTGGGCCAATCATAGATCCTTGCGGAACACTACTAGTTATACACCGCTTACGGGAAAAGGAGTCATTTATGGACACATACTGATATCTGTCATTTAGATAGGACTTAATCAGACTACATACCTGATACGAAAACTTAAATTCATGAAACAATTTGCACAATAAGTTAGAGTGTACAACTCGATCAAAGGCCTTGGAGAAACAATTGAAATTAATACAACGTTTTTTCGGCAGTCCAAAAGGTGTCTGATAGAATCAGTTAATGACACTAATAGAAAAGTAGTACTATAACCTTGCCGAAATGAATCAGTGATCTATTATCAAGATACTTAATTATTTGGCGTTTTAAAATATGCTCTACGACCTTCGAAAGGACCGGAAGTACTGAAATAGGACGCAGGTTATCAAACTCACATGACTGACCTTCTTTTCGAATTGGGACAACCCTAGCTGTTTTCCAATTGCAAGGAAAAGCTGACGTAGTAATTATAGTATTTATAAGATGGAGCAAATAATTGGAGACAAACGGGTAAAATATTTTCAGAAATTTTAGTGACAAAGCATCATGTCCAATAGCATTGGATTTAATACTTAACAAAGTTTGATTTAACATGAAGGCATCAATGCACGCAAAGGAAAATCCCGTTAAGTTAGAATTATTAACAAAACTCTCAAAGACACCTAAATTATGTGTCTGACAAGCAGCGAAATAATCATTTATTTCATCAGGGTGTGGTAAGTTCAGAGACTCCCGTGATTCCAGACAACCATTATTTTTTAAAAAACTCCAAAAACGATTAGTTACAATCTTGAAAAAAACCTTTATGAGCACGCATTCTCAACTTTCTTATAACCCTTTTCACTCTACTTCTGTAGGCACAATAGATTGCCCAGTTTTGTGGTGTCCTACATTGGAGATAGTGAACGTAAGCCAGATCCCTTAGCGAGACTTGAAAGCAAATCTCTCTGTTATTAAACCAATTATTTATTCTCGAATCTAACATTCGACGAGCTATAGGTACAAAAGCATGTAAGCTGATAATATTCGACATGAAAACTTCAAGTTGCAAGCCAACATCATTAGTCAAGTACATATCGCTGAAATCACAATTTTGAACAGCAGCCTCCAAATCCTCAATTTTCAGCGCCTTATAATCTAGGTACGTAATTAACTGCTGAGAAAATGAATTTGGAATATCTACAGCTAAAAAATTAGAGAATGCCAAGACACACCTGGACACTGCATTTGACACGCTGTTTTTAAGAATAATGACTTACTTAAGAGAAAATAATCTATCAATGATGTAGTATTACACCCCACATGATAATTCGTAGGTAAAAAATTATGATGGTATGTTAAATCTAAGCGCTGACACATAGAGCGAGCCAAGGTGGAACCAACAGGACAAAATAAATTCGTATTGAAATCGCCCATAACAATAACATTAGAATACCGTACCAACAAGTTACCTACCAAGTCTTCAAAAACACCTAACTCTCCATTAGGCAGATAGCAGATACCAACTAGTAATTTAATATTTTCAATATCCAACTCCACAAATAAATATTCACAATCATCACCACTCTTAGACTTGAAGACTATTTTATATTCCAAACAGTCAGAAATAAATAATGCTACACCTCCACCTCTTCTATTATCAGGCCTATCATTCCTACATATATTATAGCCAGGTATACTCACAGACTGAGATAAAATAAAAGGTTTCAACCAGGTCTCACTGAACCCTACTATATCTAAATGGTTACCTTCCAATATGTATCTTATTTCATCAATTTTGCAGGCGTTAGTAGACACACAGAAACTTGTTATATTCCAGTGGCCGATTTTAAAACAATTTTGAAATTTATTTAATTGATTTTTAAGGAAAGAATTATTGCTGCAAACGGGACCTAAATTTATAGCATTCATTATAGTGTAAAATAAAATATAAAAAATATAACTGAAGTATTTCTTTTAGCAGAGTTTCCTGTAACTAGTTTGTTATTAAGATTATTTCTTTTTGAAAACAAATATAGAAAAATATGTAGAATAAATAACTTGTATATACATACATACAAACATATACACGCATATACACATATATATATACACACACACACATATATATATAATAATATATAATATATAATATATAATATATATATATATAATAAAAAACACATTTGCCAATGAAATTACCTGTATGTTTATATATATGTTTATATATATATATGTATATATATATATATATATATATATATATATATATATATATATATATATATATATATATATATATATATATATATATATATATATATATATAAACATATATAAAGATATATATAAACATACAGGTAATTTCATTGGCAAATGTGTTTTTTATTCTAAAAATCTAGTCGTACGTAATTTGAATACAACATCTGAGACTAAATTTACAAATAACTGAAATGCCAAATTTGAAATGTTTTCTAATTTTCTATAAACTCAATAAATAACTTTTTTCGAAATTAAACGTCTTGAAAATCGAACACAAATTTGAAAGGACAAAATGTTAGAAAAGAGGTGATAAAATGAATGTAGCTCAAAATTGTTTTTTCGTATATTTCTCTAATAATATTTTCGGGCCTAAGACCTAACAAAGCATCTTTCACATAGATGATATTATAATTATTGGATGAGACATCTTCAGAAAATACAACTTAAAATCAACCCTTTCTTTAGAGCAGAAGTAACGTTTCTTGGCCATAAATGAACTTTGAGAGGACTTTTACCTGAAGAATACAAAATATCGGCATATAAAATTATACAGTACCCGTGACAAAAATTCTGTCAGACGTTTTGTTGCATTCGCAATCTATTATAGAAGGTTTAACCAAATTTTGCTTCCCTTACAGCACCGCTTAATTACATAACAAGGAAAAAAGGTTGATTTTATTTGGACCAGTAATTGCCAGGAATTATTTAAAAAAATAAAAGCTGAAATGATTTCGCCGAAAATTCCTCAGTACCCGGATTTTACGAAGCCCTTTTCAATAACAGTTGACGCATCAAGAATTGGTTGTGGAGTAATCTTAAGTAAAAACTTAAGAGACATAATTTACCCACATTTTTCGCATCGAAGGCTTTCAGTCATTCTACACAAAAGAAGCCAACCATACAACAAGAACTTTTTTGGAATATATTTTGCTATTAGTGTAGGAACACAACAGACGACGGTAAAGATATATCCATACAAATTTGACATAAGTTATCGTTCAACGACAATTCTGCTGAGATAAAATTTATTTTACTTATTTCTCGGCTTTTATAATTAAAACATATTAAAAAAAATAACTGTATTTTGCAAGCATTTGAATTCACAATAATTGCAAAAGCCACATTATTTAATAAAAATAATATAAAACAAAATTTGAGAAAACAAAAAATGGATTTAAAAGAAAAAAAAACTGAAAAGTTAAAAAACATAACAGGCTATAAAAATTTAAGTTTTTAGGAAGATTTGTGGGTCAAAATTGGAGAAGCAGTAGTAGCAGTAGTGCAAAGTAAAACTACATTACATTTAATAATTATTTTAATTATATGTAAAATAAAAATTTGGAAGGAAACATTGTCAAGAACAACTGGAAGAACTTAAGAGACGCATACAAAAAATCGAAGCAGTAGGAAATCATGCCAACAGAAAGTAAGCAAAATTTTTTTTTAAACCATATAATACTGCAGAATGTTTAAAATTTTTAAACGATGTTCCAACAATGCGAAAATAAGTTTAAGTAAGGAGGATCAAACATGCATTTATAGCTAATTTGCTTTATAAGGTATGAATTTCAGAACTGCTAGCAATATACCCGAAACCTCAATAAGGCTTATATCGAAAAATGAAGAGTGTTAAAACGCTCAATGAAAAAATGTGAAACCTTTATAGAAGCCTCATCAGAATCCATAAGGGACATAAGCGCGTAATAGAAACAAACTCTGCAAGCCAAATGATTGGGTCTTTTGGGACAAAAATAACGAAAGCAGAACTTACGGATAAGGAAAAAATTAAAATAGAGTCTGTAGTTTTGTCTTTAGTTTTCACGGAAATAAGTCAAATTTTAAACCTTAAAAATTACAAAAATTAAGTTTAAAATATTTTTAAAATTAAAATAGGAAATACGTTGCTTTGAAATAAAATCAGTAAGAAAACAAATGAAGAAAGTAAGTTTTTCTAAGATTTTTTAATAACTGAAATGTAACTACATAGTATTAATTATTAGTTCCTTCATAATTTTCAAAAACAAATAATCTTTTAAATATTATCTTAAATTAAATACCTCTGGGGTGGAATGATTAGATCTCAACGGTCTTGCGCTATCTAATCTGTTATTATTTAGTTCTTTGTCTACTTCGGTAACATAATACATACTTTTTATTATTATGAAAAATTAAAAAATTGTGCTATATGGTAGTAGCCAATTCAATTTTATAGGCATTTGTAGAAGCAAAATTCGCCATCGGTTTGATGAAATACCAAATGGAATTTCTATGCGGCATCTGCTTTTTTTAAGAATTTTGTTAAAATTTTTATTATCTGATAGGGTAACTCCTGGATATAATATAAATATTACGAAAATATTTCATCAGATCCAGGCATAACTTTTGATGCAGGAATATGTATTTCTTTGTATAAAAACCTTTTTCCAAACTGAGTTCTAATAAATATCCCACCATAGCACAGTGGCCGAAATACTCAATCTATAGGCGCTTTGTTAATAACTTCAAAAAAACAAAATTTAATTTATTTATTTTTCTAATCTTATGAATAAATTCTAAGATTAAAAACTATATTTAACGAGCACTAGCTGCCAGGACTATCAGCTCGATGTGGAGAATTGTATACATATATTAATATATACATTACAAATTAATTTAAATACATATATACATAATTTATACAAGGACTTTTGTTTTTCTAATAAAATTAAAGATACTATTTATATTTGTGTTCGATGGGTTCTGTAGAATGATGAAAGCTGAAGCGTTGTTGAAGTGTTTGAGTCTCTGGTTATGTAGAAGCGGGCATTCATTGAGTACGTGGTTTACGGTTAATTTGCAATTGCAGTTGATGCATATGGGACTGCTGTTCTTTTTTAATTTATAGTCGTGGGATAAAGCTGAGTGGCCGATTCAAAGTCTGGAAAATGTTTTTATTTTGCTTTTATTTACATTCGTTGGGTATACAGGTTGCTCGAAACTTGGGTTGATGTTTATGTAATAAGGGTGTTGTTTTTGGTTATTTTTTATCTTATTGTTGATACAAATCGTTATTTGTTGGCGTAAGTCTATTTTTTCTATAGTATCATCCCAAAAGATGGGTGCGTTAGAAGCATATCGCGCAGCAATATCAGCCTTTTCATTTCCTATGATTCCTATATGGCTAGGAACCCAGTATAGCCTTATTTTCCCTTAGTTATTTATTAGGGCATCCCTAATTTTAACAACTTTGTTCCACTTGTTGTTGAATGGGTTTTGTATTGATTTGAGAACCGATAAGCTATCTGTGAAAATCATGGTTTTAAATTTTTTTGTAGCGGCATATTGTATAGCGCGTAAAATTGCGCAAGCTTCAGTTGTAAAAATTAAGGAAAATTGGTACATGGTGCTGAGTACTACATTATTTCTCTTGTTGTCAACTACAGCATAGGCGGGTAAAGATTCCTGAAATTTAGATCCGTCTGTGTATAGAAAACACCAATCGTTGTTTTTGAGTTCAAACTTCTTTTTTGCGAAAATGCATAAAAATTGTTCTTTGGTAGTGTTGGATTTTCCTAGTTCAGATAGCGATAAATCTACATAGGTATTGTTGAATTTCCAGGGAGGTTTCTTGTTAGTTTTTTTGGTTAACTATATAGGAGTGTCTATAGCTGAAGCAAGTTCCAATGATAAACCCACTGCAGATTAATTACGTTTAGGTTTTTTGGCGGAGATGTGTGAAGAGACATCATTGTCAATTATGGAGTTTGTGCTAGTTAAAAGTTTTGTCAAGATTCTTTACTTTCAGTATTCTGTTCTCAACGGATGGAAGGCTAGCTTCGTTAAGAACGTTATCAATTGGTGCTGTTCTATGTGCGTATACGGCGGCTTGTGCGGCTTTATGATAAGACGATTTAATAATGTTTACTGTTACTGGACTACGTGAAGTACGGTGCAGGTGCAATTTTGGCTTCAATACACATCATTACACAATAAATGAAGCTTTATATTTATCACTCTTATTCACCTACTTATGTGCTCTACGTTAATTGGAGTGATTTTATTTAACTAGTTCAATTCAAATCCTTTAATTTTAACTGTACAAATTTCTATTAAATTTCTTAAGCACTTAAACTTCAAATTATTTTTTGCTTTTGTTCTCCTATTAAGGTAAAAATAACAATCGATAAGCAGTTCAATGTAATGCTACATTTTCTGAATTGCTACATTACATCAGCATTCTTCGCATCTATTCACCTTAAGCTGTGTACATTGTAAACATCATATATTTACCAACATTGTAAATAATAATACAAGGAGTATCCATTATCACTCAATAATAATTTGGTTAGACGAAATCTATACACAACCTAAAGCATCTCCTCGCTGTTCTCTCTGTAACTAGTCTTGTTTATTTGTTTTAGCTTTTTTTACTAACCTTCGGTATAGTCACGAAATGCAATTATGCTTTATTTAGGTCATAAAAAGAAATAAAAATAATTGTCACCGACAAAGTAAAGCGAAATGACCTATTGTGTTTGTTTACAAAGCCAGAAGTTTCTACAAAAACTTCTTGATCACAAAACAAAAACAACTAACATTAAGCGATAAAAATAAACGAAACACACAACTACACAAAAGATAAAAGAGATGATAAAACAAATGATAGAGGAGGAAAGGAGTAAGTCTCGTGCCAAATGCTTTAACTTCGGTAAAGTCGGACAACTCCAGCGCAACTGCAGATCTTCAAAGAAAAGATCAAGATCTGCTTCTCCAGCGAGGGACAACAAGCGGGCAAACAATATCAAATCGCTCGAGTCACCGTTAAACTAAATCAAGCTAGCGCTAAGGGGAAGGTACAACCGATGTCCACACAATCTTAATATCCATTGTGCAACAGAAAAATAGCAATATAACTGTTTGCGGTCTTATCAACGGCAGAAAGCAAGTTCTCACCATAGGCACGGGAGCGTCACAGTCGATATTAAGGCCCGATTTAGTAAAAGGAGCAGTGGGAACACTAAATAATGTACGACTGCGCACCGATAATGGGGATTCAGCCACTGTCTATGGAATAGCCAGGGTAAGACTGACTATCGCTAACATCAGAGCTGAACATGTATTTGTTATTATTATCGTGAAGTTATTATCGGCGGTATTAATCTGCACATAATGATTTGGCGCAATGTCGAGATACCTCTAGATGTTGGTTATGAGAACAGGACCGCAATAAGAAAGCTGTAATTTAATTAAAATAGTAATTAAATTGTGTGTATTATATTTGCAATAAAAGAACTCAATAAAATAAACGTTTATAAAATTAAATAAGAGTAACAATATGTTAATTATAAAAGGAAAAAATATTTGAACACTAATAATATTAAAAAACGAGAATAAAAATGAGTTAAAAAAGCAACAAATTGTAAAAAATTTAGTTAAAATAATAAATAAAGCACTATGAAAATATTTTATATAACGAATTTTTAAACGAATTTGCATTGCTTAATTTTTGACATTATTTGGCAAGGAATTCCAGAAACTTGTGGTGTATATAAAATTCTGTCGTTGTGAGAAGAGGCTCTTAAATCTTAGTTGAATAATTTTCCTTCCTCGATTTGATCTAGCAAATCGGATCCTACTAGACAAACATATTGGTTGCCAAGATGCAATGATTTTATGCAAAAACATGAGACATTTGAGTTTTAAAAGATTTTTAAAATTTAGTTGAAATATTTGGTATGACGACGGCCTTTTAAAATACATATCTGTTATAACGATGATCACAGTTCGCAAAAATTTCACACCCATACAAAATTATGGGAATCAAATAAGTTTTTGCTAGTTGCATACGTATGACAAAAGGGGTTGAATCAATGACAGCCCACAAGTTGCGAGGTCTACTGCAGACTTTACCCAAAACAAAATTAATCACATCAAGACCAAGATAAACAAGAATTAAGGACAATAAAGTCTATTCGTTTTCTTTAATGTTAAGTTCAGGTACATTAAATTCTCTTTTAGATTTCCAAAGTATAATGCACTTTTGAACTGTTACAGCCAGATAGTTGAAATTTACGAAATCCGCTATAACAAGTAGCAAATTTGGGATAACAGGTGTCAACATAACTGATGTAAGGAAGTATAGTCTTTATGAATTTAAAAATTCTAACTGAGCAATGACCATAGAAAGCAAGTATTTATTTATTTATATCTTAAAAATGATAACAGTAATAGTCTCTAATGTTGAAAACTAAAATAGCTTCATAGTCAATACAAAGCATCAGTCACAAAGTGTGCATAGTCGAATTAGTAGGCAGGGTACCTCCCATACAATATAAATATTAAGTTTTTCATATTTGAGAACGGTTAAGCTAGAGTTTTTGAATTTTTACTAATTGTCTTAATAGTTAATTCAAGTCATTAGTTACAAAATGAGCGGAATTTGACAAACGGGCATGGTATATCCCATACAAGGTAAATGTAGCAGAAAGTTTCTCAATTTAATTTAAATAAACTAAAAGTCAACATAAATCATTAATAAAAAAAAACGGGCAAAATAGAAAAGGCGGGCATCACCGACACAAAGCAAACTTGGAAGGGTATAGTGAATGTTTCTAAATTTGCCCCAAGTACTTAGCTATTAATACAACCATCATTCAAAAAGTGGACGGCATTGTGCGAAGTGGCACTTTTATACATAATATAAACTAATTTTTGATTATCTTAAGTACGGTGCAGGTGCAATTTTGGCTTCAATACACATCATTACACAATAAATGAAGCTTTCTATTTATCACTCTCATTCACCTACTTATGTGCTCTACGTTAATTGGAGTGATTTTATTTAACTAGTTCAATTCAAATCCTTTAATTTTAACTGTACAAATTTCTATTAAATTTCTTAAGCACTTGACTTCAAATTATTTTTTTCCTTTTGTTCTCCTATTTAGGTAAAGATAACAATCGATAAGCAGTTCATCTGCTGGTGGAGCTTATGGAGAAACATCCACACATAGCTAGAAGCTGCAGTTCCAATGTCAATAAAATTGATGCTTAAACGAGTGGAGCAACAAAATAAAGCATTTAAGCAGAAGTGTAAAGTTATGAAATCATTAAAACAAATTTAAAGATTTAATAGAAAAGACTATCAAAGGAAGAAAAATTAAATGTTTAAAAAAGAGAGCATAAAAGTAGAAGAGCGTAGAGACCATCTATTAGAGCTAACATTCGATTAAATCGAATTCAAACAACGTAAAATTGAATTAGAAAAATTGAAAAGCAGTTTTTACTAGTAATGGAAGTGAATTTTATTTTACACTATTTTATAAATAAGTTTGCAAATTGAACTAAGAGCTAGTCATTGTTTTTAATTATTATTTTTAAGTGTTAATTTTTCACATAGAAAGCTACTGCAAAAAAAAAATAACATTTCATTTTTTAATCTATTACAAAATATCTTATTACCGAACATTTTACATGACACCAAAGAATGTAACTAACGACAATAACTACAACTCTTCTTGAATGAATGTTTTCGACAACCGTAATAAGGCCGAATGTCTTCAAATTTAAAATAATAAAATTAAGACTTCAAATTTGTATGAAATTGGCCAACCAATTTGCCATATTCCAATTAATGCAATTTTAGTAATGTTATATGTTTCATTAATAATTTCGTTTTTGTTGGAAATAAATAAAGAAATAGAATAAATAACGTAACAATAGATGTGTTCTACTTTTTAAGTAAATAAAATGACAAATTAAATAGTAGATGTGGTCTAGTTTCAAAATACTCTATTAATTCCCGTTCCAGACAAGTTAAAACAATTATAAGTAGGCATTATTGCCTAAGTGTTACTTATATTTAAAGAAGTAAACGATATTGGATAAATGTACGTCACGCCTACCATTTATATCAAATATTAATTTTTGTATCTTTTAGACCTGCAAGACAAGGTTTTATTATAAGAAATTAGGAACTTTATTCGGCATTTTTGGAAAAAACCTAATTTTGGTAACAGTTTTGTCAATATTTTGTAATTTTCTTATTTTTATGTTATTCCAATAACTTACACATCTCTAGTAGCAATGTTATTTAGCATAACTGCGTTGCTGCTTACTTCTGAATTAGTTATTACATTTTCCTGCAAAATACCGTGATCTGATTTAATTAATGTGGCAACCCGTGTCGACACACACACAAACATACAACCAGACCAAGAACGAGAGAACAACTGTCAAACGAATAGGTTGACGTTTTGAGTCCGTCGTATAAGAACAGCCAACCAGTGTGTTACTTAATTGTGCTAAAGAAGTAAACCAAAATAATAAAGTACTACAATTAGTAAACCAAATTATAATTGTTATTATAGGTTGTTACAATTATAACGTCAGAACCATTAACATAAGCCATTTCCTCGGTACAAACGCATCAAACCGTTTAATCGCTCTACAACATAGACCTAGTGGGCAGAACAGTGCATCAGATAACCGGTGTTAAACTGCCGTACAATAGGCAAGCCCTACAGGTCTTCTTTCATAACATGCGTTTTGTGAAACTCGAAGCAAAGGAAAGTGCAAAATTAACGTTCGATGCAGTGTACATTTTCTGGCAACAAGCACGAATTAAAATACGATACGGAAATTGTACAATACGTGAAAAAATATACAAAAAGTGCCCGCTAGCAAGAGATCTGTGGCTTGTAAACAAAAGGAGCTTGCACTTTCCAATGATCTAGACGATTTGTTTGATATTGCGATCGCAGATGCCCTAAAAACCATTCGAATTGAAGAAGATATGTTAGCGTTAAAATTCGGTTGAATAATAAAATACAATAAGAATTTTGTTTGTAACACTTTTTTTCTTATTTGATGTTGTCTCTTCTTTTCTTATTTGATGTTTAAAGGTCCCTATACCGGCAGCTTACATTTTGGGTGTTTTCTTTCTTTGTTCTTTTTTTTAGTGTTGCCACAATTCGGCCATCCTGAACATAAATCGCCCCGATTTTACCTTCAACTTAAAATGAATTTGATAACCATGGTTTAATATTAGCGGCTTCCCAAATACCTTCTTAGGGAATTTGACTTACTTGAAAACCGCCCACATCCCTTAACACATATCTATCATTAGGTAGAATCTTAATGATTCTATAAGGACCCTTGTATTTCAGAATGATCTTCCAACAAGCCCCAGGATCGGTGCCACAATTTTTAACAGATACATAGTCACCTACACTATAGACTTTGTTAATTCGAACACGATCTTTAAATTTTTTATTATATTTTTGACATTTTTCTATTTTCTTGGCAGCAGATTCCCGTAAGGACAGTAGATCCCTTTAAGGCTTCTGTCTATTACACTCATCCAGTTTTTCTTTTAAAAAGTCAATAACCATACCTTTTTGCCTTACACCGAAGAGTAATTCACAAGGAGTTGTACAACTACTCCTATGGAATGTATTTTTTAACGTGAACTCAATATCTGGCAAAACTTTGTCCAAACTATACATTGTCCCCGCACTTGTCAATTTTGCTATCATCGGTACCAGACTACGATTGAATCTTTCTACCTGTCCATTAGCCTGTGGTGAAGCTGTAGCAATTTTAATGTGTTTAATGTTATTACTTTCGACAAAACCTTGAAAATCCTTAGAGGTGAAAGCACTACCTCTATCTGATACTACCGGGTGTCCCAACTAGAACGCAATACACGCGATCTTTTAATGAAATTTCAATGACCTTTTTGCATAAATGCTGCGGTATTTCATTAATGCAGCGTCCAATTTTCTCTTTTAAGGGCTGAGTCGTCGTCGGCTTATTCGCGTAAACCATCGACTTCAAAAAACCCCAAAGAAAAAAATCTAATGGTGTTAAATCGCACGATCTAGGCGGCCAGTTCTGGTCTCCAAAACGCGAAATAACACGACAGGGAAATGACTGATGCAGCGATTGAATTGTTTTTCTGGCTGTATGACATGTGGCGCCGTCTTGTTGAAATCACATGCCCTCCACATTCACTTTTTCAATTCTAGGCAAGAAAAAACTGGCTATTATTTCACGATACCGAACACCATTGACTGTTTGCGCTTGACCTGCCTCATTTTCATTTCCAATGATTCCTCCAGCCCAAAAACCACACCACGCAGTGACACGTTGAGGATGCATTTGCTTCTCGTGAATCACTCGAGGATTTTCCTCACCCCAAATGCGACAATTCTGCCTATTGACAAAGCCATCAAAGATGGAAATGGGCCTCGTCACTGAAGACGATTTTATCGGCAAAATCAGCATTTTTATGTTGTCTCTCCAATACCCAATTAACGAACTCCCTTCGCTGTACATGGTCAGCTGGCTTCAGTTCCTGAGTCGATTGAACTTTGTATGCATGAAGATGCAAATCTTTCGTCAAAATTCGCTGCATAGTGGATTTGGAGTCACCAATTTTCTGAGCTCGGTGTCGAACTGAGGTGGATGGAGTTTGTGCGACATCATCACGTACAGCTGCGACATTTTCGGTCGACCGACCTGGTCGAAGATGCGTTGTTGTCTTTACATCACTAACAGAACCAGTTTCGGCAAATTTATCCATTAATCTCTTTACAGTTGACTCTTTTGTAGCATTATTGTGACCCCAAATTGATGGCAATTTGCGAACTGGAGCCGCAAAACTTTCATCATTTTGATAAAACAATTTCACAATGAGAATGCGTTGTTCATTTGTGTAGCTCTCCATTTTTACTATCCTCGTACCTTCTACTAGCAAATGTTCAAATGTCAAACAATGACACTTCGAATCGCGCCAAATTTAAAAATTGCGTTCTAGGTGGGACACCCGGCATAGCCTTCGGCCTACTGTAAGCATGAAAATAAGAGGATAAGCAACTACATACTTCTCTTGCATTAGTGGTACGAACTGGATACAGTTGCACAAATTTTAAAAATGCATCTACCACAAGAAAAACGTCCTTTTTCTTAGCTGTCCTTATAGTCACCGGACCCAAATGATCTATACGAATCGTTTCAAAAGGTATATTACCTTTTGAAATGTTATGAAGCATGCCCTTGTGTTTATCACTTTTTTTAGAAAAAGCAATACATTTCAGACAGTTACTAATACAATTTATTTTCTCCTTTAGCTTGGGAAGCCAATACGATCTTAGTACCATTTGAGCTACTTTCATCATGGTACATACGCAAAATATTCCCTTCCATATTTTTCGGTACGTAGAATAATATTTTATCACCCAGTTTCCTATAAACAAGGCCATTTCTCATTTCATAAAAGCTGTTTTCCTGTCTTTCCAAATGCGATCTCTTTTCGTTAATTTTCTTATCTTTATATTGACAAATTTACAAATCCTGTTCCAATGTATTTTCCTCTAAAACCTCTATATTAGTATTTCTGCACAGGGCGTCTGCGCGCTGCATTTTTTTCCTTTTGATGCGCCAAAGTATAACTGAAATTTTCCAATTCAAGAGCCAACCTGGCTATTCGAGGATTTATTTCTTTTTTATTTAACGTAAGTGTTAATGAATTACAATCCGTTAAAATTTTAAACGTAATTCCTAGCAAATATATCCTAAATCTTCGCAGGGCATAAATAATAGCTAAGGTCTCTAACTCAAAGCTATGATACTTTGACTCACAACCGGTTGTTCGTTTAGAGAAATAAAATATAGGATGAAATATCCCATCATCCTTTTCCTGTAGTAAAATTGTCCCAAATCCAATACTACTAGCTTCACAATGTATTTCTGTCTGGCTCCTTGGATGATAAATAGAAAAAATAGGCGC
Source organism: Cistogaster globosa (assembly GCA_937654795.1). NCBI lineage: Eukaryota > Metazoa > Arthropoda > Insecta > Diptera > Tachinidae > Cistogaster > Cistogaster globosa. Next base: position 25,253,721 of record OW569408.1, read on the forward strand.
CTCCACTAATTTTCTTTCTAATATCTCAAAACATTATGGTTCCTCTTCACCGAATTGTAAACTTACATTTTTCCTGACTAAATTATAGAGGGGCTGAGCGAGTATTGAAAAATCTTTAATAAATCTCCTAAAGTAGGAGCATAGTTCTAGAAAACTCTGAACATCTCTTACACTTCGCGGAGTCGGAAAATCTACTACTGACTCAATATTTTTCTTGTCTGGTCGAATTCCATTTTTTGAAATTATGTAACCCAAATATTTAATTTCGGATTTCAAAAACTCACATTTATCTAGCCTTAGCTCTAATTTATTGTTTACCAACCTTTCAAAAACCATCTTCGGTATTTCTATATGTTCGTCCACTCTTTCAGTCGCTATCATTAAATCATCAATATATATTGCTACCTTGTCTCCACAAATTAAATGACTAAACACTTTATTAACATACCGTTGAAATGTGGAAGGGGAGTTCTTTAATCCAAAAAGTATTTTAAGATATTCATTTTGACCCATTGGCGTTACAAACGAGGTGTACTTGATCGAATCTTAACTCATGTTAACGTGGTAGAAAGTACTACGATAATCTGTACACAACCTAAGTTCTCCCGATTTCTTTTTAACTATTACTATCGGAGACGCATACTCCGATTCGCTTGGTCTAACGGTTCCTTAAGACAAAAGGTCGTCCTAAATCTCTTAAAATTTTTCTTTTTCAAAATACGATAGCCTGCGAGGGGAAAAGTGGAAAGGTTTCTCACACGTTAACCTCAATTTCATTTCACATTTAATTTCTGGCTCATCAGGGCCCTCACAATTTTCATAAAAATCACTAAAAAATTTTAAAAGTTTTTGCTAAAATATTTTTGTCATAGAGATATGGCTCAAGTGACTCACCCAATTTCCATTTTCTGCTCTCGAATTCTCGCTTCAGTATAAGGCGGCTTGACCTGTCCTCAAACAATGATTTCATAACGGTCAAAAGTTTTTTAATGGAAACCACCATCAAATCAGGGCGAGAATGTAACCATTTCAGTGCTCTGTCTTTCACTTTGTTTGAAATGAGCGCTCGCATATTATTGTCGTCTAAATTGTGGCTTATTTTGATATTTTGTAGCTGAGTAACCCATAGTTCAATATTAATCTCCATTTCCATAGTAAAACTGACTTTTGATAAATTTTTTTCTAATTCAGCCCCACTGCTTTTATTCTTTAATAATTCGTGTTGCCACAGATAAGAAATTTTTCATTCGACAACGACAACCAGGAAGCCCGGGATGCATGATTGGCTGCGATATGCTTTTATTTCTGCGAGAAAAAAGAGCATCGGAACGAATGGAGGAAGAATGAGAAAGATAGTGGCTCGCATTTGGCTTTATGTCATTTTCTATCTTGTTGATTAATGTAATACATAACACATTTTAAACTTTTTGCTGCCGGCCAGAATACAGAATCGAGTAGTTAAGGTTAGGTTGAGGTTGTGGAAGCAATTGATGAAAAAGCTAAGGACATAAGTGAAGTGATTGAGAAGAACACTGCCGATGCCGAAACTGGTGACATCGTTGAACCGCACAAAAGTGTATAGAAAAGAAGGCGTAGAAATTTTCTAACACCACGACTTGCTTCTGCGCTTGTCCACGCCTAACCGATTCAATGGCAGCTCCGCATTGATTTATTTCGTGGACGAGCTGGCTATTAACCGAACAACGATTAATCGATATCGTCGAGAAAATCCCCGGAAGGAAGCAGAAGTTATCCAGACCGAATTCGTAGAAAACGTTATTTAGTATTATTTATAGTTAGCGATATAAGTAGTTATAAGTCATTCGTCTCTTTCCTAAACAGCTAAGTATTAATAAGCCGCTTGTCGTACATTGGGACGGCAAAATGTTGGCTGACCTTGTAGGCAGCACAAAAGTTGAGAGTTGCGGTTATGGTCAGCTATGATGGGACTTCGAAGTTCCTTGGAGCACAGCAAATAAAATCTTCAAGCGGAAAAGATACAGCTTACGCTGTTTACAATCTGTTGGTTCGTTGGAACATTGCCGATCGAGTTGAAGCAATGTCATTCGACACGACCTCCAGTAAGACTGGAGCTCTCAATGGCGCTTGCATTATCTTGCAGAACCACAGTATTGCCGTCGAAAACTGGTGCACTTGGCCTGTCCCCATCATATTAACGAAATCGTTCTGCGCTAGGTTTTTGAAGTGATATTGTCGACAAGCAGCGGTCCTGAAGTTCAATTGTTCGAGACATTCGCGAAAGTCTGGAAGAGTCTTGACCAGACTGCATTCCAGAATGGTGTCGAGGACGAAATTGTTAATTCAAAAATTTCCCCCGATAAACATACCGCCATCTGAAGTTACTGCAATCAGCAGTTGAAAGAACGTCACCCTCGTTATGATTATAGATAGTTTCTCCAACTGGTTGCCGTTTTCTTGGGTAAAACACACTGTGGTAGCTTCCAGCAACGCGCGATGGATGACAAAAGGCATTTATTCACTAAAAATTTTCCTCTTCCGCAGACGGCCAGAGAACTGAAAGGATTGCGCGACGTGTGCATTTTCTTGACGCAAATCTTCATTCGTGCATGGATTGGTTGTATAAATCAAATCAATTTCATATGAGATTCCATTGAATTCGCTCAAATTGACGCTCCAGTTTCTTCTGCCATATTGAAGAAGATGAGTAACCACATGTGGTATTTATCAGCAGAAACAATGGCTTTAGCTTTCTTTGACTCGAATGTTTCTCTTAAACATAACAGAAAAATGGTTGAGTGCCTTGTATACAATGAGCCTATTATTAAAGTGTTTCAAAATCGGGCCGTTTCAAAACCGCCAACATTCGCGAACCATAGCTTGAGCGACTTCATTTCAAACAAGACTAACAATTTCTTTGTGCGGTTCGGTTTGCCGCCGCAGTTTTTGGAATTTGAATTTGAAACCAACGAGAGTTTTAAATAAGGCCAAGTTTTCTGCGAAAATTAAGCCGTCGTTAATAACACCGCTAAAAGAGGAGTGAAGTTCATGACCGGATATTGACCAACAAAGAAGACGAAAAGCAATTCTTATTGCAAGTTGTTGAAGGTTATCGCAAAAAAATATTCAGCGTTCAAGAAAACATATTTAGTTAATGTTCAAGATATTGTAACTTTGTAACTTTGAGTTTGTTCCAAAAATGCCGAATAAAGTTCCTAATTTCTTATATTAAAACCTTGTCTTATTATTCATCTCAATTTTGGGTCCAACTAGAGTCGTCGAATCGAGCCCAAATTTTACATGGAGCATTGTGACATAAAATGAAAACTTTTTGAACCCTACTCTCCTATGCGCCTTAATTTTGAAATAAGGGCAGGTCTAGTATCTTTGTTATGCAGGGCAATTAATAAACTGTGGAGCTAAAAAACATTAAACGAAACAAAAATGAGTATCTTTCTATATGTCCGAAAAGAACTCTAAAAAAGAATACAAATCAAAGCATTTTTTCGACATTGTGAAATGGGCCTTAAATACGAAATTTTTACATTTAGAAATATTCCCAAGTTATTTTTAAATGAAGTATGAAATGTTAGCAATTTCAAAACTTATTGCACTTTGAAACTTTGGCCAAATAGAGACTGGATATTCACTACAGAACGGTTCTGGTGATGAAGCCACGTTGAACTAAGCTACTCCAAGTTTCTTTCATCGATGCATTTTGAAGAAAAGACGATATCTTATACAAGCATATCAGAACAGAATTCATAAGGGCCATCTAACAGCAACGCTTACAGGTAATACAAAGACTGTTTACTATCAATATTACCTAAATTTAAAAAATAATTGCAAGGTAACAATTGCTTTCAAATTTTAGATACATTATTCTCTTACAATTTATCACATTGAAAATAAGAAACTTATGTATGAATTTATACCATTTTAATTTTATATCTTAAATTTAACTTACCTTGATCTGCAGTGGCAAAACTAATTTGCATTATTAATAATGCAAATATGACTATTGATTTCATAATGTGTTGCCAATGTTTCGGTAAACAGATTAATTTAAATGATCTTTGACATGCTACAGTGTTAATGAACATTTCTAATAAAGCCTTTCTGGATGAAGTGAATAGCAGCTGTTGGATGTTATCGTCTTGGGATGTTACAGATGGGGGCGATGGAGTGGATAATAAAAAATTCGTTACAATAGAAGCTGATAATCTCGATGTGTATGATAATGAACTTTTTGCTGTGAATTCTTTTTTGCTAGATAAGGGTAAAGAAAATGGCATTCTTTCAGTTGATATCGTTGTTAAAATTTGCGTTGATGAAGCACATAAGGAATTCTTTATCGGTTTTGTGTTGGAAGCATTTTTGTTATACATAACTATTGTTTTTATTCATGTTACTAATAATAAAAAAGTTGATTTATCGTTTAGTATACTTTTATCGTAATCAATTTTATATACAGTTAATTTATGATTTATTTGAGATCGACTTTGATGTCCTGCATATTGAGGGCACTTCATTAAAACTTTTTGGTGATGAAGGCGAAGATAACGCTGGATGATCCACAAAAGAATGTTGCCCACAAACTTTCTTTTCTTTTGATAAAAATCACATGCATAGAATAAAAAAGTGCGCATTTTTCTGTTTGCAAAGAATATGGTTTTTTGAGTTGCTTCCTTGGAGTCATAATTGTGATCTAAAAAATACACGTAAAAATGATTTTTGTTAAAAACAAAACAATTTTTATTTTATTTACGTACGATATATCAAAGCTTTTCTCGACTATTTAAAGAGAATAATCTTGTTCGGCTTTAACTTCAGTTATAAAAATATTAAGAGTTTAACATTATTAATAACAACAGAAAAATTATAGCAAAATAAATATTTCTGAAAAATTAAAAAAAAAACACAATGTCGCCAAGATCCAATTATATAAAATAATACCACCAATTTTACTTTTTAAGACAGTTCACAGAACAGAAATGTATAATAACAAAATATTAATTGAACTAATGCACCAAAGTGTATTATCTATAAGAAATAATAAGCACCGAATGAGGATTATCAAGGCTATACTAGTGAAATATTAACTGGTGAATTAGATAAACATTGATTAAAAGCGTCCCCAAAAGTAAAATGAGGCGTGTTAGAAGTTGCTGAATGGAAATATGCATATGGGATTAGTTTACGGCCTTATATATTACCAATAGCCGTCTTAGCAATATCGAACTGGAAAAGAGGCTAAGGAAATCGTTTCGAAGTGTCGGTTGTTATGGAATCGCAGTCAGTCTGAATTAAACTGATGTCAAGAAATCGAATGAAGCAGTCAAACAAAAGATATTGAGAGATTATAGCAATCCTTTGGAACTTCCGGAGATATCGTAAGTACACATTGCAACAAAGTATGAAGATTTGAATTGTTTAAAAATTTAATTAAGATTTGTAAGTCAGTACCGTGTAAATAAAGAAGCATTTCAAATGTTGATGAACATTGTTGAAGTTCACTTGCTTCCGTCAAATATTTCGTGTGCTATTCAGCTAGTAGCAACATTACGATTTTTGGCGGAAGGCAGTTATCAAAAGTCAGTTGGAAACGATTCTTCCGTTAGTTTAGGCCGAAGTACGGTGCCAATTGTGTTGACCAATATACTGGATATTTTACAAAGGCATATATGTCCTCAGTGGGTCAAACTTAAAATGAATGATAATAAAAAAAGTAGGTTCAGAAACAACAAATATAAAATTCCTTCCGTTATTGGGTGCATCAATAGAACTTATATAAAAATTATAAAACCAACTGCTGACGAGCATTTGTATTTTAACAGGAAAGGCTTTTTTAGTAAGTGTAAACTGGTAAATATATGAAAGAAAAAACTTATACGCATTTTTCATACAAAGATTTGTGATAGTGATATGCTGATACGAGCAGTAGATGCAAGGTATCCCGGTTCAAATCACGATGCTATTGTATGGAATATAAGCAGAGCCCGTCAGTATTTTCGCGGGGAATACGAGAATGGCGACCGAACTTCCATACTATTAGGATATTGCGGATATGTTCTTTAATCTATTTTACTGACTTCATATAGAGATGTAGCATATAATACAAGAGAGCACAAATTTAATGTTTTTCAGCCCATAATGTTGTAGAGCGGACGATAGAAGTGCCAAAAATACGCTTTTAAATTATATTGTAAATGTTTGCTGCGCTACAACATCTCATATAAAGTGGATGAAATCGCTGTTGGGACGGAAGAAACCTTAGATGATAATACTTTGTTGCTTCACCAATTGATATTGCGAAATGAAGGAGAAAGAATAAGAAATGGAATTGCAAGCATATTATAAAATTATCATACATTTTGACTTTATGGAATTCAATTCGTTTTTCACGTTTATTTAAATTCAAATGTAACACAGTTTTTGTTTTTTTTTTTTGTACTTAAGGTAGTTTTATTAATGTACTAAAGTAAATAATCACATTTTTTATCACTTTTCGTTGCTTTTGCTTTGCATATAAAACTTTATAAGCTCCAATTCCAATTGTTGCTTTTTAATTTCGTTCTTTTCTTGCATTGCTTTTAACATCCAAGCTAAAATTTGTTATTTCATCCTTTAATTCTTTAATAGATTTAGCAACACTTTCACTGTTTTTCTCTACAGCTCGATACATACTTCTAAGTGAGCTAGCATTTCCTTTTTCTATTGAAATAACCTGCTCGAGTTTCTCGTTTAGCTCAATTTTTCTTTCACTTTCTTCACTTAAAATTTTTTTAGTGTGCAGTACTCTCTGGTTTTGCTTTTTTGGTGTACAGGGAATGATCGGTAATTCCAAAAGACCTGGAAAATATAAATGGGAACTTAGGAGTGAAAAGTATATTTTAGTGGGCTACTGTGATGAATCCAAGGCATATAGATAATGGAAGGTTGGTGATAGGAAAATTACTAAAAGTCGTGATGTAAAAATTTTGGAGAAACAATTTCCAAATATAGACAAAAAGGTATTAGAATTTAGTAATAATGATGAATATGCAGAATTCAAAGTAAATTTTAGTAGAAACTAAAATCAAGAGGAGAATAACACTCGTTACTCGGTAGGTGATGAACAAGATGAAATTCAAAATCCTACAAATAGAATAGAAAAAGATGCAAATATACCTTCGCAAAATAATGCAGCTGATAAACAAACAAACACATTAAACTCAATAAAATCTCGTTTGAGGACTTGGAAATTTTATAATCAAGAAAGTGCCCAAATATCGCTTGAAGATAACCCAAAAACGCTAAAGGACGTTGAAAATTCGAATAACAAAAAAGTACGGAAAATTGCAATGCAAATGGAGTACAATTCCCTCATTGAAAATTGAACGTGGGAGTTACAGATTAACCGCCTGGAAGGAAATGTTTAGGTTGCAAATGGGTTTTTACCATGAAATATCATTCTGATAGCAGTATTTATAAGCGGAAAGCAAGACTAGTGGCGAAAGGTTATTCACAACGGTTTGGTATTGATTACATGGATACATATGCTCCAGTTGTACGTCAAGGTTGACTTAAAATAATATATTCATTGTCTGTTGAAAATGACTTGAAAATAAGAACACTTGATATCTCAACCGCCTTTTTGAATGAGGATATTGATGAAGAGATATACATGGACGAGCCTGATGGCTTTATTGATCATGAAAAGCCGAATAAAGTTTGCAAATTAGGAAAGGCAATTTAGGGCTTAAAACAAGCGGGCCGACAATGGTTTAAAAAGATTCATAATATTTTTGTAGAATGTCAGTTGATACAATCCAAATATGATAAGTGTATCTACTATTAAAAAGAAGATGGTAATCTTTTGTTTATAGCTTTATATGTTGATGGCATAGTAATTGCTTATAACAATGATGATAAATTTAAAGATTTGTTTGAACACCTTCAGAGACATTTTATCGTTAAAGATTTGCAAAAACCAAAGTATTGTATTGAGTATGATAATGGAAAACTATCCATTTCTCAACCAGGCTGTATTGCTAACTTAGTAAGAAAATATAACTCGAAAGCAAGCAAGGAAACAAAGATTCCATACAAGCAAAAATAACTTTACAAAAGGAACCGAAAATTCCTGGATAGGCTGAAAAAGTACATTGAAGTCAAAAATCAAGAACTTATTGGATCGTTGTTACACGCTGCATTATACAGTAGGCCTGACATTGCATGAAGTGTTAACATATTATCCCAATTTTCAAAAGATCCTAGAAGACAGCATTGGAATTGTGCTTTACAAATTGTCAAATACTTAAACACAACTAAAGATAGAGTATTAAAATACAGGAAGACAAGTTTATCAATTAAAGGTTTTGTGGACGCTAACTGGGCACAAGAGGTCAACGATAGAAAGGCACAATCTGGTTTTTGTTATATACTTGCAGGCGCTGCTATTAGTTGGGAGTCTAAGAAACAGGAAGTCATTGCTACGTCAAGTGCAGAGGCTAAATATGTTGCAATTAGTGAAGCTGCCAAAGAAGCCATTTATTTAAGATACTTATTAAATGAGTTAGGATTTAAAACGCCAAAACCAATTGTTTACTGTGATTCTCAAAGTTCTCAACATATGGCAAAATTTGGTTCACACCACCCAAGAACAAAACATATAGATAACAAATATCATTTTATCAGAGATGCTGTAGAAAGGAAAGTTGTGGACGTCCAATAAATTTCAACAAATGAAATCCCTGCTGATTTCCTTACGAAACAAGTTCCTAAAAACAAACATTATCTTTGTGCTAAAGCAATGGGCTTAGAAGTTAAAAGAGATACAATTTGAGGAGGTGTGTTGAATTTACTAAATGTATTTGTATAAATTCTACTTGTAGTGTTTATATTAATCATAGAAACATTTGTTATTTGAAATACTTATTAAATAAATCATTGCGTGGGAAAATCTAAAGGACACGTATGAGAATCCTCGAATGTTGGTTAATAATCAACTAAAGAGTCTTTTTGGCTTAGAGATTATGACAAAGGAAACTAGTTCGGGCCTAAAAAATTTAAAACGCCGTATTAATAGTTTTTTAGCTGCTATGTGGGTTAACGAAATAGATACTAGTAACTGGGATCCGAATATTGTTTTTACTTGCCTTTAACGATTGCCAAATTAAATAGTCGAATTTTTGGGAGCAAAGTATAAAGGATAAAACTGCTTTGTCACTTTGAAAGGACTTACACATCTTCTTAACAGAACGAATTCAAACTTTAGATTGTATACGCGATCTCACATGTTTGGAAACAGAAAAGAAAATTGTTGAACGTAAAGCAAAGTCCCAAATGTCTAATAAAGCTTTATAAAGCATTATGTTTTATGTCCAAAGCAATCGCATTTGCTTCTAATTTGAAGTCAGTTTAAACAGTTTTCCATATCTGAGCGTTTTTCTACAGTGAAAATATTTCATTGCTGCGTAACTGCTTAGTGAAATCCCATGAAGTCAAAGATTGCAAAAGTGTCAGGGACATCACTCCTTACGTCATCGCAATTCGCTAATAGAAAATTCTGTTAATAACAATTATGACAATGGTAATAATAACACATAATAATAATAATTTAGGTTCTAGACAGAGTGTAAAAGCAGTGCACATAGAACCACAATTGTCATCGACGTCAGCCACCATTCGTGCGAACTTGAATCGTAAAGTTTTTCACATATCACAGAATTCGTCTGTTTTATTAGGAGCTGCTATGGTTTCCATTCTTTGTCATGATACTGCGTATCCGGCATGGACCCTAATTGACTCAGCCTCAGAAGCTTCATTTATTCAAGAATGTTAGCGAAATCAATTCGAATTCCGTCACATTCTACGAATGTAAAGATTTTTAGCGTTAATAAAGAAGCTTCAGCGACTTCAAGGAAAATTTACATAATTAGAGTGGGTTCTCCAGTGAATAAAAGAATTCAGTTAGAAACCCTTGCACTTATTTTACCATAAATTTCGAGCAATTTACCTACATTTAAATTGTCCTTCGGATATTAAGTGAGTTCTCTGACATACATCTGGTCGATAACAACTTTTACAAAAGCAGGCCAGTTGATCTCTTGTTTGCGAAATTCGTAAAGATATTTTTGGAACTCTAAAGGCTCAGAAGAAAACTGTCTTTAGATGGATTCTGACTGGTCCAATTGGAGTTTCAGTTAATAATTCTTTTTACGTTTTTACGACTGCTGTTACCTTTTCCGAAGAATATAATTTAAATTAAATCTTTTAAGATTTTGGGAATTAGAACCCTCAAAAAAGAAAATTATAACTCCATCTGATAAGAATTTGCGAGAAGATTTTTAAGAATACCAGTATTCGGGATTCTACTGGTAGATATATAGTTTCGCTTCCCTTTAAGCCTCAATTTCTTTATGAAATTAATTTGGATACTTCAAGGTCTACTGCTATGAAGGATTATTTAGAATTAGATCACTTACAGCGGGTAAAATTCTATGATCAAGCTGTCACAAGTACATGCTATTTGCCACATCGCCCAGTAATTAGGCCGAAGAAGAAAACAACTTTTGGATTAAATGGTGCACCTTACTTGGCAATACGGACTTTGCTACAATTGGCTGATGATTGTGAGGATGAATTTCCCTTGGCGTCAGAAATTTTAGGGAAAGGTATGTCCGTCGACGATGGTTTGACCGGATCGCATGCGGTTTCAGACGTTTTGTTAGCCAGGGATCAGTTGATTGCTGCCTTGTTATCTTTGGGTTTCGAGCTTAGGAAGTGCGCATTAAATGAGAGATATATTCTGAATGGATTGCCGTCAGATCAGATCACTTGGTATATACAAAGATTTTAACATTTGAAGAGTATAGTTGTTCAAAAACTTTAGGGATTTTGTAAAATGCTCAATCAGGTAAGTTCTTTTATAAAGTTTGTCCTATGGAAGTTAAATCATTGTACATAAAAAGGGAAGTATTTTCAACCATAGCTAAATTTTTTGATCCAGTTGGTTGGTTAAGGCCGGTAATTGTCACAGCATAGATAATGATGCAACGCATTTAGCCTGATAATATCGGGTTGCACGACGTTATAATACAGAATGGTTAAAATTTGTTGAATTTTGTTATCAAGTAAATTTCTTTAAGTGCCAAGATCGGTAAACTATAACAAATACTCAACTGCCGAACTTAATATTTTTTCAATTGCCTCGGAAAAGGCATATGCGGGGATAATTTATATCCGATCTGAGTCAGCAAGTGGGGAGATTCAGACTCATCCTCTAAAACATAAGTAGCACTACTAAATCAGTTTCGTTGGATTAGGCGGAGCAGTTTTGGCATTAGAATTGTTAAAAAAATATCCTTAGCGAAATTGAAATCACCATTGAGCGTGTTTATTGTTGGACAGATTCAACGATTGTGCTGGCCTGACTTCGAAAACCTCCTTGTTTTTGGACCACCTTTGTCGCGAATAGGCGTCGGATTCAGGAGAAAACTGGAAACCACAATTGGTTTAATGTTCGTTCAGAGAACAATCCTGCGGACTCGGACAGGGGGTGAATCCGCTCACTTTATCGAAAAGTTAATTCTAGCGGCACGGCCCAACAAGGTTGCAACAGAACAAAAACCGTTGGTATACACATACTTTAGGAAATCTCGACACTGAAATCGAAAGTCGAAGGGTAAAGTGCATTCATTATTTTTTTCTCCAAATTTGAGAATATTTTAGAAAGGTGCTCATCACTGGACAGGGCTATTTCATAGCTTACATTTTTCGATTTCTTCATTTAACGCACCTGGTCCATAAAGGTCACTTTAATTATGAGAATAATTTCGTGTCTAGTGACCAGCTTTAAATGGTAAAGTTATGCTTAGCGGCTATTGCTCAGAAAGTCTATTACGCTGAGGAGTACAAAAATCTTTTGGATAAGACACCCTTGCCGTCAAAAAGTTTTTTAATACCTCTAAATCCCTTTCTTGAAGAGTCGGGATTGATGCGATTAAATGGGCGACTTGTAAAATCGCTTCCACTGTCACATCGTAAACAGTACCCTATCATTTTACCATATGATTGTCGTTTCGCGAAGCTTAATGCAGAATTTATACATTTGATTTCAATTCTCGGTGGGAACCAGTTAATGTTGCGGATCTACCGTTTTTTTGGGTGCAACGATTGCGAAATTTGGTTCGCATAGTAAATCGGCGGTGTAAGATGTGTATAATTCCTGCAGTCAAATAATGGCTACCCTTTCAGCAGTACGCACTACTCTTGATAGGCCATTTACAACCACTGGGGTAGATTTCGCTGGACCCTTTGATGTAAAATATCATAATGGCAAATCGTGTCGAATTACAAAAGGGTATGTTTGTATCTTTGTATGCTTTTCTACAAAAGCGATACACTTAGAAGTTTCAACTGACTTATCAACTTGTTAGTAATGTCATTGAAGTGATAAGAAGCAAAAATTACAGCTCTGAAGAAAATAATAGTTTGATAATAGCAAATAGTATTAAAAATATAAAACAATTATTTAATTATTTAAAACAAACAATAATATATACGTGGTGATAGTTATTTACATAAACAATTAATTAATCGGATATGATACGTAAATAAATGATCGCCTAATAATGACTGTATGCAGTACATGCAAATCAGTAAATAGATGTGAAACAGGGATAAGATGCAATAGTGTATGCGGTAAAATACATCATTTCAAAAAAAATATTCGGGTATAGACCAATATTCAATCAAAGTGTTAGAAGCAAACAATTTCCTGCGATTTATTTGTGAAGATTGTATGCAATATATAAGAAATGTAGATCTTGTATTGGATTAAATTCAAGATGATATCCGAATTAATAAACAAAACCTTAAAAGATACTGAAAAGAATTGGAGACATCTTTGAGACAGAACGAAAATGAATTAAAACATTTGTTGGAGGCAATAGAAAAACGGTAAGAACAAAGGCTTAATATACTAGATAATACACAAAAAGCTTGTGAAAAAAATGTAAGTGAAATTAAAAAACTCTTCGGCACAATAAAAGAACACGTAAATACAAACAAATAAATGTGTTGTTACACAATGTTAAAATGTGCAATGAGATAAAAAAGGTGATAGAAGAGACAAATGCCAAACAAAATAAACTAACATTTTCCGATGCATTAAAAAATACCGTAGCATTGCCAGAAGTAAAAGATCACGTACCTTTGATAGCTAAACCAAAAGAAAAACAAGAAATTTAAAAAACAAAAGATTTAAATAAAAAATTAGATCACGAAAATTTTAAAACTACAAACACTGAAAATCGTAAATGGAACATTAGTCATACAAAGTGAAAACATAGACGACCTTTTTCGAGGATATACAAAAAATTAAGACTGCTATCGAAACGAAAATGAGCGAGAAATATAAAGAGAAAGTTCCAAATGATATTAAAATGTCGCTGGTTTAAACCGATGTGACATTTGAATACGAAGATAGAGAAATTATCGAAAAATTAGGAAAACAAAATCAAATTCTAGAACATAGCAAAATTGAACTAATCAAAACATATAAAATTGAAAGAAATAATAAATCAGTTTTTAACGCAAAATTTAAAATTGACAAAGAAACATACCTAAAAAAATTAGCAGCAAAGAAAGTAAATGTTGGGTGGGAGAAATGTAGAGTCATTGATGGTACTGAAATAATAGTGTTTTAAATGCAGTTTTAATCATAAATCTGTGGATTGTAAAAAGAAGAAACATGTTTTAAATGTCATGGAAAGCACAGATCAAAAGAATGCAATGAAGAACAAATCAATAAATGCATTAACTCTATAAGATCGAATGAAAAGCTCAACTTAGGCATTGACGATAATCATATTATTTCAAGCAAAGAATGTCCCGTATATGAAAATAAGTTAAAGTTAAAAAAAAAGAAGAATTGGTTTATTTGATTAACAATTAAAGACTATAAATAATCAATATCGGAAAAATAGCATATTAATTTTAAAGTTTAATTAAATTAATTTAAAATTCCCGTGTTTTAATTTTGAATAATTAAATTATTGCAATTGCCTGTGCATTAAGCAAAAAAATATAGTGTTTTGTGATGTTTTATTTGTTTTTTTTTTTTTTATTTTTCAACATCTTTAAAACTGTGTACAAAAAAAGTCAGCCGTATACAGTGAATAAAGAAAAGTAAAATCAAAGTTGATAATTATTGTTTTTGCTTGAACTTTGATTTTTGTCTTTATTGTTTAGACAAAAATCTTTAGTTCATTTAAAATAATTGTGAGAAGTTTCTGAAGAGCTAAGTAAACGGTAGCGAAATGGTCATCGAGATGTGCTTTCACCTCCAATAATTAATATCGGGAAAATAGCATATTAATTTTAAAGTTTAATTAATTTAATTTAATATTCCCGCGTTTTAATTTTTAATGACTATAAATGGCATTTACACAAATATACAAGGTTTACCTAACAACTTTAATCAGCTTGAGGCAATCGCTAGTATCAAACTAGATTTTATAATTCTCACGGACACTCATTTAACTCTCAGAATTTATGAAAATGAAATAAATATAGAAGGATACCATCAGATTATTACGCTTTCCAATTCTTTACGAACTGGGGCTTAATAATATATTTCAATAAAGACTGGCAAGTAAGTTTGATGTGTGAGAAAGTGAGAGGTTTTAAATACTGGATAAGTGCATATTATGTCAAATATCGAGAAATGTCCTTTATTATAACAGCAATATATCGATCACCAAGCAGTCAGGAACCAGAACTTTATGAATTTTTTGAGGATATACTTAAAGAATTACGTGAAAAATATATATATATATTATTATCGCTGCAGACTTTAATGTAGATTGGTCAAAAGAAAGCATCTATTGGAGAAAATTGTAACAAATTATTAATGATAATAGACTAAAACAATTAGCGAAAAACTATATTAGAATTACACGCGATACGAAAACTATAATTGATTATGTTATAACAAATAATAAATATCAATAATTCAAATAAAATATCCGATTATGATATTATAGATATTAATGTCGAAGTTACTTATCAAAATACTGATCATTAAAACGGAAAGACAATCGATTTTTTAAATATGATAAAAATAAATTCCAAAGAATAACTAGATTTTGAATGATTACTTTGTAAGTGGTGCTAATCCTACCAGCTATTTGAATTTCAGCCTAGATAGTTTTTCTGACAATATTAGCTTTTCATTTCACTGTATTACTGAATCTGAAGTGAATCTGAAGTTAAAGATGCCTTGTATAAAGTTAACAGCCAGTCACACAATATCGAACGCAAATTCAAGCGAAAGAAAAGCAGTCACTCACTTTCGCTTGAAAAAGCGTCCCACTATCTTTCGACATGTCGTTCGCTTGGGTTTACGTTCACAACGTAAGTCATTTATCCATTGCTAAATTGCTATATTACCATATCAACAAAACCCTAAATTAATCGCAATATTGAAAAAAAAAAACGCGAAAATGCATAATATGTACCATAAACATTACAACTCTGTGCTAATTACAAATGACAGAATAAAAAGGTAAACAAACAAAAAACCAAAATATCGCACAATAAATAGTCTTTTTTTAAGTGGAAAATTTGTTAAAGTGGAAAAAATTAATAACATATCAGTAGCAGTGCACTTTTTAGAGGAAGTCGAGGAGGGAGAGCAGATTTCTCGCAGGCAATTGCGTGATTCCTGCAATGTTTTTCAAATGGCAACAAACGAGTAAGTACATCATAGACTTACATATGTGCATTTACATACCATCAGCTTTGTTTCAGATTTGCGGCTAATATTCGTGTTTCAAAGGATGTCTTTGCAATGCTGTTGGCTACCTTGGAAGAAGCATGGATACCAGGACGTCGAAGCACACAAATTCGGCCAGATATTAAATTGGCAACATTTTTGCGATTTTTGGCTACTGGAAGCTACCAAAAAACTGTGGGCAATGAAAGTGTTTCTTCTACAGCAAAGTCATCTGTAAATAGAATAATAGGCGAATGCCTAGAGCTGTTTGAAGAGTGGATTTGCCCACAGTGGATACAAATGGCACGGCCTGAAGAAGAATTAGATATAAAAGGAAATTTTTTTGAACGCACGGGTCTTCCGGGTGTAATAGGATGCGTGGACGGAACTCACATCCGTATAAAGTCACCTGGCGATAACATCAAGCGTTTATACTATAACAGGAAGGGATATTATAGTATTAACGCAATGGTGGTATGAAAATAATTTTAATTATACTCTAATCCGATTTTATATCCTTAGAAAATTTTATTATTTTTAGATTTGTGACCATAGCATGAAAATCATGTTTGTTGACGCAAGACATCCCGGCTCCAATCATGATGCATTTATATGGGAGCATAGTGTAGTCAACGAGAGATTGCAAAATGAGTTTGATGATGGAAAACGAAACACTTGGATTCTAGGTAATGTATTAGTATATACCTATTTAAACTGGTACGTGGTCATTTCTGTACATATACATACATGTACTCTACAACATATATGTATGTATGTATTTAAAAACACATTATCCCAAATTTGAATTTCTAGAAAATTAGAAATGACACGCGGGCGAACTTGTGGGCACTGCTAGTATAACAATAAAGCCATATAAAACTAACATTTCAATATTCAAAACTATACACATTTATTTTTTGTTGCAGGTGATGGCGGTTATAAATTAAAGCCGTTTTTGATGACGCCGTTTAGGAATCCAAGAGACGACCATGAACGCCGTTTTAATAGGAAACACACCAGTACACGTAATGTGGTGGAACGTTGCTTTGGTGTTTTAAAAAATCGATTTCGCTGCATCCTTGGCTCGCGTGGGCTGCATTACAGTCCCGAACAAGCAACAAAAATTATAAATGCTTGTTGTGCCATGCACAATATATGCATAAAATACAAATGTATTAATGAACAACTTGATGAATCAGTTGGTGACAATACTACGTCAAATGCTGATAAAGAAAGTGAGGAAGACGAGAGTACTGCAGTTGCAATACGTACAAATATTGCAATTAATTTATAAAATGTTTATTTATTGTTTATATAATAAAAAGTCAATATTAAAATATTTTAATTTAAATTTTAAATTTAAAGTATGTTTTTATTTCATAAAAATTTATGTATGTTTTTGTTTTGTTTTACATCTAATGTAAATACATACTGCTATTTATTTATTAAATGCTTAGTTAATGCCTTAATCGATCTCAAAATTTGTGTTTCAGTTTCTGCGTTTTGCCTAGAAGTTTCGGTTTGGGCTTCCACGGCATCTGCCATTCTTGTAATGACTGCAACAAGACTTTTAGTAGCTTCAGCCAATGTTTCGGTCGCATTAGCCTGCTCTTTGGCAATAGCAGCTGACTGCTCATTCACTCTTAGTTGTCTACGAATAAGTGATATCTGGTCATCAGTTGTCGTTTTTCTTTTTTTTGCAGAAGAGCATGTAGGAATATCATTTTCAATATCAATAAAGTTTTGTTGTCGTTTATGTTGTTGCTGTTGTAACAGCTCTGCTGTTGTCGGGAGTTTTTCCACCGGTTCGTTCCGGAGCGAAGATCCAATTGTTGTGGGAACGTGTCGTTGTTGTTGTTGTTGCGGCTGACTTTCTTTAGGTAAATAATTTGTTTGTTGTGGAATGGACTGCTCCCGTTGCAGACTATTTTGTTGCTGCCGGGAAGGTGTTATTACCGCTACAGCTTTGGTACCTCTTGGTGGTGTGTCAATTAAAGCTTTAAAACAATCATCAATTGAATCTACAGCTTTTGAACGATTTCTGTCTACAAATCCGAACACCTTGTTACTAGGTGCTGCGGCTTTAGACAGAAACAGTGTTCGGTCTATAGTTTGTTCTAATTCAGTCAAATGATTCACGCGGTATAGCCCACCACCTGTGTCGCACATACTCTTCTGGTGTTCCGCAATTTTTTTTTTGTGCGGCATTTTAAATCAGCCCAGGACTACAAAAAAAATAATAATAATAATTCTAAAATAATCAAAACAGAAATATTATGCACCTTTTTCCACTCAACAACGGAACGTATTGGAGGCCCAATCGAGTTTAATTTTTTAACGAGCGTTTTCCACTGCTCTTCTACAGACACTTTCGAGCTCCCAAACGTTACACATCCTCTAGCAAACTGCGGGTATTCTTCCATGTAATCAACTAGCGCCTGTAGTTGGTTCAAATTTGATTTTTTAATGCTGGAATATGTAAGTACATATGTATTTATGTATTTAGTTACATATGTATGTATATAAATAAAATTTCATTATTATATTACCTTTTATTTTCCATTTTTAAGTTTAATTTATCAATTTTTTCTTTGTGTTATATACTAAACGACAATATAAACATAAGTGAGTGATTTTGACATTTCTGTTCGCACAGATGACAGTAAAAATATTTAGTGGGACGCAAATTTGTATTAAAACGATTACGTTATCGTTCGCATTGGTTTTCGTTCGAATTGTCGTGATGAAGATTATTAGTGGGATGCAAACCAGCTGATTGTCGTTTAAAAAGCGTGCGATCGACAACGTTCGATATTGTGGGACTGGCTGTAAATCTCTATCTGTTGGTGTCGACAATATTTCAATCTATTTTATTAATCTTATATATCCTTATGTTTCTAACTATATACTAAGCCTTTTTAATAAAATTTTAACTACATCAATTTTTCCTACTACATGGAAGTCTGCCTGTGTCGTTCCGATTGCAAAGTCTAAAGTGGTTCATAGATCGGAGGATCTTAAACCCATTTCCATTCGCCCTGTGCTGTCTAAAGTGTTTGGGTATATTATGAAAGATCAAATGCTTACCTCGGTTTCTTTAACATCTATGAAAAGTAATATGCCTATCGTAAAGGATATTTTACTACGTAAATGCTTCTAGATATTACTGATCACATTAGAAGTAAGGTAAATGATAATAATTTATGAGTTCTTTTATCTTATTTGACTAATAAACTCAATTTGTTGAATTCAATGGAATAAGGTCGTCTTTACGTTCGCTTTCATCTGGTGTTTCACAAAGTTCAGTGTTGGGCCCAATTTTGTTTATTTTATACATAAATAGTCTTCCTATAATTATTAACTACCTGTATGTAAATCTTTTATCTTTTTACTCTTTAGAAATAGCTTTGATTTCTAGGATGTATTAAAAAACAGTATAATCTATGGTCTTGACCGTGTGTTTAATTGGACAGTTTAAAATTCCCTAACTTTAAACCCTTCTAAAACAAAAGCTATTTTGTTTGGTACCACAAATCGTTTTTCTCCAAACTTAAACATCATGTTTGAAGTCCTCCATAAAACAATGATCGTTGCATTGATGTTATTTATATTCGCTTTCTTTATCCTGAAATTATCCACGTTTCGTAGTTGATATGGTTGTACTTCACCAAAATATTTGATTTGATCACATAGATATTCTGGAGCTTTACCATGTTTATTTTAATATATAAAACTTAAGGTGCGGTCAGATTAGTCAAATATTTGACCAAAAATACGTAACCACTATATCAACAAATGTTAATTCAATCCTTCCTGACACGTATCATTACCAATGACTATTTAAAATATAAAAAATGAAAAATCTTGTCTTTTATATTGAGTTGGATAATGTATTTTTTATGAAGTATTTCAAAAGAAGAAAAATGTTTTTCCATAATTTAGTGGTTACGTCATTTTGGTCAAATATTTGACTAATCTGACCGTACCTTAAGAGTGTTAAATTCAATTCGATGTTGAATATTTAGCTATTTAAATGTACCGAGCATAGCTCTTATTGATGTATAACTGTTGCATTTTAGAATATTTCGCATTGTTTATTTTGTAACTTTTGTAGTCTTTCAAATTGTGATTCATTGCAGCATGTATGTATTATTGTTGATCCGAACTCAAAGTGCGGTTTTATAATCGTATTGTAAATATTTATTGCTGTCATTATACACTTTATTTCTAATTCTTTAGAAGCACCCAATTTTTTTTACCAATTTTCTTGCATATGTATTCTATACGATCCTTAAATTTTACATTTTGAACTATTCGATATATCTCTATCTCTTTTTTGCATTCAATTTCAATTTGTTCATCTTTAGCCATTAATACATTGTCTCGACATTCTTCGTTTGTAAACTCTTCTGTGAATATAAATGTATCGTCTGCATATAAAACAACTTCACATTTATCTAGTATATTTGCAAATCAATAATATATAAGATAAACAGTAAAGCATCTAATATTGAGCTTTGTGGGACACCGAAATTAATAAAAATTTTATAAGATTTTATTCCATTTACTTTAGTAATTTGCTTTCTATCCTTTAAGTATGATTCAAACCATTTGAGCTCTTTGCCATGTATGCCATACAATTAAAATTTCTAAATTAATATTTTTCTGTCGACGGTTTCAAACACGCTCTTTTGAAGTCTAAAAATGTAGCCATGATTTTTCTATTTTTCTTCATGTTTTTCTAACGATGAAGATTAAGATTGGTATCTTAAAAATAAACTGTTCTCTTCCATATATTTTTCCAGTTGTTCTTTTACGATTTTTTCTAATACCTTTTCGCATGGTTTTAGCGATTAGGACGATACTTTTCACACCACTTTTTCAACTGGGGTAACCATAGTTTTTTCCACTTTTCTGGGAACAGTCCTGTTTCAAACGATTTGTTTACAATTTTCGGTAACACTTTTCCCATTATATGCCAGTTATCAAGTATAATTTTTGTTGATATTTTACAGTTTTTGGTTTGTTTTTTAATTTCTTAACTATATTTTTGAGATCTGAACGGGTATTGTGATGTACTAAGATTCCGAAACAAGTACATAGTGATCGCATCCGGCTGGACTTAGCAGCATCAAACATACTGCAATTAAAATCCCCAACTTTTATTATGTTAGCGTATATTTCCTTGTGACAAATAGACCACACCAAAGAGAATATTAACATTATTAAAAGTTAATTCAACAAAAACTGACTAATATTCATCAGAAGGAATTCTAAAAACTTTTTATAAATTATTTTACTGTATATATAAATGCCAACACCACCACCCCTTCGGTCTAACCGATCGTTCCTTATTAGATTGTAGTTATCTATACGGCTTTAGTCATGAATCCGAAATAGCCATTAAGTGAAAGTTATCACCCATAATACTTTTAAAGTCATAAAACTTTGTAGCATTATAAAAAGGTCTAATACTTTGACAGTTTATATGTGCTATTTTAAGCTGTTGATAAAAAGGAAGTAACCTCGCCTTAAGAAGCAAAGAATTGCTAATGGTGGGATCACAGTTACCAATATTAATTGGTATAATAAACAAAGATAAAGTTGGGAAATCAATAGAGACTAAACGTTAAATTTAAAAATATGATGCAAAACATCTTTTTCATCAGTATATATGTATTTGCACAACAATAATTATTTATACCTGCTGTTATAAACAACACAGTAAGAGATCATTAAGTGAAAAAAAAAATAAATAAATTATAAGTAATTCAGTATATATAAAAAAGCTGTTAAAATACAGAGTTGATCAAAATTCAAACACCGGCTCACAGTGGCTGAAAATCGTTTTTCGTTGGCCAAAATTCTGTAACTTTTGAACCGATCAAAATATTGAAATAATTTTTTTTAATGGATAGATATTTAGTTCAGCTTGATTCAGTTTCAATTACATTAAAATTGATTGAGGACTTTTTAAGGAATTCGAGGTCAAAGTTGAACATTTTAATTTTTTTAACTTTCAGAGGGAAATATGTGTTTATTCTGTGTGTAACATAGTAAAATATCCCTCTAAGATACAAAAAAGTATATATATTCTTGATCAGTGATGAAATCTAAGACGATATAGCTATGTCCGTCTGTCCATACGTCCGTCCGTCCGGCCGTCCGTTCGCCTGTGTGTATGAACACGATTCAGTCTAAACGAAAAGAGCTAGACCCTTGAAATTTGCTACATATATATCTTGAAGGATAGGGCAGGCTAAGTTCGTAAATGGGCCAAGTCGGACCAGGGGGAAAAAAATTCCCCTAAGAAAAACTAAACCAACCCCTGAAAAACTACACATTTTTACAAGTTTTTTTTAAATTTGTTAAGCAAATGAAACATTTTTATGTCAAAGAAGGTTCAAGGTCTTTACTCTGGAGCCAGAAGATCATAAAAGTTTATTTTTGGACCCCGCCCCCTTTTTGTGGGCGTTTATATAGCATATTATATGAAAAATAGTGTCAATAATTAACAAATTGTATTACCTAAGCCTAGATTGCATAAAAAATTAATTTTTAAGCTTTCATGACGAATGGAAAATGTACTCGGATCTTCTGCGCTACCTTCACCTCACCCCCAGCTGGATGCAGCCTTCGTGTTAGTCAAAGCCTGACCCACTTTTCCATCTATCATTGTCAGGACTAACTGGTAGCTTACTTCAATTTGCTGCCCATCTAACTGTAATTGTAATGGCTGTAGTGTTGTAATTTGGGCCTTGATATCACTAATTTCTTTATTAATAACATCATTTGTTTCTTTTTTGAATTGAAATTTGATTGGCCTGCAGTATTTCGTAGAAGATGGTGTCTCATTTTTCCAAATATCCATTGTTTGCGTTGTACTAAACGAAGGCTTTGAATCTTCCAAAATCTTTTTCAATCGCAATGGTACAAATGATACCATGAACATATCTGAGTCAGAAATATTTTCACATACAGCTTGTTTATATTGTTTTTGTCCCGAAGAACTATAACATCCCCATTTACAAAAAAGAATTAACTTTGTGTTTCCGTATTTCTTCAACTCATTTCCTGTTATTGATTGCAGCAAGCGTTCGGCTGTGTGATCAAGTAGAGATTGTAGTTGTACCTCTGCCGAAATTTGTGTGATTGTAATAGTGTTCTTTGATGGCAAACAGTCCATTTTAGCAGCGGTTATGTGATGATATGCTGGATATATATTTGAGCCTTTTTCAATCGCACGCTGTCTGAGTTTAATATATTGCTGTTTTGTTAATTTCAAATCCAGAAATAATGCTAATGTCTCCTCATTTGTGTACTGTATTGCATCATTCGGAGTTGGTATACTTTTAAGAATCCGTTTTGTTCTCGGTGGACTAGCTTTAACAACTTTTTCAATGATATCCACTTTTGTAAATTGGTTCTGTGATCGTAATTGATGTAGGAAAGATTATTTTATATTTGTAGAACCAAAGGCATCGTTAATATTTTTAAGCTTCCGCCTCTTAGATCTATCGCTGCAATTGTTCACTAATGATTTGCGTGGTCTTCCAGCCTTATCTTGCTTTGCTGTTTCTGCAGCGGCAGTAAGTTGACCTTCTAACCACTTTGCACTTTTTATATAAAATTTTTGTTTACTGTACATAACTTGTTCTTTATAACTGAAGCTCTCCATTTTCTTCTGAATATTTTTATTTGCGTTTGTTATGCTTTATCCGTACATTTTAAAGATTAAGTTATTACTGAGTAATCCCTTAACGAATCCTTACTTTTATAAATTTTTAGATACATGTTCTTCACACACTGATCTTTAATTTCATAGCAGGTAGCGCTTAAATTGAACAAAACTGCACTCATGCGTCAATATGGGGTTGTTTTTTAACTTT
The DNA here is from genome assembly GCA_937654795.1 of Cistogaster globosa. Taxonomy (NCBI): domain Eukaryota; kingdom Metazoa; phylum Arthropoda; class Insecta; order Diptera; family Tachinidae; genus Cistogaster; species Cistogaster globosa. The sequence continues at coordinate 25,277,352 of OW569408.1, forward strand.
AATGTTTAATGTCGCAATTATTGTTATAAAATTGTTTATGACTTTGGTTGACCCTAACATTTGATAACAGGTAAATTTAGAAAGAGATCATATGCTTCCTGTAGAGCCCATTGTGATAATTTTATTACTTATTTTTTGCTGATCAAAACAAAGCCATTAAACCCTTTCGAAGGCATTATATTTATTTTTTTTAGTTATACGTAGCCTAAACTAAAAAAAAATAAACTTTTAGGCAAAAAAATGAAAATTTAATACACCATTGTATATGAATTTTTTTCGAGTAATTTCATTAAAATGAAAAAAGTGTTCTACAGGCGGCTCGTGGCGGGTGCAAAAGTATATATAGCCTTAAAGAGGACACTTTCACCTTTCTCGTGGTTGTATACGTTTCTTGTTCCCTTTTGTTCCCTAGAAGTTCTATTCCACTAAAGTTTAAATTTGAGGAAAATATAGTAATTTCATAAATATTTCATAACGCCCCTAATATTAAACGCTAGAGCTATGCCTACTTACAACAACTTAAGACAATAATCCTACCAACATTATAAAAAAAACCGCAGACCATTATCGATGATAGCTTGCGAGTAGTAACCATTTAATTTTGGTAAAAAACCAAAGAAAAACACCTTTTCCTGAAATTAAAAAAAAAAGTTGAGTTTGACAGCATGCCACGCCCACATTTATCAATATTTTAACATTATTTTTTTGGCTACCTTAATTTGGATATATTAACTACAAAATGACGTAAAAATTTTAAAAATCGGTGATAAAAAAAAATTATTTTGGCCAACGAAAAACGATTTTCAGCCACTGTGCGGCTGGAGAAAAATGGCCATTCGAAAAAAAAACTGCTTTCAATAACACCACCAAAGAACATCCTTAACTTTTAGTGAACATGACTTAAAATACTCTTTCGTAAGAACATCACGAATACTGGCATTATTACATTTAAAAAAAATCATTTTTCTATCATTCATATAACAAACATGGTTTATGTTATATTTAGCAACGTTTATATTGTAATATACACACAGCGATGGTTCAACAGAAGAGAGGTTATTCAAGCCAGATGGCAAACCATTCACTACAATGCACAGTGGGGCAGAATCAAAATATTTTGGAAATAATTCAGACATTTGAAAACGGCTAGGCCGATTGATTCAAAATTTGGCACGAGCATAGTAGAGGAGTACTTGAGCTTAAGTTTTGAAGGTGGTTACCCTCCACTTTCCAGGGATGGCGCTATGTGGTCTCAAAGTTGGACACCTCGCTCCTGAAAATTTTTCTAACGCTTGGCATTTCTTCAATTTTTGTCTGATTTTTAAATATTTTACATGGTCTTAAAGCTCTCGTAAATACCTACAAAACGGTGCTTTAAACTGCATGTTTATGTTTAAAAATGATCGAGTTATAAGCATTTTAAAATTAAAATTTTTGATTTTTTCCATACCCTGGTCCAGTTTTTTCGAAACATTGGGTACAATTTGCAGCAAATTTGTTTGAGTTTTTTACCGTAGATAGCAAACAAAATTTAAGATTTTCTGAAAAAAATTTGAAAGTAATATCTTTTCTGGCTTAAAAATTATACGATTTTCAATTTAAAAAATCCAAAATTATTGCATTTTTGTGTATTTTAGCCTAAAATAGGACACTAATCTAATTTTTTAGATAGAGAAAAATTTTCTTAAGAAATATATAAAAATTTTTTATTTTTATTAAAGCTAACTATACGTGTGTACGTTTAAACCAAATTTCGTATAAAACTGATCATTCTTGTAGAAGATGTAAGTCTTTCAACTTGACCTATTTTACATCGAAATTTTGACTTTACCCCATATTTTCTAAAATCCCAAAGCTGGGATCGGAAAAAGAAGAATACTATAAAAAAGCTATATATACTCCAAATTGTTTCAAAAAGTATTTCGTGAGCCCTAGTCCATATGTGGACTTTATTGGCAAAAGAGTAAAATTCCAATTTTGGGATTTTTCGTCTTTATTTTGGGAATTATGGGATTTCCTTTAGCTTAATGTTGCAGATTTTTTTACCGTTTGATTTTAGTTAACAAACTACATATGCACAGAAAATTTTATCTGATTTGCTTAATTAATAAAAGTTTTATAGCATATTTAATATTTTTACTTTTCTCAAATTGGACCGTTTTTACCATAATTTTTCGAAATTTTCGGAGCTCAGCAACGAATATTAAAATTTTGTTCCATTTTTTTTTATTTTTTTTTATGCATGTGAATAAAGATGACGCAATTTCCTATTAAATAAAAAAAGATTCACCTCAATATCATTCTTACGTGCAAAACTATGCGTTCTTAAATATGAGTGTTTCAATATGTATCTCACTTTTATACATTTATGTTACGGAAGTAAAAATTTTCATGCCACTGTAAAAAATTGTGTAAAAAAACAATTATACCTGAAAAAAAGGGTTAAAAATAATGGTGCAGGTGTTCGTTTTAGGATGACCTATGACTAATTATGTCTTACCTAAGTGCCTTTTTTGATTTTTAGCTAGCTGCCTTGCTTCTTTAGGTACCCAACTGTTCGATGACCTGAACACGCATATAAATATTTGCATAAATACAATAGATATCATATTTAAAAAAAAACATCATGCCGATCACATTGAAGTTTGAGACATTGTGTTCTTTTTTGTGGACTGATGCTACAAAAGTACTTGATAGAATTAAGGCCATGAAAAAATTTATTAAGGCTACATACAACTGCAGAGTTGATGTCATTGGTACTACAAAACTGGAAAAAATTTTTAAATTATTTGATCAAAAAATGAAATCAGTTCGCGGAAACAAAAATAAGTTTAAAGTAAAGTATCTTACTTGGATGGATACTGTTGCGAAATTCTCAACCTACATCGCATTATGTGGAGCTCCCTGCAAATCTTATGATGACTTATGTTCGAAGTCTAAGAAAAAAAGGTTAACCGAAAAACTTTCTTCAGTTTCAAAAGATGAAGTTTCCGATACGTTCAAAGAATTGCTAAAAAAAGAAAATCAGCCTTCCGAGGCAGTGCACATCGCCAATATTCTTCCCAGCGCATCTCCAAAACGGTTGAAACGAATTGTTAACAGCATACCTACTCCGACATCGCAGTCAAATTTTACGGAGGAAGAAGCTATTGCTCTGATGTTGGAAATGAAAATAAGCCAAAATAAGTACCAAATTTTGAGAAAAGCTTTACTTGAGAAAGGACATGCAATATTACCATCATATAAGTCTATTCAAGAAAAAAAGAAAGCGATTATGCCATCTCCAATAACAGTTGATGAAACGAAAGCTTCTATTAGACTATCTTCTTTGCTAGAAAATACGGCGTCACGGATTATTTCAGATTTTTCAACTGACCAACTAGAAAAGGTTAAAAACTGCGATGTAGTACTAATGTGTAAGTGGGGATGTGATGGAATATCAGCCCTTCCTGAGTACAAACAAAAACATACAATAGATTTTAAGAGCATATTCATGGCATCCTTAGTACCACTAAGAATTCGTTCATACTCACTGGTTGCATCTTCATCAGTACGTGCAAACACTTTTGAAGATATATGGAAAAACACAACCCCAGGATCCAAAAATTTTTGTAGGCCTATTTGTTTTGAGTATGTAAAGGAATCAAATACTACGACAAAAAAATTAGTCGAGCATATCAAAGACGAAATAAGATCATTGGAACCAATATCTATAAAAATAAAAGAATATTGTGTTAACATATCCTTTCAACTTAGTTTAACAATGATTGATGGAAAAGTTAGTAACGCTATAACTAACACATCTTATTGGAAATGTTCCATATGTGATCAGAAGAAGTCAGAATTCTCAGATAAAAAAAACCAACGTAGTCGACGAAGAAGTTCTATCTTTCGGAATATCCCCCCTTCATGCTAGAATAAGATTTTTGGAGCATTTTCTGCATATTGCATACGACTTAAAATACAGAAGTACGACAGAAAATTTAATAACAAAAAAAAAAAAAAAAAAAAAAAAAACAAAAAACAATGATGAACTAAAAGCTCTAAGAGCTTCTGAGAAAAGTAGAATCCAAGAAGAGTTTAGAGTACAAACGGGGTTAATAATTGATAAGCCTCTTCGAAGTGGAGGAAACACTAACGACGGAAATACTGCAAGAAAATTTTTTGGGGATTTTGAAACTACTTCAAACATAACTGGAATTGACAAAGAGTTGCTTAGAATGGTTAACGTAGTTTTAATGGCAATTAATAGCAAAACTCAAATTAATTCTTTTCGCTTTGGAGAATATACAGCAAAAATATCTCAGCTACTCGTTTCCCTATATCCATGGAGGGATATGACGCCCACAGTACATAAAATATTATGTCATGGTAAAACAATTATAGAATCGAATATTCTTCCTCTTGGGGAATTAACAGAAGAAGCCCAAGAAGCAAGAAACTGCGATTTCAAGTACATTCAAATATTCAGTTCTCGAAAATGTTCTAGGCAGTCACAAAACGAAGACATTTTCTATAGCCTATTGTTATCTTCTGATCCTGTACTCTCATCAATGAAAAACGTTGGATTAATTATAAGGCTTCTTCACCTTCTAACAAAACAGAATTAAAGGATTTACTTTATCTTTTAGACATGCATAATGATATGACAGATTATTTTATAGAAAATAAATAATAATTTTAAGGAAATAAAAAATACTTTTAACGACTTTTCGTGAATAAAAATTAACAGAAAATTTTATTTTTTATCAGATGTTTTTTATAATGATTATTAATTTAAGATATGCCTCTTGGTTATCCTCTATTTAGGTATAATTGTTTTTTTACACAATTTTTTACACAGGCATGAAAATTTTTACTTCCGTAACATAAATGTATAAAAGTGAGATACATATTGAAACACTCATATTTAAGAACGCATAGTTTTGCACGTAAGAATGATATTGAGGTGAATCTTTTTTTATTTAATAGGAAATTGCGTCATCTTTATTCACATGCACAAAAAAAATAAAAAAATTGAACAAAATTTTAATATTCGTTGCTGAGCTCCGAAAATTTCGAAAAATTATGGTAAAAACGGTCCAATTTGAGAAAAGTAAAAATATTAAATATGCTATAAAACTTTTATTAATTAAGCAAATGAGATAAAATTTTCTGTGCATATGTAGTTTGTTAACTAAAATCAAACGGTAAAAAAAATCTGCAACATTAAACTAAAGGAAATCCCATAATTCCCAAAATAAAGACGAAAAATCCCAAAATTGGAATTTTTTACTCTTTTGCCCATAAAGTCCACATATGGACTAGGGCTCACGAAACACTTTTTGAAACAATTTGGAGTATATATAGCTTTTTTATAATATTCTTCTTTTTCCGATCCCAGCTTTGGGATTTTAGAAAATATAGGGTAAAGTCAAAATTTCGATGTAAAATAGGTCAAGTTACATCTTCTACAAGAATGATCAGTTTTATACGAAATTTGGTTTAAACGTACACACATATAGTTAGCTTTAATAAAAATAAAAAATTTTTATATATTTCTTAAGAAAATTTTTCTCTATCTAAAAAATTAGATTAGTGTCCTATTTTAGGCTAAAATACACAAAAATGCAATAATTTTGGATTTTTTAAATTGAAAATCGTATAATTTTTAAGCCAGAAAAGATATTACTTTCAAATTTTTTTCAGAAAATCTTAAATTTTGTTTGCTATCTACGGTAAAAAACTCAAACAAATTTTCTACAAATTGTACCAAATATTTCGAAAAAACAGGACCAGGGTATGGAAAAAATCAAAAATTTTAATTTTAAAATGCTTATAACTCGATCATTTTTAAACATAAACATGCAGTTTAAAGCACCGTTTTGTAGGTATTTACGAGAGCTTTAAGATCATGTAAAATAATTAAAAATCAGACAAAAATTGAAGAAATGCCAAGCGTTAGAAAAATTTTCAGGAGCGAGGTGTCCAACTTTGAGACTACATAGCGCCATTCCTGGAAAGTGGAGGGTAACCACCTTCAAAACTTAAGCTCAAGTACTCCTCTACTATGCTCGTGCCAAATTTTGAATCAATCGGCCTAGCCGTTTTCAAATGGCTGAATTATTTCAAAAATATTTTGATTCTGTCCCACTGTGCAATGTCATTAAGATTCAGACGGCGATGCAAGGAGTTTACTTCAGTTTCCAAGGCAATGAAATTAGACGTAGTCGATGCATCAATGTTGTTTATTAGTTTGTGACAGTCCACATTATCTGACTTAATCTCCTTAATAGATGAAGACATTTCATTTTTAAAATCAGATAGAATCTGCAACATGGTATTCTTAAAGGCAGAATTATCTTCTCTACTAGTTTCCAGGAAGTCATCAAAGCTGCTTTTAAAAGTATGAGCCTCATTAAAGCAGAAGTCAGAACAGGAAGTACAGGTGAAAAAAATGATTTGGATCTCTCCCTAAGCTGAGATGTTTTTCAGTCACATTTGCACATTGCAGATGAAGCAAATTTTTGCAAACTCTGCATTGGATACTACCCTGTGTTTTCCCAATTGCTTCCAAACACAAAAAACATTTAAAAATTTTTGCAGCCGGCATATTTGCTCGCCAACAAAAGCAACAACAACAGCAAATTAATTTTCGTTCCCACGACAATTGGATCTTTGCTCCGGAACGACCTGAGTCTCGCTCGGCCAAAGATTGTCAACCCAACAACAGCTGTACAAACCGAAAGTTATTTCCTCAGGAAAGATGTCTCGTCAGCAGCAGAGCTGTTACAACAACAACAAATTAATTTCTTTTGCTTTCAACATTAGCTATTTCTAAATTTACAAAATTAACTTTACTGTTTAGTTCTTCCTTTTTTTTCAACATTCGGTTTTTCTTTGTGTTTTATTAGGTCTGTTCAGTAACTTTACTAGCAAAAACTAGCAACGAGAGAGTAAAACAGACATTTTCGAAATTATTCTCCCAAATGTAAAAAAATAAATAAAGCCTTTACTAGCAAAAATTAGCAAAGAAAATTGTTGTGGCTTCCGGAATGATATCTAAGACTTCAAAACTGTACGGTATGACCATTAAATAGACCATTTTTTAAAGAAAATGTACTAGAGTGGCAAAATGTATAAAACAAAAATAACTATGAGCCAGCAAACTGGCAACCGCACGAAAAAATTGAAAATAATACTCCAAGTAACTAAATAGCAAAAATATTTACATAAAATGTGGTACTTTTTTTAATTATTGGGTAATATTTAAAAGCTTTCATGATTTTTTTCTGCTCAAGTTCTAAAAAACATTCTTATTTTGATTTATATGTAAAAATATATTTATTAAAAATATTAATAATTTCATACATTTGTATAACTTATTGATAATTATACAAAAAAAAATTTAATATTCTTCTTTAAATTGTACCGAAAAAAAAGTCAATTGCATTGAATGTTATATCACTGGCTTGTTTACTTTTAATTCTAAAAACAATACAAACACCTGCAAAGTTCGAAGACTCTAAACCAAATTTCTGTTCTTTTACACTTCTTTGCTGTGTACTTCCATAGCAAAATTAAAGAAAATTAACAAAATAATGTTTTTAATTGCCAAATACTTGTATTTTCTTTAATCTTACTAAAATTTCTTATATCAGAATTTTTTAAAGCTAAATTTTTTATAAACAAAAGTAAGAAACAGTTGAAATAAATTGAATTTGTCTCGCGTTTTGGCAATTAGTAAACTTTGTACTGTTGTCATACCTTTCGGTGAAGGCCGTCGTCACTGGCTATTTATTTGGTACGATTAGCAAGCGCTTTCGATGTAAAAACATCATTTTCAAGCCGCGTTTTGATTAGTACTGGTTAGATAGTGTAAGGTGTTTGTTGCATAGATAGTGGTGGGTTCAGGTAAGTTTTGTCTGTTAGGATGGTGTCTATTTAAATGGTATTATGCAGGTAGATTGCCTGATATCTGTCATGTTTATTGAAGGTATATGATTTTAATATTTCAGTCTTTTATTATTGGGTAGGTAAGTGTGACCATCTGTGAGTGTTTTGCGTTTGTAAGTTTGTTTTAATAGTTTTAGTGGTGTAGAAATTGTGTCGGAGGTTGTATTTACCTGTTCGTTAACAATATCTCCGTTAAACGTTGGTGTTTTGTATATTTCCATGTTTTCAAGAATGTCCAGTCTTCGTCCTTTTTTACTACGATGTATTAACGTCATACATTCATCTATTTCCCTTGGCTCGTGTTCATGTGTGTTAAGGTGTATTGCGAAGTTATAGCGCTGGTGTTAAATTTATCGGTTATTTCTGTTGATGTCTTGAGATTTTTTTGTAGAGTGTTGCTCGTCTTTAGTGCTGTTTGTAAACCTTCTTTCTGAAAAAGGTTAGTTAATCTATATATTTTTGGTCCTGTGTAAGTAAAAATGTGTTGTCGTGTTGCATCGATTGTCTCCTTGTTTTCTTCCTTCTTGTTTTTAGTGTTGTATTGTGTTACATGGTAATGCTCGCGTAAGGAATTTTGCTACATTGGCAAATAGTAACGTTGGATATTGAACTGAGTAAAATGATTTTATTTGACCAATGAGAATTGTTAGTATTGTTGCTTGAAACCCCTTTAATTTTCTGCATGACTGGTAAAATACAAATTGAAATGTGCAAATAAATTAAGAGAGTCATTTTAAAAAATAAGAACTAAAAATGTAGTGAAATATTTAATCGTCTAGAACTTCGCACAATAACTATTTAAGGAGAAGAATTTTTGATTAAAAGACATGAATATTCGCAACATCAGTCAAAACACGCTTGAGTTTAATTATAAAACTTTACATGGCGATCCTGCGCTATCCCTAAAATTATTCTAGATTAAAAAAAAGGAATATTTAGCAATTCTGCTTATCCCTATTGCTTAATTAATCTCAAAAATAAAGAGATAACAGAATACCAACATACAGAGCTTATGCTTAGTTGGATCATATACTGATATGCTTAGAGCTAACTTAAACAATTTCTAGAGTGTAGACTTCAGTGAGTTCTCAAATAATGATACGATTATCATTATAACGTAAACAACAAATATACTCACCATAAAACATTCTGATTTAAATATACATACATTTGCTGCTAGGAACTACGGTTTTATACAGTTGTAAAAAGAATGCAATCTTTAGAAAATCTTTCATTAAAAATAATGTAAGCACCACAAACCCCCTTCTTAAATTGTTTTTCGATTCATCCAAATTTTGTGTTCTTTATTTTTCCAGTGTTTTGTTTTAATTTTATTTGGATAAGGAGAAAAACATTTCTATATTACTACCTTATTTTTTTTTCTTTTGGAACTCTTGTTCTTAAATTATATTTAACAATATGTTGCTCTTGTGTATCTTTATATTTCATTTCGTTAAATTGAACCTCCTTACATCTGTCAAAATGGGTTTCGATACTGGGCGTCATTTTTTGAAGTGGATCTGATATGGTTGTTGGCGCTTCCTTAACTTCGGTTAACGGTTCACCACACAACATTATTTGATTTCCATGTCTGTTCCAAAGTTTATTAGCATCCGTTTTAATTAAATATGTTTGTTTTCCTATTCTTTTTTTATGAAACCTCTTCTCCAAGAAACTTATCCAGGTATGGAATAATCTTTTACCATAACTTTGTCATTTTCTTTGAAAACCGAATTTTTTGTACCTTTATGGTATTTTACTTGACATTGTTGTTTCTTTTTAAAATAACTTTTTATCTCTTTCATATTTATTTTCTTTACATTTGTCTTAGGATTTATTAGATCAAAACGTGTTTTTAATTTTCTCTTATTAAACATTAAATATGACGGTGAAACTCCTGTACTTGCATGTACAGTGTTTCTATAATCTAACAAGAATCTACATAATACGCTGTTGAATTCCGATATCGGTGTTTTGTATAAACTGCGTTTTAAGGCGTTTTTAACCGTTCTAACAAAATTTTCCGCTTGTTCATTTGTAGACGAATGTCTAACTGGCGTTGTATCATGTTTAATGCCGTTAATTTCTAAAAAATTTTAAATTCTTTTGAGACAAAGGGTGTCCCGTTGTCGGATAATATAATCTTTGGCAAGCCAAAACGAGCGAAAAGTTCTCTTAACACTGCGATAACTGCACGACTGTTAGTATTAGTACCTATATCTATACATTCAACCCATTTACTGTCAATTATAATTAAAAAAGGACCGACAAAGTCTATATGCAACCTCGTTCAAACTTCGTCAGGAGGAGGCCAGGAATTCAATTACTGTAGAGGCTGGTTTGGTCGTGTCATTAGACAAGGTTCACAGCCCTTGACCAATTCCTCTAAATCCTTAAATTGATTTGGCTGCCAGCACCACTCTAGATCCATAGCCTTCATTTTTACTATGTCCTTCATTTTACCATGCCGAAACCGATTCATTGGTTTTTCTCTTAGCATCGAAAATATTTCGTCTCACTCGAAAAATGATCACAGGAGGTGAATAATGTTGCCTTTTTTATTGGCAAATCTGGAAAACACAGTTCTCTCAACAACCCATAAGCCTCCAGTCCGACAGCTTTCAACAAAATTGACGCTTTCATTTTGTCCTCTTCTATTGCCGCCACCACAAAATGAGAATCTAAGACCTCTTGCCAATTGCTCTACTTATCAATTTCTGGCCGGAACTCCTTTAAGCCAGTTGTCAAGGAAAGTGCAAAAATACTTTCATTGTGAGTCATAGTAGATTCTTTTCTTTTGGCGTTTTTTTTTAAACTAATGCAACTTAAGAAACTTGTATGTATATAAATATATGCTGCTGAATCAGCGAATGTCTGTCAAAAATTTATGTTATAAATTATACGATACCGTTCAATTGTTTGTAGCTTTTTTTTTTTTTTTTTTTTTTTTTTTGCTTGTCGCCACAATGATGTCTTCAGTATGCAAGTTGAACAAGAAGTGATTTATTATCTTTTTTCTTTTGTGTTACAAGCTATATCTTACTACTCATTTGACAGTTGTCAAATACATTCAATATGAGTAGTTATAGAACATGACCCCTAGATTTCACTATTCTACACTAAGTTAATTCCAGACTAATTAATTTATTAAAAACAGTCTTAACTAAATAAAAATTTTTTTATTAAAAATAAATTACTTAAAATCAAATAAATAATAACTGTATGCAAACATTTAACTCTTTAAGTGATTATTATCATTATTATTATTATCATTATTATTATTATCATTATTATTATTATCATTATTATTATTATCATTATTATTATCATTATTATTATTATCATTATTATCATTATTATTATTATCATTATTATTATTATCATTATTATTATTATCATTATTATTATTATCATTATTATTATTATCATTATTATTATCATTATTATTATTATCATTATTATTATTATCATTATTATTATTATCATTATTATTATCATTATTATTATTATCATTATTATTATTATCATTATTATTATCATTATTATTATTATCATTATTATTATTATCATTATTATTATTATCATTATTATTATTATCATTAATATTATTATCATTATTATTATTATCATTATTATTATTATCATTATTATTATTATCATTATTATTATTATCATTATTATTATTATTAGCTTAATGAGCGAAAATCCTACAGAGCTATGTGCACATACCCCCAGTCACTTCCTCATAGGCGACCCGTTGCTGTCACCCACAAAGCCTGACTTTTCGGATCATCCGTTAAGTATGCTAACCGTTGGCAGAAACTTAAGATCCTGCATTACTACTTTGCCAACGGTGAAAGAAAGATTACCTCAAAGAGCTCCACAAGCGTGTTAAATGGAAATACCCCCATCGTGATTACGCAATCGGTGATCTTGTTATTATTAGAAAAGACAGCCTACCCCCGAATCAGTGGCGGATCGGCCGAATAGAAAATGTTATCCGCGGCAAAGATAACAGAGTTAGAGTCGCCGTAATACGAACTGCCAAAGGCACCGTATCTAGGCCTATCGTAAAACTAGTTTTACTTCCCAGCCCTACACAACCCCAATAACTTATCTTTGTACCTATTTCCAGCCCCAACAATGCCACGTTATAACCAAAGAGGTCTCTCACCATTGGAAGAAAGAAACCATAATCATCACCAACGTAACTCTAGCCATCCACCTAACTCTTTTGATTGCTGTCTATGTCTCAAGGACCATCCACTTCGGAAATGCCTTAAATTTAAACGTATTTAAACGTATGTCTAGCACACTCGCACAAGGTAAACCGTTGTCGCAATATAGATCGCTGTCGCCAATGCGGAGGAAGACACCACACTTTGATACATCGTCACGAACGTCTGCGGTCAGTAAATCAACAACTAACACCTCAACGGACCCAACTTGCTCCAGTATACGTAGAGTAACATTACTTCCTACAATAATTGCGAAAGTAGAGCTGGGCAAAGAATGGGGTAATGTCCGAGGAATACTGAACCCTTGCGAGGAGACAAGTTCTGTGGCAGCATTCCTAATAGAACACTACAAGCAACCCGGGAAAAAACAGTGGGAGATGATCGATGGTGCCAAATCAAAATCAGGCCCCGGTTTGACGGCGGACCTATATTTGAAGGTCGATTGTTGTTTGGTTTCGGGCTCATACGCATAGATCCATGATTCGTGACCTGTGACGATCTTATAAACGTCTTTTGAAGAACCGCAATCGTATTTTTGCAACATTTCTTTGCACCAATCGAGACGAGCCTTTTTTTGAGCGTTTCTCAAATTGTGCGGGATCCAACGAGAACAAACCTTTTTTACGGCCAGGTGTTCATGCAGTATCGAATGTGTGCTGGTGGAAGAAATGTCCAAGGATGTCTCTATATCTCGGTATGTCGCATTTCGATCTTGCATTATGAGTTCACGCACGGCATCAATGGTCTCGGGCACAACAGCCGTTTTTGGACGACCTTCACGGAATTCGTCTTTGAGCGAGCTTCGGCCACGATTAAATTCATTATACCAATTTTTCACAGTGCTATAGGATGGTGCTTCATCGCCATACAAAGATTTAAGTTCATCAATGTACTCTTGTCGTGATAATCCACGTCGAAAGTTTTGAAAAATGATGGCACGAAAATGTTCACGAGTTAATTCCATTTTTTTCTATATTAATTTTTTCAAGTCACTGTAAACAACACAAATAATGGTCGTACGTCAAAACGTTTTGAGTACGATTATGCTTAAAAATAACAAACTTTCCAATGGAAATGTCAGATTGCACTTGGCAGCACTCAGTGTTGCCAGGCCAGAAATATATATAGCAGCCCTCGTATCATTGTAAAGTTTTTTCTTTTATAACCTCTGTTAAGGTTTCTAAAGCTTTTCTCATTTTATAAATATTTTTACATATTTCTTTTTGCTACAAATTTTTTCATTTTCTGCATTTGGTTCTGCATAAAATCTTGTAAATTTTGTTAAGTTGGTTGCACTCTTCTTACTTTTCGCTTTGGTTCTACAAATTCATTTGTCATTTCATCAAAAATGTATCTTCAATAATATTGACATGTAAGCTTTCCAGTTCATTGGATTAATTGGTCTCTTTTCTAGAAACACCGAATAATTGTACACCTTTTATACCTTCGACAGAAGTATAAAGACCGCAAAGCTTTGCAACTGCATCATATTTAGGAGAAATGTGCTGCATATTGTTAGGACCACCCCCTGTTGCTGTTGCTTCCACTGTTTCCCGACAATTTTTTGCGGATACAGCCTTTCTAACTAGCCCAAGCTTTTTTCAAACCTGATAGGTCTGTTTCTGGAGGACCTATGGAGTTAAGTTCTCTTGCTAGATACTTCCATAGCTAACCAGTAAGCGCTCTATCACCCCTATAAGAACCTTTAGCTAATCCAGGGTTTTTTTCCATGAAATTCAGCAATGTCTCCTCTTGTTCCGGATTTTTTTGCTTATCTTAAAAACAAAAAGGAACTCTCTTTAAAGAAACTTACGGATACAATTTTATTTATTTACTTACATTTCGAAACAAATATGTAAAATAAAGCTTGCAAAAGTTATTTATTACAAAAAAGTATTTTCTTTCACGCGGCTTTTTGCTCTCGATTTTAAATTGCTTTTTTTTGTAGCTAAAACGACTTTTAGAACATAACAATTTTCTTGAAACAAACAAGAAATGAAATTTTGTTTTTCAATTCACTTTACCGATTTTAAGAACACAAACTGAGTGAAATTTTCACTTTCAGTTTATTTTACGAATGTAGAGCACAGGCAAATATTACTTACTTACACTGATATCACTTTTTTCATACATTCTGGTGTTATGGATTAAAATACGTATATCAAACATTATTGAGGACGGTCTCGAAAAACTAAGTTAAATAATTCATGAACAAATTTATAATTTATCACAACTAAAAAATGTATCTTCAATTTTTTAATTATTTAAAAGATATTTATAATATGTTGGCTGGATAATTCTAGTAATAATATTAGCACCACTAATAGTAGTTCTAGAATTAAAAATGCTAAAATTTAAAAAACTAATAACAAAAAACAAAATTAGAGCTAGGAGTAATATTGTTAAAAAAAAATATTAAAAAATTAAAATATAAAAAAAACTTATAATACTTACTAAAGTTGATGGAATCTTTAAAAGCATTAGAGCAATTAATAGCGAATGCTAAGAAATCATTAGGATAGCCTTACACAACAGAAACTATAAATAAAAAGAAGATTGAGAAACAGAAATTGAAAGATAACATTAAGAAAGGTATAAAAGACAGAAGAAACAGAGACAAATAAAATATTAAAAAAACTTAATAGATTAAAGAAAGAAGCTATAAATTTGTTGGGACAACATACAAAAAAGAAAAATAATACTGAAAAGGACCAAACTAAAACTATGACAAACTTAGGCATAAACGAACTATCATTAGTAAACCGGTACCAAAATTTAGTGGCAGATCTGAAGAATTATACGACTTCATCACAAATTTGGAAACAGTTGCATTAACTATTCCAAATAAAAAACTGTAACAGATATGCAATTAAAGGCATGAAACAGGTATGTAATCAAGGGTAGTAAGATACAACTATGGGAATATAAAATGAACGTCACAGACACAGCCAATACAATTGATTTCCTGTTTGGTGAAAAACAACATAAAACGTGAACACTAGTGATTAAAAGAAAAAAGAAAACTTTGAAGTAACTAAAAAGAATAATTATAAAAACTTAAATAAACCCATTAAAACTAAACTTGTTACAAAAACAGAATTAATTTTTTAACTTTGTGTTCAAGTCACGATTAGAGGTGCGTGTTCAAAACAGAGTGAAACAAATATCTATGCCTACGTCTGTTGAAGAGTTGATAGCAACATTAAGAACTACATATAAGCCACTGAAAACTTCGAATAGACTATTAAATAAAATAATACGATCCACATAAATATGAGTCAATAACTAAATACCCAATACCGAGGAACACTGATGAAGTTAAGAGATTTGTGGCATTTTATATTACTACAGGCGTTTTGTTAAACATTTAGCAAAAGTAACAGGATGTTTAAATGCTTTGTGTAAAAAAAGTGCAACATTTATTTGGTCGGAACAATGCCAGCAAGCCTTCGAAATACTTAAAGATAAATTTATAAATCAACCTATTTTACAGTACTCAAACTTTGAAAACCCATTCATTTTGACTACTGATGCTACTAAAATGGCACTAGGAGCCATCCTATCACAAGGAGAAATTGGCAACGACATACCCATATCCTACGCGAGTCGTTTACTCAACAAACATGAAATAAATAAGCCGGTAATAGAAAAGAGATTGTTTGGTATATATTGGGGTATACAATTTTTTAGGCCCTACATATTGCTTATTGTTTGTTTATTGTTGTCACGGACCACCGACCATTAATTGCACTTTTTTCACATCTTCTGTTTTAGACAGACAAAATTGTGCTAAATTCGCACTAGAAAAAGGCGACGAAATATTTACGAATATAAGTATAGAAAAGTTTATTTGTAGAGTAGAGGAAATTACGAAATAATTATGTTTTATAAAAAACTTCATATAATAATAGATGAAGAAAGAAAAAAGAAACTGATTGAATTGTATCACAATACACCATGCGGAGGATATTTTAGAATAAGAAAAACCATTTGAGCTAGTATTTGGAAAACTACCCACTTTGCCGGGTGAAAAAGTCATGAACGATAGGTACACATACAATTAAGAAAACTACGCAAATTAATTAAAAATAAGACTGAAAAATTCAATAGAAAATGCCAGGAAAATTATAAAAATTGTAAAATGGAAAGGAGAGTAGAATCATACAATAACGCACGTAGTTTTAGAGCTAGGATCAATATTGCTAAAAATAAAATAAAAAATCTTAAAAAATTAAAATATTAAAAAAAATTTCTAAGGTTGAAAAATAATACAGAAAAGGAACAAGCTAAAACTATGTCAAACTTAGACATAAACGAATTATCTATCATTACTAAACTGGTACCAAAATTCAGTGGTAGATCTGAAGAATTAAACGACTTCATCACAAATGTGGAAACAGTTGCATTAACGATTCCAAATGAAAAACAGAATTCTTTTTTAGCTTTGTGTTAAAAACATTAAGAACTACATATAAGCCACTGAAAACTTTGAAAAGCCTATTAAATGAAATAACACGAATCAGTCAAAAAGACAATAATGTAATGGGATTTGCGATGAAAATAGAAAACCTCATTGCTGAACTCAATGAAATACAACTATCTGAACAAGAAGAGACCAATAGAGATTCCATTATTGCAACAAACAGCAAAATAGCATTCAATGCGTTCATTAATGGGCAAACATATTCTCAAATTACATCAACAATTGACACAAGTCAAGTAACAACATTTTCTGAAGCCTTAAAAATGTAAAGTATCATCAAGGGCAAAACAAAAACAAGTGTTTCATCAAAGAATTCGACGTGGGCAGAATGCATACTCTAACAGCACATCATCTATACAACATAGATGTAAGAAATGTGGTGGAAACCATTGGCATAAATGAATTTGGTGCGAAGTGTTACAAATGCGGAAACCTTAAACATTTCGCTAAAATGTGTCTGAAAAAAACAAAAATAACACGAATAACTACTACAATAAAAACAACAATATTATACGCAATAATAATTGGTATCGAAATCGCAGAGTAGATCTGTTGGAGTTATTTCTCTTTGATCCCAGGAAATAAAATAAGTACACAGTTACACAAACTAAAAATATGACCTTTATTCTTTCGTGGTTGATTTACAAGTGACAATTTCACGAGAAAAACGAAAAGACTTAAAAAGAAACAAAAAATGTACGCATGCGTGAAGTTTGACAGTGCTGTATTGAACGAAAAGAGTCACCATTTCAACACTCCGCCTCAATAAACACTTTCAAACGTCATTAAAAACTTTGTTTTTATAATAGTCGAAGCACAGATGCAAATTTTAAATTGTTTGCTTTAGGCAGGTTTTTCGTAAAGATGTTAGCTAAATTCTCGGAGCTACAGCAGTACTTTAATTCAATATCTCTTTTTCGGAACACATCTCTAATAAAGTGAAATTTAATATCAATATGCTTACTCCTTTGATGATAAACTGGATTCTTAACCAGATTTATGGCACTGATGTTATCGCAATTAATAACAATTGCTTTCGGACAATTAATATTCATTTCACACGATAAATTCTTCAAAAATGTTGCCTCCTTTAAGGCCGACGAGACAGACATGTACTCTGCCTCGGTACTGCTAAGGGCAACTGTTGCCTGCTTCTTGGATTCATACGAAAAAAAAAAAAACTGCCCCAGCCATCAAACAATCATATTTAGTGTAGGATTTTCGGTCTGTGGTATCACCACCCCGTCAGCATCGGTATAACATTAAATTAGCCTGCCAATCCTTTGATATATCAGTTGTTTATCTTGTGTTGCAGATAAGAAACCTTAATATTCTTTTAGCAGCTGCCATGTGTTCTGCATGTGGATCATTGTTTCTTTTTATTACTTATAGAATGTAATATGTCGGATCTTGTGTTAATTGCTATATACATGAGAGAACCTATTAATGATTGGTATTGTGTTTGATCAACCTTTTTGCAGTTTGCATTGTCGCATTTTACTTAGTGTCTTGGATCTAGGGGTGTTGCTATTGGTCTGCAAGTTGTCATATAATGCTCTTTCAGTAAGCGTTTAATTTGTGATTTTTGGCCAATTGATATTTTTCCTCTATCACCAACTCGATCCACTTCAAGGCTTAAAAAATATTTAACTGGACCTTTGTCGACCACCTTAACTTCTGCGGCAATGGAATTTTTAATTTTTACTCCATTTTGCGAACAGGCAATCAGCAAGTCGTCTACATAAACTGCAATTATATTTATTGATTCTCCACTTCGTTTAAGGGCGGTACGTCTTACGTTTGTAAAATCCAAGAGTAAATAATATGAAAATCCATCCGTTTTTTAAAAAATGAGAGTAAAAATCTTACGACAGATTTTTTCGCGTTTACACAGTTGGTATACACAGGTTTTTGGGCGGTTTGCAGAAAAATGCAATGCTGATCTTTTGAAAATTTTCAGAAAACATAGAGCCATACTACTGTCAAATTTTCATCCGTAATTTCTCTCAATTTGTGCAGATTCATTACATATTTGGTTTAGACGATCCCACTGGTACTATTCTGCACAAAAATTTGACATGTCGTAAGACTTCTATGACCATGTAAACCTTTAATATAAACGCACTGTTCACTGTCACATATTCGGAAACCGATTCCTTTCAATATTTTATCTAATTTAAGATTCCATTGGCATTCCGATTGTTTCAATCCGTAAATCGTTTTTTTTTTTTCAATTTTAAAACTTCATTTGGATGCTTTCTATTAATAAATTTTTCAGGTTGAGTCATGTAGATTTCATAATCTAAATCGCTGTTTAAATAGGCAGTTGAGACGTCCATTTGGTGGAGGAGTAATTCTTGTTCAGCAGAAATAGCAAAAATCATTCTAATGGTTTCGGAGCGCACCACAGGCGAGAAGGTCTCAGTGTAATTTAAACCATATTTCTGCGAGCAGCCTTTCGCAACAAGTCTAGCCTTAAAGCGCTCCACTTCACCTTTTTCTTTTTCTTTACTGCGAAGACCCACCTATTTGAAACAGCCTTTTGACCCAAAGGGAGTTCTGTCAATTGCCAAGTTTCATTTCTTATTAAAGCATCGTATTCGGTCTGCATTGCTTTCCACCATTCATGGCCATAATCACAATTTAAGGCCTCCTCAACTGTTTCAGGAACCTTGACCTTTTCTTGTGAATACATTAAGCTCAGGACATTGTACTCCCTTCTAGGTCTACCTGGACCACCTGATCGATGCGTGGTCTACCTAGACCTTCGGCAACCTTCTCCGTGTTCAAATGGTCTTCCTCATCTAACTCAAACCCCTCAAAATCACTTTTGTTGTCCAAATTTATCGACTCGGCAACACCTGCAGTACTTGTTGTTTCTGGTAGTAATGGGTAAAGGGTGTAGCAGCATCTAATGCTCTGGTTGAGGCTCTATTCCGCAAGTACGCTGCGGTGTTAACAGACTCAGCCCACAAATGCTCGCCGAGGTTTGCTGCAACTAACATACATCTTGCCATTTCGATCAGGGTGGGGTTAAATCTTTCCGCAGTACCATTTCGTTGCGGCGTATACGGCACAGTTAACTGACGTAGTATACCTTTAGAACTGAGGTACTTATCGGTTCCGTTGTCACTTCGAAAACATTTTATTTCCTTGCCGGTTTGCAATTCAATCATCGTGTAAAATTCACGAAATTTTGTGAACACCTCATCTTTGCTCTTTAAAAAATAAACATAGACATAACGTGTCTTATCATCAATAAAAGTCAGAAAATATTTGGCCCAACCAATTAAAGGCATATTCATGGGGCCACAAACGTCAGTGTGCATAATTTGCAAGATTTTATTAGCACGAGACTCTGAGGTACTGAATGGCTTTTGTGTACATTTGCTTTTCATGCAAACCGAGCATTGTATATCTGCTTCAATTGATACATTTATACCACGCGCCAACTGTTTGCTTACTAGTTGTCTCAAACTACCAAAATTGAGATGGGCATATCAAAAATGCTATTTTATGGCCTCCTTAGTTGATTTCCTCGCAAAGAACAAATTTTTATTATTTGCTTAAAATAAATACAAATCACGTACCTTATTTGCACGTAATAGCACTCCTCCGTGCATATCCTTAATTTCAACGACGTTTTTTCGAACACAACAGTTACCAAAATCAACAGCTTTCGAAACAGCTATAAAGTTGCATTGTAATCTCGGTACAAACAAGACGTTTTCCAACGTAACATTATTATTATCAACTATTATACGAACTGTTTCTATGCCCTCAGCTCTCATACAATTATCGCCAGCAAGCATGATAGTCTCAAAATGTTGTTTAAACTCATCAAACAAATCGTGATTGCAGCACAAGTGCGACGACGCCCCGCTATCAATACACCATGTATTTTCGTTTAAATCACTGTTGCTAACTGCTAAAAATAACTAATTTTTCTTGTCATTATTCCTGTTATTTTTCTGTTCTTTTTGTTCATGCTCTTTCTTTCTCTTTCTACAACTAGCAGCTAGTGGCCTTTCTGTTTAGTTATAACATGGTAAGTTTTTTAATGTTGTTTTTACTTTTTGCGTTGTTTGCATCTTTGTTCTGGGAATTTCTATTTTTGTACTGTTATAGCCACGTACCATAAAAGCCTGAACTGTACCTTCATCACTATTGTTTGCTTTTTACTCTCACCATCTTCTATTAACTTTACCCTTAACGTTGAAAGAGAGGGAAGATCATCAAAAACCGATTATCAACATTAATGTTACATTAAGATATATCAGTAGTTGAAATTAATTGAATTTTATTTGCGTTTTAGCAATTAGATAAACTTTATATTCATTTGCTTCACGTTTAAACAATTCAGTGATCCCAATCCTCAATTCAATTACAAAAAACCCAATTGGAAAAAACTAAAAAAAAAATTAAATATACACAAAAACACTGATCCCATCCCTGTCACAAGTAATCTCTTAAACTCTGAAATTGATTATTATTCAAATAAATTAAACGATGTCATTATAGATTGTACCACAAAATAGTCCCAAAATTCAAAAATGGTGACAATAAATAAATTTGTAAATGTAATTATAAAGAAACTACAAATGGAAAAATTAGAAGTTTAACTATAATAAAGAAGCATAATTGATTTGAAGTTTTATGTACCCCTTATGAATTAATTATTACGAAACAAAACTACAATTAATTAAGAAACTAATTATTGAAAGTTTCAGTGTATCAGTTAATAGTTATTATAAAGATAAACTTTATATTTTATACAAAAAAAATTCATCACATATGTTTAGTGAAATAAATTATTTAAATCTAAGCCGTCAGTCAATAGATATAGATTTGGTAAAAATTAGTCGCGAAGAAGTAAACCTATAAGTTATGTTGACATAAATCCTCTGAATGCAGAGAGTGATAATGATAACTTCATTGTAAGAGAACAACAGCATATTTTATATGTTATATCTCGTTATTGTTAACAAAGTTAACAAAGTCAATTCCAGTTAACGCCGACGTTATATAAGGGTGAATAACTAGTAGAAAACTAAAAGACATTTAATATGAATACGTATGTTTTATTGTAAATTAAATTATTTTAAACCATTACTAAAATAAATAAATAAAATATTGACTGAAACCGTAGCCGGTGTTGATCATATAATATAGGAGAAAATCAATGCAACCGGCGCCGGAAAACTTTTAATATTTGCCCCGAAGGCAACATTTTTTTCGGATTGCTGGTGTCCTTCTCCTTTTCGGGCAATACCACAACTTTAGCCAATTTCCACTTTCGGGGGAAATATGAGTTGTTAAATAACGTGCAGTAATCAAGCATTAATACCTCAGGGATATTCTTTAATACTATATTTAGAATGGTATCAACACCAGACGATAATTTATTTTTGAAATTTTTAAAAATATAGAAAATGTTTTCCTGTGTAATAAAAAAGTTATATGCTTGTGAGCCATTTGATTTGCTCTTTTGTCTGAATTAAAGGTAGTTAAACATGACTGGTTATATTCATAACTAGATTTTTCTGTTAAAAATCTGTTGAAACAATTGTCAAAAATCAACCTGTTAATTATTATTCTGCTCAATCTCTTTAAATGGGGTCTTTTCGAGATATGCTCTAAAATCTAAAATTTGCTGTTGTTCTCTTACAATGAAGGTTTCATTATCACTCTCTATATTCAGAGGATTTATTTCAACATAACTTAATAAGTTTACTTCTTCGCGACTAATTTTTACCAAATCTATATCTACTGACGGCTTAGATTTAAATAATTTCTTTATTTCACTCAAAATATGTGATGAATTTTTTTATATAAAGTATTAAGTTTATCTTTATAATAACTATTAACTGATACACTGAAATTTTCAATAATTAGTTTCTTAATTAATTTTAGTTTTGTTTTGTATTAATTAAGTTCACAAGGGGTACATAAAACTTAAAATCTATTATGCTTTTTTATTATAGTTAAAGTTTTACTTTTTCCATTTGTTGTTTCTTTATAACTGAATTCACAAATTTATTTATTGTCACTATTTTTGAATTTTGGGACTATTTTTTGGTGGAATCTATAATGACATCGTTTAATTTATTTAAATAATAATCAATTTCAGAGTTTGAGAGATTTCTTGTGACAGGGATGGGAACAGTGTTTTTGTTTATATAAAATTTTTTTTTTTAGTTTGTTCCAATTGGGTTCTTTATAATTGAATTGAGGATTGGGATCACTGAATTGTTTAAACGTGAAGCAAACGAATACAAAGTTTATCTGATTGCTAAAACGCGAATCAAATTCAATTAATTTCAACTACTCATCTATCTTAAAGTAACATTAATGTTATTTATTTTTTTTTATTGATTTATTAAGACTTATAATTAAAATTAAAAGCTAATATTAAATTGGCAATGGCAAAAAATTATATTAATTAATAGTTAGCTTACATATGTAATGTTATAATTTATTAAATTGAGATCATATTTCTTTATAAAGATTACATTTTTTAAGAAAATTTGTTATTACTTTTATATTTTTAATAGACGAATTTGATAATAAATCCAGAGGGATAGCATTTCGAAAACATGATATTCTTGAGTTAAGGGTTTTTTGACATTCACACAGGAAATGGGAGGGTTTGGTTATGTCGCAGTTGAAGAAAGGTGTGAGCTAGACGAAGTCTCTCAAACTTTATGTGATGTAGTCTACAAACCTGATGTTGATATCGAGATGTGCAGGAGTCCAATGATTTCTTAGAAAAGTTAATTTTCCTGTACCAGGATGAGCTCAAATTAAAAATATGATCTGCATAACTTTCGAAAAAGGATTTTGAAATGAGGTTATCGGTAACTTTGCGGTTAAAATTATGTGTTTGGTGAAGAGGTTGTTTTGAGGCTTCTTTGGCGACAGTATCAGCTAATTCAATTCCCTGGATTTCACAGTGACCAGGGATCCACGCCAGTGTGATGTTGGAAGGCTTGTTAATAAGAATGTTTCGGATTTTAGAAATATAATAGTTATTATTTGGAATGTTTTTGATAGACTGCAGAGAAGAAAGGGAATTTAAACATATAACAAACGTTCCGAGATTTGCTTTTGCGTAGCATAGAGCTTCGTAGGTTGCAATCAATTCAGCAGTATATATAGAGGTATGTGGGGGAAGAATAGATACTTTGATAATTTCACTTTCAGTATTCACGCTGAAAGTTGTGTATGTGTCGGTTTTAGAACCGTCAGTATAAATAAATTTACAATCTTTTAGGGTATCTTTTAACATATAAAACATCATCCTAAACTGAAACTTATTAGAGTTTGATTTATTCAGTTCACGTAGCCAAGTGTTTATGAATTCAGTTTGAAAAAACCAAGGAGGAGGTTGTTTAAGTCTATTGTTAGAATATGGTATTTGTAATGGGATGCTAAGTTTTTTACTATTTTATAAATAGTTGAGGGAGTTTTAGGAATTTTTTTTTTTATATAGTAACTTTTTTAAATATTTTCTTGGTAAGTACGTTGTTGCTATATAATGCACTTCGATAAAGTTTTGGTGTTAGGATTTTGTTTTGAACATAAAGCGGTGAGATATTTGTTTCGAAGAGCATATTGTTCAATGGAGTTGAACGCAATGCCCCTAGGGAGGATCTCATAACTGAATATATAACAGTATTTAGTTTTCTAAGTTGTGTCTTGGGGGCGTTTACATATAATGGTAAACAGAAGTTAATTTTTGAAAGGATTAGAGCTTTGGTTGCCGATGTTAGAGTATTAGTATTACATCTTAATTTTGTGCGTGAAAGGCACTTAATAATATTCAATCTTTTCATTAATACAGATCTTAAGTGATCTATATGATCATTCCATTTATATTTTTTGTAAATGAATATCCCTAAAATTCTTAGTGTATCAACTTTGGTTAGATTTAAATTTGAGAACAGAATGTTACAAGAGCAGTTTTTAAATCTGCATATATGAATATATTTGCATTTATTTCTTGATAATGTCGCTCCTGAGGATTCACCCCATGTGTTTATATTATCGAAAAGATTGTTGAGGTAGAGGTTTAGATTTTTTTCCGACCAAATCGAATTATAAGGTTGAAATCATCTGCATATGCACAGAAATCAATTTATTGTTATATTATTTGGCTAAGTTTATTGTATGCAACGATGAAAAGAATACCAGATTGTGGCGAATCCTGGGGTATACCGTTTGATAGAGGGAAAGACTTTGAATAACAATTATTTATTCGTACCGTGATCCTCCTGTTAGTCATAAAATGGATAACATAGAGAAAATCTTTGGCCCGACTTTCCATTCTATTAACTGATCGACTATGGAATGGATACCTACTTGGTCAAATGCTCGTTCAAAATCTAGCGATATAATTGTCGCATGTTTTCGTAACGAGAGACACTTTGCAATTTGGTAGTCTACATAAAGCAGACTATCAATTGTCGAGCTCCCCTTTCTAAAACCAAATTGACGGTCATTAAGTAATTTGTTAGAGGTAACAAACCACCACTATTTTCAATTATTTTATCTAATATTTTAGACAGGCAAGGGTTTAGGTATGGGGCGATACGAATTAATTATTGTCATGTCAGTTCCAGGTTTTGAAATCGGAAATATTATACTGTTTTTAAATTGCTGAGGAATAAAGCTGCAAAATTTTGAATTATAAAGTTAAAGGATTCTCTTTTTGAAATTTGGTGGTAACATTTTTAACATTTTATATGTTATACGATCTTGGCCAGGTGCCTTACCTTTTAATTTATTACATGTGGATTCAAGCTCAATAAAAGAAATATTGTTTTCAATTTTTGACGCCTCGGGACAAGGTTCATTCAAAACAGGGTTCTGCAGGACATTTTGCTTATTAATATTAAAGGTACTCGAAAAATTTGAGTCAGAAGATTTTTCCGACCAGAATTTACCAAATTATTACAAATTTCTAATAAAGAAAAATAAAATCAATGTTTATTATAGTTGTTTTTGCTTAAACTTTGATTTTTGTCTTTACTTTATTGTTTGGAAAAAATCTTTAGTTTATTTAAAATGTAAGTGAGAAGTTTCCTTAAGAGCTAAGTAAGCGGTAGCGAAATGGCCATCGAAACATACTTTCACCTTCAATAATCAATATCGGTGATTTTAATAATACGGTCGGGATAATTAGCACGAATTTCTAAAGTTTAAAATTTCTAATTTATTTTAGGTTTGGATCGGTAGAGGATGAAATACAGTGGATGCCGGGTCTGGCTTTATATCCCGTAAAGTTTCTTATAGTTGACCAGATTTTATCCAGGGGGGTAGATGGGTTGATTGAAGAGGTAAAAGTGTTTATAGAATCTCTTTTGGATAGCTTGACGTTTCTTTTATACTGAGCATTAGCTTTTTGTAATTTAATAAATTTATCTGGGTCATATTTCTTTTAAAAACATGCCAAAATCTTTTTTTTTTTCATTTTTTGGATCATTCAGGACTTTCTTCCACCAGGGTACATTTATTTTTTTATTATGAGTTTGTGGTATAGATTGAAGTATGATTTTGCAGAAATTTGCGGTTTCTTTATTAATGTTATTGGATATAGGTCTTTGATTCATAATTGTTTCACATTGTTCTTGATATTTAAACCAGTTAGTTCTATTTGTGTTAAATTAAGGTCTATAAAAATCAGTTTGTTCTATCGCTAAAGGAAAAAAGGAGATCAAAATTAGGTAATGATCACTACCACACAAATTTTTTTTCTTTTCCACTTAGCTTCAGTTACTAAGCTAGAAGAACAAAAGGAAAGGTCTAAGTAAGAAAAAGAGTTATGGGTATCAAAATGAGTTGGAGAGTTGTCGTTTAATAGCAAGAAGTCAGAATTGTCAATATAGTTGGCTAACACATTTCCCCTAGAACTATTAAGGTAAGATCCCCAATTTCTATAAGGGCTATTAAAGTCTCCTGCAATTAAGGCCGGGACGTTTGTATTAAAAGCATTTTTTAGATTACGCGATGTGAAATTAGAGCTCGGAGATATATACAAACTAAATATATGAAACTTTAGAAATTATTTCTATGCAGACGGCATCAAAGTTGCTGCTGACGTTAATTTGTATTTGTTGGGGCGATTTGTGAGTATGTATTGCAACTCTACCGTATCTGGTAGTAGATGTACTAACTGCATATAGGTCGTAATTAATCGGGATGGGAATGTTTGATAATGAATGTAGGTGGGTTTCCTGTATGGATATTATCTTAGGGTTATGGGATTTAATAAGGAGTTGGAGTTCCGCTCATATTCCCTTGAATAATTTTAAGAGCCATTAGAAAAGTAAAAAATATATGGAGAGTGTAGAAAAATAATATAGCAAACGAAAATAAACACCTGTATTTAAAAAATTAAGAGAAAACGTATGAAAATGGTATTGGTGAAATAAATTTCTACAAGAGCAAAAATTAATATTTCATTATTACAAATTATACTGCCTGCATGGTACAATAGTAAAAAATTTTTTTTTTTAGATATTTTCCTTTTAGTTAGTCCTATGTCTAGTTTTTGTTTTTAGTATTTTTTAAAGTTTAAATGCTAAATATTAGTGTATTTCTTATACTTTATTATATTTTTTATTTTTTAATCATATTATTTAGCTTATAGTTACAATGTTTATTGCTTATTATATTTCTTTCTTTTCCATTAATTTTAATTTCTACATTTACATCATCTGTACAAACTACTTTATGAGGACCATTGTATGGTGGTTAATTTTTCTTCCTATTTTCTATTTTTACCAAAACAAAATAACCTATACCAAGATCTAAACTACGTGCCTTATTGTATAATTTTAACCTCCTTTCCTTTTTTGCAATTTCTATAATTTTCCTGTCATTTTTTATTGGATTTTTCAATCTTATTTACAATTCATTTATCTTATTTTTAATTCATTCATTTAGAAAACTCTAAATTAGATGTGTGCCTATCGTTCATGAATTCTTCACCCGGCAAAGTGGGTAGTTTTCTAATACTAGCTCAAATGGTGAGTAGTTTGTTTCTACATGTGGAGTTGTATTATATGCAAAACAATAATAAGGTCTCCAATCACTCCAATGTTTATCTTTTACAAATGATAAAAAGTATTCATTTATAACTGTTATAACAATGTTATAACATTTATAAATGTGATTCCTTTCCACGATACCAACTGTTTCATGGTGATAAGAGGTGGAAACTTTATGGCTCATTTTTAGTTTTCTACTAGTTATTCACCCTTATATTACGTCGACGTTGACTGGAATTAACTTTTTTTCACTCATAATACCAGCAACTCGAATCAATTTTAATAGAAAAACCATATTCACATAAAGGTAAATGATATGCGCATAAAAAGAAAAGTCATAGTTGTATTTTAAATCTTTTTTAATTAATTATAGATAAATGAAGTTAATTATATTAATTTTTTATATTAATTTTTTTAAAGTTAATTATATGAATTATTAATTATATTAATTATAGATAAATGAAGTTATTACGATTTGTTTTTGTCCTTATGTTATGAACTGAAAATTATTTGCATTGTCTCCATAGCGGAGCCCTCGAGTTTGAAGATAAATTTTAAATGGCTCCGCTCCGGAGCCCTCGAGTGCAAAGGGTTAACTTTGTTGACAAGAACAAAGTCGAATTCTAGTCAACGTCGACGTAATTTTGCCTTCAATAGTATAAATTTGCCGCCGATAACTCTCAATTACTCTTAATGTTGCCGTCGACATCACTTGTAACGACGTCGATATTCGTAATATGGGTGAATAACTAGTAGAAAACTAAAAGACATTTAATATGAATACGTTCGTTTTATTGTAAATTAAATTATTTTAAAACATTACTAAAATGAAAAAAAATATTGACTGAAACCACACGGGCTATACAGGGAACCTTTAGTAAGCGTAGCCGTTATGGATCATATAATATAGAAGAAAATGCGCCCGGCGCCGGAAAACTTTTAATATTTTTTTCTTAAAGTTATATTCTACGCCCTAAACTAAGCTTAAAACAAGTTATGTTTTATTTTTAACTTCTTTTGGTTGTTACCTAAGTTTTTTGTTTGTTTTCAATTGAATAGGTACTCATATTGAAATTACCTTCTCAATGATACACATATTCTCTTGTTTCACAATGAAACACGCGATATATGCCATATTATACATAAAACCTTCAGAGGACCGTGACTTTAAAACTAAAGATTGCTGCCAAAGTTTTCACTTAATATTTTTTGCTTGAAATTGCATTTCACACCCCGAAGGCAACATTTTTTTTGTGAGCAGACCTAAATTGGACTTGGTTGTTACTATAAAACTTTTGTATTTTAACTCATTTGATTACAGCTGGGGAGCCATAAAGCTAATTTATTTGTATAAATAATTTCCAATACTAATAAATTAATATATATTATTAAAATTAAGTACTGTTTGTATTGAACTTTATTCATGTTATCTAATATTATATCCTTTATTATTCTAATGTAATTATTCTTTATTGGCCTTATAGGCTTTTTTATTTAATATCGGGAAAATAATGTTAAGTTTGATGAAATTCGATACTTAATGGAAGGATGTTTGTTGGATGCCTTTGGTGTCTCGGAGACGTGGTTTAATGAGTCGGTTTGCGACTCCGCTGCATCCATAACCGGATATAAGCTGTTTAGAAGTGATCGTATGAACAAGAGAGGTGGTGGTGTATGTATTTATACTCGTGAAAATTTAATAACAAGGGTCATTTATGATCAACAATCTGATGTAGGAATTGAATGCCTTTTTGTTGAGGTTGTCCTTGATAACAACGACATCATTCTTTTGGGTATTATATACCTACCTGATGGGAATTTCTCGCACTGTGAGAGTGTGCTCAGCAATTTTTCTGACAGGTATAGTAAGATTTTAATTATGGGAGATTTTAACTCAAATATGTTTTCTAGAGGTGCACCGATTCGTGAAATATGTAATCGGTTATCCTTAGCGGTGGTTCATAACTCACTGCCAACTCACTTTTCTCCTTAACATACAACAACATCTCTGATTGATTACTTTCTGATTTCTGATATAGAGTTAGTTACATATCATTGCCAATTCCAAATTCCAGCATTGAATTCATATCATGCTGCAACTTTCCTCTCTTATAAAGTCTATGTCAGTCACAGCTCTAATACATTTTATTACAGAGATTTCAGAAGCCTAAATATTAATAATTGTTTTTCTCAGATTCACTCTTCTAACTTTGAAAGTATTTACAATAGCACACATATAAATGATGGGGTTCACTGCTTTAATTCAATTATACAGAAAATTTTTGACGATAATGTGCCAACTCGTAGGGTAGTTTGGAATAGTGGCAACGACTGGATTAGAGATATTCGTATACGCAGCGCAAAACGAGAGAGGGATTTAGCATACCGAGCCTATAGAGAAAATAGAACTCAGGATAATTTTAAAACTTTTTGTAGATATAGAAACAGACTGAAATGTGTCATGCGGAAGGTGCGTAGGAATTTCAGCTTAAGATTTTTCTCGGCTTGTGACAATACGAAGATGTGGCGGAAAATACGGCAGATTGGTATAGTTGAATCATCCAACATTGGGCAGTCTCCAATAGATTTGGATGAATTTAACCAGTTTTCTAGAATGCCTATGCTATTGGGGCAAAGCTTTCACAATACTACGTCAGGGAGCGGGTTTTCGTTTAGCAATGTTAATGAAATTGATGTTTTCAGGGCTATTTCTATGATAAAATCTCAGGCAGTAGGACCTGACAATATGCACATCAGATTTTTGAAGATCATTTTCCCTATGATTTCTACACATTTGACATTTATTATTAATAAGGCTCTAACAACATCTACTGTTCCAGATATTTGGAAGGTTGGGAGAGTTATACCTATCCCTAAGATAAAAAATCCTACCTGTTGCAGCGATTATCGTCCTATTAGTATTTTGTCAGTTTGTTCTAAGATTTTGGAGATTATTATAAGGGATCAGATGTTGTGTCATCTAAGCAGTAATAATTTAATTCATGCCAACCAGTCAGGATTCCGTAAAGGATACAGCACAGCGGGGATTCTTTTGGATATCACAGAGAAAATAAGAATGAACTCCGATAAATCTAGGGTGAGTGTCATGATCTTTCTAGATTTTAGGAAGGCGTTTGACTCTATAATTCACAATGTTTTGCTTGATAAACTTGCCCGACTATTTGGTTTCAGTTCTAGCGGCTGCCAGCTTATATTGTCCTTTTTGTCAGGGCGTAAACAATTCGTACAGGTAGGCCAGAAAATCTCGGGAACTATTCCGCTTTATAGAGGTGTACCTCAGGGTTCCATTCTTGGGCCACTATTATTCCTTTTATATGTAAATGATGTGTTTGGTGTGCTAACTTTTTTAGAAGCGTTTACTTATGCTGACGATATGCAGCTGCTAGCATCTTGTGGTACAATGTCCGCCCATGCTGTTGAGGAAAGAATAAATTCTGATTTGGCGTGCATTGTGAGGTGGTCCAAAGAAAACTTCTTACAGTTAAACCCTACTAAATGTAAAATTATGATATTTTCTAAGCATCAAATTACTTTAAACATTGTAATTGGGAACGAAATAGTAGAAACTGTTCCTTATTATAGAACGCTGGGGGTAATTTTAGATAACAGGTTAACATTTAACCACCACATAAACCTTATTATTTCCCGTATTGCTTGGATTTTGAGAAGATTGTACAATATTGCTTATTTCTTACCTTTAACAGTAAGAAAAAGGGTGGCTATGTCCTTATGCATGCCGCTTTTTAATTACGGTATAGAGATTTTTTGCTGTACATCAGCTCTAAACTTGGAAAGACTTAGAATCTGTTTCAACAGAATCACTCGTTACATTTTTAAAATTGGTTTCAGAGAACATGTTTCTCACTATCAAATAGACTTGCTTGGTTGCAGCTTTGATCAATACACTAAACTAAGACAGATATTATTCTTTTACAAAACTATCAAATATGGCTGTCCATCATATCTAGCAGAAAAATTCCACTTTAGCGTCTCTAGCAGGACGCAGTCTGTGGTATGCCCTATGTATATGTCTTTGTTTATGGAAAGATCCTTCCTTGTTAGGGTTGCACGATTATGGAATACAGTTTTACAATACCAAGACCGCCATTTCAACCACTCTCTGAATACTTTTAAAAAAATTTGCCTTTCGCACTTATAAAAGACGGGTTCAATCTCTGTATATATATATATATTTTTTTTCTTTCGTTCCTTTAATGAAAATTGGATAATTCTATTCCTTGTTTTTTTTTTTTTTTTTCATTGCTGTATGTTTTCACTGGCTAGTGGTATACCACTTCGCCCATGGAATATAGCAAGAACCAACTTTTCATCCTAATATACTGAGCATGTGCTGGTGGGGGGAATGGTGACTGGGAAGAGGAGGGGGAAGTTAACAGGTCTTTCTTTAACTTCTTATGTACGTACATATATGCGTGTGTATGTATGTATGCATGGACTTATGTACGTATTTATGTGCATGTATGAATTGTATTGTTAGATTAAGATATTTTGTCGAAATGAATTGTATTTTAAAATATTTTTTTCTTTAATATCATACACTTTAATACCTTATTGGATAATTTTCATTTATATATACATATATGTAAGCTTCTATATTACTTTGTAGTCTAGTCAATTTGGCCCACTGGGCTTACGACATACATATACTAAATAAAATAAATAAATAAAATAAAAAAAATAACTATTAATAATAAAAGTAAATGAGTGCTATAACTATGCTTATAAAAATCGGCAAAACCCAATTTAAACTATAGTAGTATAGAAGTAGCCATCTGCCAACTGCCTTTGATTGAGCGCAAGGATTTTCGACTCGTCGCTTACTAAAGATAAATAAATATATTATTCCTTGAATAGATGGCCTTCGGCCGAAACCAGAATTTTCTCTTTGTTGTATAACAAACACCGTATTTCTCTATGGTGTGACCAGGGTAAGTATTTGCACACTCACTCACACTCACTGCACATGAATGAGAATCTGCTTTACTTTTTTTCTCATCGCGCATCTGAGAGTATGTGTGCTTTTTTTCATTTTCATCAAATGATAAATTTTTTGTTTTGCTCATTTTACTTTGCACATAAGAATACTTTATTTTGCTCATCTTCATGTGTGAGAAATAGGCAATTTTTTTTTTTTTTTGCTCATGGAGAGAAATATGAAAATTTTATTTTGTTCATCCTCTTGTGAGAAATGTGAATTTTTTATTTCTGCTGTTTTGGCAGAAACACAATGAAAACAAGTAGGTATTTAGAAAAAATATGAAAACTCCTTAGAAAATGAAATGTGTATGTTGGATTTTACGTACATACATATTTATTTGTTTTTTAAGTTATTAACATTTTATATGACATTACTTCAGTAAATGATATTTTTTATTAATAATGTTTTTATAACAGCACTCAAAGATGTAGCTAAATATCTTTCATTGTAAAATATAAGTATTTTGTTTGCTCTTTATTATTTTTTTAAAGAAAAGGTTCATTTTATATGAGTTGTCATCAGTGAAAATGTGCAATAAATAACACTGCAAAAAGTGAGGATTAAGGTTAATGGTTTAATTATTTTCAACTATTTACAAGAAAACAATTATATTTTGCGAAGGTTTTTTTGTTGTTTATTGTTATCATAAATTAATTAATTTTTGTTGTTGTTGTAACAGCTCTGCTTCTGATGAGAGTTCTTTCCTGAGGAAAAAACTTTCGGTTTGTACAGCTGTTGCTGGATTGACAATCTTTGGCCGAGCAAGACTCGGATCGTTCCGGAGCGAAGATCCAATTGTCGTGGGAACGTTATTTTTGTTTAGGTTTTTTGCTTGTTCAATTGTTTTTATGGCCTTTCAATTTGCATGTTTATTCGTGTTGTTTTTCGGACTAGTGCATTCTGCTTTATTTGTTAAACATTTTTTAACGAAAAATTTTTATTATATACTACGTTCATATTACAAGTCAATGTTTTTTACCTTTATAATTAATTTTCTTTTCTAATTTTTTAAGCACTAGGTCAGTTTTTAAAAATGAAAATATTGTTTATTATTTTTTGTTTTTTCAATATTTCGCCACACCGTTGGGTGGCACCTTCAGAAAACAGGAAACAAAATTATTTAAATTGTTAAAAGTTGTTTTTGGAATTTAATTAATTGATTATTTATTTATTAATCCATAGTAATATAATAGCCTCCTAAGGCCAATTAAACTACATTACAAAGAAAAATGCCTGAATATAAGATACTTATAAACTAGATTTGAAATTAAACTAAAGTTTCTAGTCTCATTGGTTTCCAACCAAAAATGAATTGAGAAAAGAAAATAAATTTATATGCATATTTACACACATATGAGAAATATGTGTATATATTTAATGCAAAGTCAAGTGCAGTTATCCCAATATAATGCAAGTGGTGTAAAAGCAAGGAATAAAACATGAATAAGGCGATTAAAAATTAATTCAAATTGGCAAAAATTAATTGGCAAAAAATAAAAATCATAATAGAAATCCTAGCTACAGATTGGAAAAAAATAAATTTAGTTTAAGACGAAACGCATTATTAGAGTGAGAAAAGACTCGAAGTTCTATCGGTAAAAAATTCCAACGACGTGCAACTCTTACCAGAAAAGATTTTTCAAACAACGAATTATTAATCCTAGGAATCAAAATCTGAGGGTTTCTCATTGAATGAGAAAAGCGAAATTTGTTGTGGGGACTTCTCTTTTAAGAATCCTATAGAAAAACAACAAATTACGCAAGGTAATAAAGGTAAGAAAAGAACAGCCTAGATAACACTTTACAAACTCAGAAATATGGTCCCGTCTCCGAACCCCATAAACATATCTTACAATCGTATTCATAATATGTCTTAATCTGGCAATAACATAACCCATAGAGCCAGAAAAAACTTCAATACCACACAAAATTTGCGGCATTAATACTTTATTTGCCAAGCAAATTTTAAAGCGAAGTGGTAAAAATATATTTATAGAATATAGTCTACGTAATAGTACAAAAACTTTTCCCCTAATATGATCAATGTGGCCTGGACATTTCAACCTATAAAAAAAATGCCTGGACATTTCAACCTATCAACAAATTCTACATTAGCTCCACCCACAGAAATATTAATGCAATGTTGAAGCTGGTCACTCATTCCAAAACTAAGCGCTTTAGTTTTCGAAAAATTGAAAGTTAAATAATTTTCAGAAGACTAATGAAGAACCGCTGAAGGATATCATTTATATCAAACTGGAATCTATAGCCCCCAGATGGTCCGCCACTAAGTACGAGAAAAACATCATCAGCAAATAAAAATGACTTGCATATGTTATTGTCCATATGATATGAAAGTTCATTGATGTAGAGAACAAACAGAATCGGACCCAACACAGAACCTTGGGGAACACCAGATGAAAGGCGAAACATGAATAAATTAAAATTAAACGAAAATAAAACAAAAATTATGAAAATAAATACTAGCAGCAATGAAATGTTTAAAATAAATAATCAAGGTATCGAGAAGGTTAGGCAAATAAAATATTTAAGATTCGTTATTGACAAGGATTTGAAATTCAAAAGTCATATAGACTACATTTGTAAAAAAACGAAAAAAAAAATTAGTTTTTTTTAAGGATCAGAAAACAAATTTCTATTATAACGTCTATCGATATATACAACACCCTAATAAAACCACATTTCGAATATGGACCGACAATACTTTTCTCATGCTGCACAACACAACAGATCGATCGGCTACAGAAGTTACAAAATAGAGCAATGAGAACAATATTGAAATGTAACAGATATACACCTATTCAATCCATGCTAGACTCCCTGAAATGGCTCAATGTAGAGCAAAGACTTAAGCTAAACACTATAAACTTCATTAATAAAATGAAAAGGGGAGCAGCACCAGAATACCTTAAAGAACAATTATTATATGTGGGAGACGTTCAAGCATACCATACCACAAAGGATTGCAACTTTACCTGCCAAACTTTGTAAAATGTGAAAATAATTTAACAGGTTGACTGTCCAAGGTTGTCACTGAGATATGCCCAATACGTCCGTTAGTTTTTTATTTTTTGCAAAATAGGTGTATTTGGGGTACATTTACATACCTATATTTTTAAAATTTTTAAAAATAACTAAAAGTGTGGTTTTTGTTAACAGCTCACATATGTTCCGTGGACTTTTTTTTAACAAAATATCTTTCTAGGTCCACAGACCACATATGGGATATTAATATTTTTGCATTTGTTAAGCATTTTCTTTTGCAATAATAGGTTTTTATCTTTTTCGAAGACAATTTAATTGAAACCAAATAAAAATGAGTCGAAAAACAAACTATACGGAGGAGGAACTCAAAAGAATTCTTGAAGAGAGTGATTTTGAGGTAACTGACTCAAATTCGTCGGACGAAGAAGAATTAGATTTTGATAGTGACGACAAGGCGGCAGATCCTGATTTTTTCCCTCAGGATCCATTAGTAATCAATCCTAATTCTAGTGATGGTGACGCTCCAGAGAGAACCTCAACACCAACAACTGAATGTCAAATGAATATATGTAATGTACCTTTAGATAGTGAAGATAGTATGGCAGATCCCAAATTTGTTCCTGAATTAATTTCACCAAATAGTTCCGTTTTTGATGATAGCATTGAAATAAATGCAGCCGAACAAGCTCCAAGAAAGACCTCAGAACCAGTAGCATATAGCCAAATGAAAGCAAATGATGAGCGAAATGGATGAAGTAATAAGACTAAGTCTTTTGATAAGCAAATTTTTATTGATGAAGGATCCGCCATTCACACAAAAATATCCCAACAAATGCAAATTTGTTTACAATATTTCGCGTTTTAGTTGATGATAGTATATTAGACTTGATGATAACACAGACCAATAAATACGCTGAACAAATTATGTCTAATAAATCAGGGGGTCGTATGACTCGTTGGAAGCTAGTAAATAAAGAAGATATGGAAAAGTTTTTAGGCATTTACTTTCTGACTGGTTTAATAAAACTTTCCAATTTAGAAAGCTACTGGAAAAAAGATCCGATTTTTTATTATCCACTGATTCATAACATAGATATGTCCTATAACACACTTAGTTCTATATTGCGTTGACAACACAGCTGAAAGAGATGTCAATGATCGTTTGTATAAGATCTCACCACTTATAAATGCCGTTATCAGCAACTGGAAAAAACTTCCTACACCGCGAGACTGCGTAGTTGTAGATGAGTCAATGGCTCCTTTTCAAGGACGTCTACTAATTCGTCAGTACAATCCTCACAAAACACATAAATACGGGATGAAAATTTACAAGGCAACAACTGATGATGGATATGTTTGGATGTACAAAGTTTATAGCGGTCAGGATCCTCAAATAGAGAACATAGATAAACCTGGAAGTGTTATCGTCAATCTATGTAAAGAACTCTTGGATCATGGAAGTATGATTGTTGCTGATAATTGGTATACAAGTCTACCACTAGCCAATTACTTACTTCAACGCAAAACAGACCTCTTAGGGACTTTGAGAAACAACCGAAAAGGCTTGCCTTTGTTCATAAGAAGCAAAAAACTAAAGAAAGGAAAGCAAATTGCTGCCCAAAAAAACCATGTGACTGTGTTAAAATGGAAGGATAAAAGAGATGTCCTTATGATATCTACATGCCATGGTAATGAAGAAATGTTGTCCAAGGGGCGAAATCCAAGAACAGAAATTGTAAAGAACAATATTTTCATTTAAAAAAAGTTATGCTTAAAAAATTAGAAAAGACGATTATTTATTATAGTTTTTACACATATTGTTTATAATATTGGTGTATACTTTTATAAGGAAGTTTTATTATAAAATAATTCGGTTTTCTTATCAATAAATTATTTAAAGTATTGTTATTAAATTTGTTTCTTTAATTTTGTTAAGGTAAGTGCTAGTGCACTAAAGGCGAATTCTCCTAAACAGTAATAAAAATTTTTGTTCACACATGCTTTACATATGTTGTTATTTATCTGCGGTTTTTACCGAGAACGGTTTGGTTTCACCAACAATACCAAGATTTTAATAGTTTTGTTCAATAACGGTGGTGCAAAAATTTATTTATATTTCTTGCATTAAAAAAGTAATAAAACAAAAACAAATACACAAGTATAATCTCTATAACCATAAACAAAGCATAATGCACTAGTCCGAAAAACAACAAATAAACGTGCAAAAACAAAGACCATAAAAACAATTAGACAAGAAAAAAGGCCAAACGAAAATAAATTAGTTTATGATAACAATAAACAACTAAAAACCCTTCCCAATATATAATTGTTTTCTTGTAAATAGTAAGAAAATCATTAACCTTAATCCTAACTATTTCACATTTTCACTCATGAGAATTCATAATTAATAAAGAGCAAATAAAATATTCATATTATACAACAAAAGATATTTAGCTACGACTTTAATTGCTGTGATAAAAAATTTATTAATAACAAACTTTCATTTACTGAAGTAATGTCGTTTAAAATGTTAATAACATTTCATTTTCTAAGGAATTTTCATATTTTTTCTAAATACCTACTTATTTTCATTGTTTCTGCCAAAACACAAATTTCTTATACTTGAGGATGAGCAAAATAAAATATTCACATTTCTCAAACAAGAGGATTAGCAAAATAAAATTTTCACATTTCTTATCCATGAGCAAAAAAAATGTGAACATTTCTCACACATGAGGTTGAGAAAAATAAAATGTTCGCATTTCTCATCCATGAGCAAAGTAAAATGGGCAAAACAAAAAATGTTTCACTTGATAAATAAGAAAAAAAGCGCACGTACTCTCACATGTGCGGTGAGGAAAAAAACAAAGCAGATTCTCAGTCATGTGCAATGAGTGAAAATGAGCGAAAATTATGAGCAAATACTTACTCTGGGTCTGCCCAACACCAGTTTCGCTTACTTAAGTATCTAATCTAAAAAATCTAGTGGTATACCAGTTCGCCCATGGAATATAGCAAGAACCAACTTTTCATTCTAATATACTGAGCACGTGCTGATGGGGGAAATGGAGACTGGGAAGAGGAGGGGGAAGTAAACAGGTCTTTCTGTAACTTCTTATGTACACTTATATTTATATATATATGTATGCATGGCCGTATGTACGTATATATGTGCATATATGAATTGTTTTGTTAGATTAAGATATTTTGGTGAAATGAATTGTATTTTAAAATATTTTTTTTAACATCATACACTTTAAAACCTTATTGGATTAAATTCATTTGTATATACATATATGTAAGCTTCTATATTATTTTGTAGTCTAGTCAACTTGGCCCACTGGGCTTACGACATACATATACTAAAATAAATAAATAAATATTGACGCTAAACCTAATTTACTATATTCATACGAAATGCTTTTCTTTTTGTCCTTACCTGAAGTTTTTTAATCTTTTTCTCTTTTCCTTTTTAATAAGATAAGTATTAAAATTACCTTTTTAATGATACCCATATTGACTCAAGCCATTACAAAATACTCGATTTATGCCAATTTATACACATATTTTGGAGGTCCATAAGTCAGAAACTAAAGGATATCTCCAAATTTTTCAGTTTACATTTTTGCTTAAAATATTAATATGAAAGTTTTTCAAGACCGGGCGAAAGGCTTTTCTCCTCTTTAGTATAACAAATACGTTTGCTAGAAATTTCTTGCATAGTCGGCCTTTGGTCTCTATGGTATGACTAAGCCCGGCTTCGCTTACTAAGGATTATTTGCTAAATCCT
The DNA here is from genome assembly GCA_937654795.1 of Cistogaster globosa. Lineage (NCBI taxonomy): Eukaryota > Metazoa > Arthropoda > Insecta > Diptera > Tachinidae > Cistogaster > Cistogaster globosa. The sequence continues at coordinate 25,316,875 of OW569408.1, forward strand.
TTTTTGTATAGTATTGTTTGTATGAAAGAAAGCTTTTTTTAGTTCTTACCTGGAGTTTTTTTTTACTATTTTCCTTTTCGATTAAATATGTCTGTAAATTACCTTTCCAACGATATCCATATTGTCTCATTCCGGTATAAAATACTCGATATGTGCCATATTTTTTATTTATTCATTTATTTGTAATACATATAGCCTATTGGCCAATTTCATTTCTATTGCTAGCAAACATATTCCTATAAGTAGAGTAAACATAACACTCGTCAACATCTCCACACACACACACACCCTGCTAAAACTATAAATAAATATTATACTACTAAACTTTGAAGGTAAAATTGCATTTTATACCTTGAAGACTTTTTTAAAGTTGCATCCGTAAACTAGATTTAAGCCCAAAACAAATAAATGTCCGTAAGCAAAAATTATAAGCAAGCCTAACATAAGAAAATGAATGAAATAAATGCCCATTATAAACCTGAATAAACAAGCATTTGTAAATTACATAAAATTTTCAATATTTTTTTAATTTTGAACTTTTAAAATCAGGAGATACAGTGAATCAATAAAGTTTAGGCACATCATGATTTTCAAGAGTAATTGCTCAATTATCTTGGATCTGCTTAACTTGATAAAATAATAATGATTTCGTATTAAAGATAGATGTGTTTATTTTCGATTTAACATAAAACATAATTCATATCTTATTATTTTTACTATACAACGCTATAAAACTAAAAAACAAAGTAAGTCTATGTAAAAAAAGTTTAGGCACACAAATGAAAATTTTCTGTTTATTCTTGGTTTTTGCGCGTCTAGTACTTGGTTGAACCTCCTTTAGCTTGGATAATTGCTTCTAATCGTCGACTCATACTTTTTACTAGGTTAGACGTTTCATCAGGAGTAATGTTTTCCAACTCTAAAGGTATGGTCACATTTGACAAACATTTGCCTAAAATTTGTTTGCTCTTGTTTGCCCTAAATTTTTTGAAAACAATAAAACATTTGTTTTGTGGTCACACTACGCACATTTATTTGCCTATTTTTGTTTGTTCAAACAGTTATAAAATAATGATAAATAAAATATGGGCAAACATGTTTGATGTGCAGTCACACTTAAAGAAATATTTGCCTTAAAAATATATTTGATTAAACTGTAAAAAAACAAATTTATTTGCCCTAAAACTATTGCAGATGGGATGTCTTCATTGGCATTCAATTTCTTCAGCATTATTACGAAATAATTGCAAATAAAATATTTAAAATGTTATTGAATTGTTAAAAAACTAATAGCAAATGGCAAAAAATGATTGCTCCTATTAAGTTTTAATTTGCAGTACAATATAAGTTGAAAGCGAACAAACAATAACTAATTGACAGTTACAGCACGACAACACTGTTACTAAGCCTGACTGATTCGATTAGAGAAAACATTAATAATGATAGGTTTTGCGCTCTAAATTCACTTGACTTATCTAAGGCTTTTAATTCTATTTGTCATTCTACTATGATTGAAAAGCTAATGAACCAATTTAATTTTTCAAGCTCTGCTTGTGGCCTCATACTTTCGTACCTAGTGGGTAGATCTCAGTTTGTTGACTTTAAGGGAATAAAATTTACTTTATTATCCCTTAGTGCTGGTGTTCCTCAAAGGTCTGTTTTGGGACCTCTATTGTTTATTCTTTATATAAATGATCTTCATTTACAATTTTGCCCGGGTAGTTGTGAGATTTTCTTGTTTACTGATGATGTTTTCCTTTTATTTAGCAGTGATCATTCTTCTTATGCAGCTTTTAATTTCAATGTGAATAACTGTCTAGACCGTGTTTTGCACTGGACTTCTGTTAACTACTCGAAAATTAACCCCACTAAGACCAAGGCGATTATGTTCGGTACTACTGAAAACATATCCCTTGATTTTTACTTTTATCTCGAGAATACGCAAATTGAGTGCGTTCGTCGTCACAAATGCTTGGGTGTTATTCTTGACAGCAGTCTCTCGTTCGAGAACCACATTAATCTAGCTTCAGGTAAAGTCTGGGGTGCACTACGGAGGATGTATTCAACCAACATATTTTTACCCCCTCGCATTCGGCGAAGATTGGCCCATGCTCTTCTTATGCCACAAGTTATGTACTGTCTTGAAATAGTTTCAGCCTGTTCTATAGTTGTGTTTAATAAACTTAGACGTATAGTAAACACGATTGTTAGATTTGTGTACAATCTTCGACGTCGTGATCATATTTTGGCTTATGTCAATAAGTTCCTTGGTTGTACCTTTAGTAATTTTGTGAAATATGGTAACTTAGTTCTGTTTCATAGAATTATTAGAAATGGTTTTCCTTTGGCTATTTATGATAAATTTACTTTTTCGCGATCTTCTAGAAGTCCTCAGGTGTACATTCCTAGGATTTTTAGATTAATTTTTGAGAGATCTTTCATCGTAAGAATTGCGCGTACATGGAACTACTTACCTCTTGAGCTTCGGATTTTTTCCACGTCTAACAACGTTTTTCGCTTAAAGATTATGAGATATTTGTCATGTTATACATGATTACCATTAAGTGTGTAATAATTAATGAGTGCGTTGTTGCACTGCATACGTTCATAAGTATATTTGTCTTTAAGAAGAACAACTTTGTTTGACCGTGAATTTGATTTACTGCTAAGTGGGACTATATTTCTTTTTTCTTTTCATTTTGCTGTTACTATTCTTGCTTTGTATATTTGGGCTGGTAAATATGTGTTTTGGAATTTGGTTTATACAAAATTAGATATAAGGACATAGGAATTTCTTACTTTGTAATACATATTATATTTTGGCCTTGAAGGCTTTGTATTACTAAACTGAATCAATAAATAAAAAAAATAATTGGATTTATTCCGTCAGTAAATAAAATACTGTTGTCATACCTTTCGGTGAAGACCGTCGTCACTGGCTGTTTATTTGATACGATTGGCGAGCGCTTTCGATGTAAAGACATCATTTTCATCAAAACGCGGCTTGAAAATGATGTCTTTACATCGAAAGCGCTCGCCAATCGTATCAAATAAGCAGCCAGTGACGACGGTCTTCACCGAAAGGTATGACAACAGTAAACAATAACTATATGAGATTGGAACAAAAATAAACAAATGAAGGAAAGTCTGTCCTATCTAGGCAGACTATATGCGCTTCCTTTTAAAAGTCCCAAATCAAGTTTTGATTCATTTTCTATACGTTGTACGAGAAGTTAAATTCCAGATTTTTATATAAAAAGAAAATATCTACCACTGATGGCAATAAATTATAAAGTTGGTCAAGTAACGGAGGCTAGTATTATATTTATTTACACACATTTATAATGTATACAGATTAATAATCAAAATAATTATTGTACATAATGGCAATGTGAGAAGAAAATTTATAATGAATAACTCCCATGTATGAAAGTCACAAGTAAACAAAGCAATGCAAAAATATAAATTTTTCATTCTCCATCCTATAAAGAAGCACTAATAGTTGTTCTCAGGGAAAAGAACAATAAAAGGAAAAAACTAAATGGGAATTATATTCCACTTCTTAATAAAAAATTGTAATACGCATTCATTATATTTTTTTAGTTAAAATTTCGACAAGTTAATTTTAATTTAATATAATTTTCAAACTACAGCTGTTTATTTGTTTATTTTATATAAGTGTAGACAAATAATATATTTTAAATCGTTTAAATTAAAAAGCCAATTTGACGACGAATTAAACTGTAACTGCCGTAATCAATCCCAGTAAAAAAAAATTAGGTTAGGTTAGGTTAGGTTGCACAGGCCATCGGCGCAAAAGAGAGACCGACTCACTTGGGTCCCAAAGGTCCCATTGTGTTGCCTGGAAACAGGATGTGTTGGGATCAGATTGAGGTCCCTACGGCACATCAAAAAGATCCACATCCAAACCACCGGATAAACGAGTTAATCCTAGCAACATCGCAGACAGACAAGTCTGCAAGATTCAGCAGTCTCGGACTGCAAAAAATAGCGGCTCTATTCCTAGAAAAAGCCGGGCAGTGGCAGAGAAAGTGCTCCACCGTTTCCCTCTCTTCCTCATCTTGACAACTCCTACAGTAGTCATGATGAGGAAGATTCAGTCTCCTATCGTGGGCACCAATCACGCAGTGCCCTGTCAGCACAGCCACCAGTGTGCCCAGCTGCCCCCGAGGAAACCTCAGTAGACTTGCGGATCTCCCACTATCGTACTGAGGCCACAGTGTCCTGGAGACCCTGCAGGTAACCTCTTCAGACCACCTAGACTGCGCAGCCCTAAAGAGTTCCTGCCGAAGTAAAGCCTTACAGCAGTTCAATGGGACCCCCACCAGTGGATCTATTACTCGGTCTTCTAACCTGGATCCAAATCTGGCGAGTTCGTCCGCAACCATATTTCCGGGTATGCCCGAATGAGCTGGCACCCAAAACAGTTCCAGGTTGGAATGTCTCACCATCTCGTTAAGAGATGTCCGGCATTCACGAACCAATCTGGATGTCGTATAGACACCTGATAGGGAGTTAATCGCGGCCTTGCTGTCAACACAAATCCGGATATTCTCTCCGAATATCCTGTGGTACCTCATCCAGCAAGTCGCCCTTCTAAGGGCTGAGATCTCAGTCTGTACCATGCTACATTGATCATTGAGCCTGAACCTTATCCTGATCCGAAATCTAGGAATGAAGACGCCCGCCCGATCCCCGTGTCCGACTTTGACCCGTCAGTATAGACATCAAGCACATCCCCACGAGACATACTCGACGTGCCTGACGTTGATACCACAAAATCAATGTCAGACATGGGGGTGGGAGTGCAATAATCGATGTTGTCGGGAATAACCGAGGAATGGCCCAAGATGGTCGCATGTCCAAAGTCTCCCGACCTCCACGCCGCCGCTGCATCCAGTCTGACCGCCGAGTTCATGGCCAATTGTTTGGCCATGAGATCGACCGGTAGCCAGTGTAGCATTGTAAAAAGGGCCCTCGACGGGGTGGTGCGTATTGCACCAGTGACCATCAAGGCCGAGGTGCGCAGTATCTTGTTCAATATACTGCAGTTCGTCAGTTTGCCCAGTGTGGTCCACCATACGAGGACCCCATACATCAGTATGGGTTTTATCACCGTGTCAAAGAGACAGTACGACGTCCTGGGATTAATACCCCAGTGTTTGCCTATGGCCCTTCTACACACATACAAGGCCACTGAGGCCCTATCCGCCCGAAAACGGACATTAGGGGTCCATGACAGTTTCGAGTCCAGGATAATACCTAGATACTTCGCTCTGTCAGACAACCCAAGCTCCACTCCATTAAGGAGTGGTAGCGGAAAAGCCGGAATCTTGTTTCTTCTCGCGAAGAGCACAAGTTCCGTTTTCCGAGCGTTCGCGCTAAGCCCACTCTCAGTAAACCACCTACTGACGCAGCCCAGCGCCGATTGTAGACGTTGCGATAGCGTGTCGGGATATTTTCCCGACACCGCAACCGCTACGTCATCCGCATATGCCACAGTCTTGAACCCCCTGCAGTCCATTTCTGTCAGTAATGCATTCATGGCGAGGTTCCAGAGAAGGGGAGATAATACCCCCCCTTGTAGTGAACCACGCTTAGCTACCCTGTATATGGTAGCTAGCCCCATGCTGGAAGTAATGACCCTATTAGTCTTACGTTCAGTCCCTTCAGGGCCATTGTGATGGCCTCCGGTTTCACATTGTTGAAGGCCCCTTCTATATCTAGAAAGGCAACCAATGCATATTCCTTATGCTCTAGGGATTTCTCTATGCATCCCACAAGCGTGTGTAGTGCCGTCTCAACAGATCTGCCCTTGACATACGCGTGCTGAGAGGCGGAGAGTCGGTCCGGATTAATTGTCCTCCTCAAGTGAAGGTCAATTATCCGTTCCAGAGTTTTCAAAAGGAAGGAGGATAGACTTATAGGTCTAAAGTCCTTCGGTTCAGTATGCGCAGTCTTCCCTCCCTTGGGAATGAAGACTACAGAGCAAAAAGTCCACGGTTCAGGGATATACGCCCATGTGATACATGCTGTGTATATCGGGATTAACCATGGTATAACAATATCCGCATTATGCGGCAAATCAGCCGGTATAATGCCGTCAGGCCCCGCTGATTTAAACGGGTCCCACATAAGTCCCACCCTATTTATAGGGAAGGGAACTGATGCACGGTAGTCAAGAGAGGCTGAGTCTTCTCCCCTAAAGGGAGCGCAGCCCGGAAAGTCAGTCTCCATGAGAACCTCAAGGGTCTCCTGTGCACTCAAGGTCCAATTGCCACATGGTTTCTTAATGAAACCAGGGACAATGGGCGTTGCCGATAGAATCCTACGAAGTCTGCTCGTCTCGGAGGAGCCCTCTACTCCACTGCAGAAGGATCTCCAAGACTTTTGCTTCGCATTTCTTACCATATTCTTAAACCTATTCACTGAGGATTTATAAGCAGACCAGTTTCCTGATCTTTTAGCCTCATTGAAGAGCCTACGGGAGACTTTTCGTGCCTCCGCAATATCCGAGCTCCACCAGGGTGGTTTGCTCTTTCCACGGCAGATATTTAATCTGCAAGATTCCGAAGTCGCGCGCTCAAACACACTGGTTAGTGCATTCACCGCGGATTCAATGTCCCGCCGATTTTCTATTTTCGGTGGGCTCGAAAGAAAACCAGAAAGAAGGGAGCGTTGACGTTCCCAGTCCGTTTTCCTTCTGTTCCATCGGGGAATAACCCCATATACCCGAATCACAACATCAAATTCAATATACCTATGATCAGAGAACGAGCAGTCACTAGAGACCCTCCATGCCCTAATCAAATCTGAATGCTTAGCACTAACTAGCGTAATGTCAAGAACCTCCCTTCTATTTGCTACAACAAAAGTGGGTTCTGACCCAACGTTTACAACGTCTAAATTATTACAAAGAATGAAATCAAAAAGAGACTCACCCCTTGCATTTGAATCCGAGCTACCCCACACAACATGGTGTGCATTGGCATCTGCTCCAACAATAACCGGCAGGTTCCGTGTGGCTGCCATCGTGACCACCTTGCGAAACATTGGTGGTGGTGCTTCGCACCATGCATTTATTTATGGCATGTCATTAAAGACATGTCGTTGGTTATTAATAACATTGTGCTACTTTTTATCCACTTTCTAAATACTGAAAAAGACTATAGTTTCATTCAAAAATGTTGTCGTTATGAAAGGAAAAATGGAAATCTAAGAAGCAGATCCACATGTTATTTCAAAAAACATTTAAAAAATAGCATAAAATATCTACAAAATGAGTATTAGCTTTTTTTGGATGTAAATAAGATGCCCTTCTCTAAAAATGACATACATTATTTTTTACTGGGTAATATATTAAATAGTTTTAAACTGTTTTTAGGAAAAATTTGCATTAAAAATTAATTTTTTAAGTGGTTTTATTTAATCTCATTTATAAAATATTAATAAGAATTTTTGAAGCAACATACCCTACAAGAACAGTGACCATCATTTGATCCATCAAATGACAATCACTGCCCAGCAAGAAATGCTTGACAGAAACTAATACAAACAAATCTGTACACTAACATGTGTGTGAAGATAAATTTTAAAATTTATAACCCTAGCCACATTCTGTTACGATAACAGAGCTCTGTTAATCACTTAACATAACCAATGTTAATATTAAAAATTTAATATTAGAGTTTCAGAACAATATTTAAATATAATTTAAAGTGGATAGAACAAAAAAATATATTTTAAAACACTTGTACTAGTGTTGTTATTAAACTCCAATGGTCAAATATATTAAAATTTTGTTTTTTAAGAAATTATGGAGGTTTTTCCAAAAACACCACTTTTGAAATTTGAAAAAGGATTTTGGTCCTTTTCTCGTAAACGAAAGAGAGTGGGCGAAAAAACTTTATTGGAGAAGACTTCTAGTAGTGTCTTTATTAAACTCTAATGGTCAAATATATTAACATTGTGTTTTTTCAGAAATTTTAGCGGTTTTTCCAAAAACACCACTTTTGAAATTTGAAAAAGGACTTTGGTCCTTTTCTCGTAAACGAAAGAGAGTGGGCGAAAAAAATTTATTGGAGAAGACTTCTAGTAGTGTCTTTATTAAACTCTAATGGTCAAATATATTAACATTGTGTTTTTTCAGAAATTTTAGCGGTTTTTCCAAAAACACCACTTTTGAAATTTGAAAAAGGACTTTGGTCCTTTTCTCGTAAACGAAAGAGAGTGGGCGAAAAAACTTTATTGGAGAAGACTTCTAGTAGTGCCTTTATTAAACTCTAATGGTCAAATATATTAACATTGTGTTTTTTCAGAAATTTTAGCGGTTTTTCCAAAAACACCACTTTTGAAATTTGAAAAAGGACTTTGGTCCTTTTCTCGAAAACGAAAGAGAGTGGGCGAAAAAAATTTATTGGAGAAGACTTCTAGTAGTGTCTTTATTAAACTCTAATGGTCAAATATATTAACATTGTGTTTTTTCAGAAATTTTAGCGGTTTTTCCAAGAACACCACTTTTGAAATTTGAAAAAGGACTTTGGTCCTTTTCTCGTAAACGAAAGAGAGTGGGCGAAAAAAATTTATTGGAGAAGACTTCTAGTAGTGTCTTTATTAAACTCTAATGGTCAAATATATTAACATTGTGTTTTTTCAGAAATTTTAGCGGTTTTTCCAAAAACACCACTTTTGAAATTTGAACAAGGACTTTGGTCCTTTTCTCGTAAACGAAAGAGAGTGGGCGAAAAAAATTTATTGGAGAAGACTTCTAGTAGTGTCTTTATTAAACTCTAATGGTCAAATATATTAACATTGTGTTTTTTCAGAAATTTTAGCGGTTTTTCCAAAAACACCACTTTTGAAATTTGAAAAAGGACTTTGGTCCTTTTCTCGAAAACGAAAGAGAGTGGGCGAAAAAAATTTATTGGAGAAGACTTCTAGTAGTGTCTTTATTAAACTCTAATGGTCAAATATATTAACATTGTGTTTTTTCAGAAATTTTAGCGGTTTTTCCAAAAACACCACTTTTGAAATTTGAAAAAGGACTTTGGTCCTTTTCTCGTAAACGAAAGAGAGTGGGCGAAAAAAATTTATTGGAAAAACCGCTAAAATTTCTGAAAAAACACAATGTTAATATATTTGACCATTAGAGTTTAATAAAGACACTACTAGAAGTCTTCTCCAATAAATTTTTTTCGCCCACTCTCTTTCGTTTTCGAGAAAAGGACCAAAGTCCTTTTTCAAATTTCAAAAGTGGTGTTTTTGGAAAAACCGCTAAAATTTCTGAAAAAACACAATGTTAATATATTTGACCATTAGAGTTTAATAAAGACACTACTAAAGTCTTCTCTAATAAATTTTTTTCGCCCACTCTCTTTCGTTTTCGAGAAAAGGACCAAAGTCCTTTTTCAAATTTCAAAAGTGGTGTTTTTGGAAAAACCGCTTAAATTTCTGAAAAAACACAATGTTAATATATTTGACCATTAGAGTTTAATAAAGACACTACTAGAAGTCTTCTCCAATAAATTTTTTTCGCCCACTCTCTTTCGTTTTCGAGAAAAGGACCAAAGTCCTTTTTCAAATTTCAAAAGTGGTGTTTTTGGAAAAACCTCCATAATTTCTTAAAAAACAAAATTTTAATATATTTGACCATTAGAGTTTAATAAAGACACTACTAGAAGTCTTCTGCAATAAATTTTTTTCGCCCACTCTCTTTCGTTTACGAGAAAAGGACCAAAGTCCTTTTTCAAATTTCAAAAGTGGTGTTTTTGGAAAAACCGCTAAAATTTCTGAAAAAACACAATGTTAATATATTTGACCATTAGAGTTTAATAAAGACACTACTAGAAGTCTTCTCCAATAAATTTTTTTCGCCCACTCTCTTTCGTTTACGAGAAAAGGACCAAAGTCCTTTTTCAAATTTCAAAAGTGGTGTTTTTGGAAAAACCGCTAAAATTTCTGAAAAAACACAATGCTAATATATTTGACCATTAGAGTTTAATAAAGACACTACTAGAAGTCTTCTCCTATAAATTTTTTTCGCCCACTCTCTTTCGTTTACGAGAAAAGGACCAAAGTCCTTTTTCAAATTTCAAAAGTGTTGTTTTTGGAAAAACCGCTAAAATTTCTGAAAAAACACAATGTTAATATATTTGACCATTAGAGTTTAATAAAGACACTACTAGAAGTCTTCTCCAATAAATTTTTTTCGCCCACTCTCTTTCGTTTACGAGAAAAGGACCAAAGTCCTTTTTCAAATTTCAAAAGTGGTGTTTTTGGAAAAACCGCTAAAATTTCTGAAAAAACACAATGTTAATATATTTGACCATTAGAGTTTAATAAAGACACTACTAGAAGTCTTCTCCAATAAATTTTTTTCGCCCACTCTCTTTCGTTTTCGAGAAAATGACCAAAGTCCTTTTTCAAATTTCAAAAGTGGTGTTTTTGGAAAAACCGCTAAAATTTCTGAAAAAACACAATGTTAATATATTTGACCATTAGAGTTTAATAAAGACACTACTAGAAGTTTTCTCCAATAAATTTTTTTCGCCCACTCTCTTTCGTTTACGAGAAAAGGACCAAAGTCCTTTTTCAAATTTCAAAAGTGGTGTTTTTGGAAAAACCGCTAAAATTTCTGAAAAAACACAATGTTAATATATTTGACCATTAGAGTTTAATAAAGACACTACTAGAAGTTTTCTCCAATAAATTTTTTTCGCCCACTCTCTTTCGTTTACGAGAAAAGGACCAAAGTCCTTTTTCAAATTTCAAAAGTGGTGTTTTTGGAAAAACCGCTAAAATTTCTGAAAAAACACAATGTTAATATATTTGACCATTAGAGTTTAATAAAGACACTACTAGAAGTTTTCTCCAATAAATTTTTTTCGCCCACTCTCTTTCGTTTACGAGAAAAGGACCAAAGTCCTTTTTCAAATTTCAAAAGTGGTGTTTTTGGAAAAACCGCTAAAATTTCTGAAAAAACACAATGTTAATATATTTGACCATTAGAGTTTAATAAAGACACTACTAGAAGTTTTCTCTAATAAATTTTTTTCGCCCACTCTCTTTCGTTTACGAGAAAAGGACCAAAGTCCTTTTTCAAATTTCAAAAGTGGTGTTTTTGGAAAAACCGCTAAAATTTCTGAAAAAACACAATGTTAATATATTTGACCATTAGAGTTTAATAAAGACACTACTAGAAGTCTTCTCCAATAAGTTTTTTTCGCCCACTCTCTTTCGTTTACGAGAAAAGGACCAAAGTCCTTTTTCAAATTTCAAAAGTGGTGTTTTTGGAAAAACCTCTATAATTTCTGAAAAAACACAATGTTAATATATTTGACCATTAGAGTTTAATAAAGACACTACTAGAAGTCTTCTTCAATAAATTTTTTTCGCCCACTCTCTTTCGTTTTCGAGAAAAGGACCAAAGTCCTTTTTCAAATTTCAAAAGTGGTGTTTTTGGAAAAACCGCTAAAATTTCTGAAAAAACACAATGTTAATATATTTGACCATTAGAGTTTAATAAAGACACTACTAGAAGTCTTCTCCAATAAATTTTTTTCGCCCACTCTCTTTCGTTTTCGAGAAAAGGACCAAAGTCCTTTTTCAAATTTCAAAAGTGGTGTTTTTGGAAAAACCGCTAAAATTTCTGAAAAAAAACAATGTTAATATATTTGACCATTAGAGTTTAATAAAGACACTACTAGAAGTTTTCTCCAATAAATTTTTTTCGCCCACTCTCTTTCGTTTACGAGAAAAGGACCAAAGTCCTTTTTCAAATTTCAAAAGTGGTGTTTTTGGAAAAACCGCTAAAATTTCTGAAAAAATACAATGTTAATATATTTGACCATTAGAGTTTAATAAAGACACTACTAGAAGTTTTCTCCAATAAATTTTTTTCGCCCACTCTCTTTCGTTTACGAGAAAAGGACCAAAGTCCTTTTTCAAATTTCAAAAGTGGTGTTTTTGGAAAAACCGCTAAAATTTCTGAAAAAACACAATGTTAATATATTTGACCATTAGAGTTTAATAAAGACACTACTAGAAGTTTTCTCCAATAAATTTTTTTTGCCCACTCTCTTTCGTTTACGAGAAAAGGACCAAAGTCCTTTTTCAAATTTCAAAAGTGGTGTTTTTGGAAAAACCGCTAAAATTTCTGAAAAAACACAATGTTAATATATTTGACCATTAGAGTTTAATAAAGACACTACTAGAAGTTTTCTCCAATAAATTTTTTTCGCCCACTCTCTTTCGTTTACGAGAAAAGGACCAAAGTCCTTTTTCAAATTTCAAAAGTGGTGTTTTTGGAAAAACCGCTAAAATTTCTGAAAAAACACAATGTTAATATATTTGACCATTAGAGTGTAATAAAGACACTACTAGAAGTCTTCTCCAATAAATTTTTTTCGCCCACTCTCTTTCGTTTACGAGAAAAGGACCAAAGTCCTTTTTCAAATTTCAAAAGTGGTGTTTTTGGAAAAACCTCCATTATTTCTTAAAAAACAAAATTTTAATATATTTGACCATTGGAGTTTAATAACGACACTAGTACAAGTGTTTTAAAATATATTTTTTTGTTCTATCCACTTTATATTTAAATATTGTTCTGAAACTCTAATATTAAATTTTTAATATTAACATTGGTTATGTTAAGTGATTAACAGAGCTCTGTTATCGTAACAGAATGTGGCTAGGGTTATAAATTTTAAAATTTATCTTCACACACATTACACTAACACATTTGCAACAATTTTATATAGAACAACATGGTGTGCATTGGCATCTGCTCCAACAATAACCGGCAGGTTCCGTGTGGCTGCCATCTTGACCACCTTGCGAAACATTGGTGGTGGTGCTTCGCACCACGCATTTATTTATGGCATGTCATTAAAGACATGTCGTTGGTTATTAATAACATTGTGCTACTTTTTATCCACTTTCTAAATACTGAAAAAGACTATAGTTTTATTCAAAAATGTTGTCGTTATGAAAGGAAAAATGGAAATCTAAGAAGCAGATCCACATGTTATTTCAAAAAACATTTAAAAAATAGCATAAAATATCTACAAAATGAGTATTAGCTTTTTTTGGATGTAAATAAGATGCCCTTCTCTAAAAATGACATACATTATTTTTTACTGGGTAATATATTAAATAGTTTTAAACTGTTTTTAGGAAAAATTTGCATTAAAAATTAATTTTTTAAGTGGTTTTATTTAATCTCATTTATAAAATATTAATAAGAATTTTGAAACAACATACCCTACAAGAACAGTGACCATCATTTGATCCATCAAATGACAATCACTGCCCAGCAAGAAATGCTTGACAGAAACTAATACAAACACAATCTGTACACTAACACATTTGCAACAATTTTATATAGAACAGCGTTGCCGTTGTAGCGTTTTTGGTACTGAATTGGGATGAATTTTTTTTTTTAATAGACTTACTCTTATTTTTCGCTTGAGTTTCTAGATAATAATGCAGCAAACTATAAAATACAGCTTACAAAATGTTTTGTAATTAAAACTGTGCCAAAGGTCAAACAAAATTTTTATTAAATTTGTTGTAAAAAGTTTGCCGGTTATAAGGAGTTTTTGTAAATTTTGAAAGAAAAAATAAGGAAGAGAAATTTCTTGTCAGTAGCAACGTTGTTTGCCCAAAAACAAACAAATCATATGCAAGAGTGAAACCACTAATATATGTTTTATTTCATGACGTTAAGAAAATTGCGCATTTATCAAATAGTTATAAAAGTGATATGTTGATTTAGTAAAAAGCAAAAATTAAAGAAAAAATGAATAAAAAAAGAATTTAAAATAAATTTAGATAAATTTACTAGTTCAATGTGGAATTAGAAAGGTAAGTTGCATTTGGAATTGCAAGCAGTTGAAGTGCAGAGATTGTGTCCAATGAACCTGACACTGGAAACCCAAAATTTCATAGGCATGTTGCGGGTATTTAAAACCGCCACAGCCTTTAAAGAGTTAGATTCGAGTTAGAAAAATTGTAAGTTGTTTTTTAATGTGTAAAACTTTTCCTTATTTGCTTAATTTTATGTATTTCTCTGATTTTCAGTCAACAGTATTTGGCAGAAACTCTCAAGATGAGTGCCTTAACATTATCGTCGTCAAAAAGTGATAGGAAATATAAAGGTTAATTAAAACGTCACAAAAATTATATTGGTTTAAAGTATTTTTCCGTTTAAGGCATTCCTTTCCTTTCAAGATTAGATCTAGGGTCAGAAGGAAATCTAAACCCGGCTTAGAAAACTTGAGGAAAGTATGTGAGTATAAAATTATAATTTATTTTAAATTTTAAGAAGTTTTAGAATTCGTATTGATGGAGTGCAAGGTGATCATCAAAAAGGTTGAGAAATCCGTCTGTCAGCTGGCTGGGGAGACTTACGACTCAAAACTTTATGAAGTCGTTACCATGCTCCCTTTGCAGAACCTTCCAGCGGTGGAAGAGTTGGAGCAGTCGAAAGGTTTCACTGAAGCAATGGTAAAGAACTTAAGTTCATGCTTAAATATTTTAATAATCTTACATTTATATTTTTTTAGACATCACATTTACATATGATTAAGGGGACATCGCAGGATGTCAGCACTGTGATGCGCTCAATTTTTACCGACGACCTTCTAGAAAAATATAATTGGGATGGAAGGTGGGATAAGCAAGCCCTCTGAAGGCTCTCTTTGGTTAATAACTCCCTGCGAGGTATGTACTACAGATTAGTCAATCAAAAAGTTATTTGTTTATTGCGTATTAAATTATTTATGCATAAATGTATATCTTCTTTTACTTTAAGGTGTTTTCCAGCAGCATGGAGCGTTTGATTTTGATTCAGTGAAAACTTTCGACTCCTCCAACTTCCTCTCCAGTTCTTCCATCGCTAGAAAGTTCTGCAAAGGGTGCATGCTGTCGACTTCATCAAGTTTTGAGTCGTAAGTCTCCCCAGCTAGCCGACAGACGGATTTCTCAACCTTTTTGATGACCACCTTGCAAACCATCAAAATTTTTAGGCAATACGAAATGCAAAACTTCTTAAATTTTAAAATAAATTATAATTTTATACTCACATATACTTTCCTCAAGTTTTTAAAGCAGGGTTTAGATTTCCTTTTGACCCTGGACCTAATCTTAAAAGGGAAGGAATATAATTTTTTAAACGTTATAAATAACCTTTGTATTTCCGATCACTTTTGGACGACAGTGATGTTGGGGCACACATCTTGAGTGTTTCTACCAAATACTGTTTTTGACTGAAAATCAGAGAAATACATAAAATTAAGCAAATAAGGAAAAGTTTTACACATTAACAAACAACTTACAATTTTTCCAACTCGAATCTAACTTTCTAAAGGCTGTGGCGGTTTTAAATACCCGCAACATGCCTGTGAAGTTTTGGGTTTCCAGTGTAAGGTTCATTGGACACGATCTCTGCACTTCAACTGCTTGCAACCCAAATGCAACATACCTTTCTAATTCCACATTGATCTAGTAAATTTATTTAAATTTATTTTAAATTCCATGTTTTTATTTATTTTTTCTTTAATTTTTGCTTTTAACAAATCACCATACCATTTTTATAATTATTTGAAAAATACGCAATTTTCTTAACGTCACGAAATAAAACATATATTAGTTGTTTCACTCTTGCATATGATTTGTTTGTTTGGTGCAAACAACGTTGCAACTGACAAGAAATTTCTCTTCCTTATTTTTTACAACAAATTTAATAAAAATTTTGTTTGACCTTTGGCACAATATTAATTACAAAACATTTTGTAAGCTGTATTTTATAGTTTGCTGAATTATTATCTATAAACTCAAGCGAAAAATAAGATTTAGTCTATGAAGAAATCATCCCAATTCAGTACCAAAAACGCTACAACGGCAACGCTGTTCAATATAAAATTGTTGCAAATGTGTTAGTGTACAGATTGTGTCAGTATTAGTTTCTGTGAAGCATTTCTTGCTGGAGACATACATTTCACTATGATCGGAGTATTGTGTGCAGAAATATAACAATATATTTTATAACTAAAAATCTTAATATTTCCCGAACTAAATGCTTCTCGCAGGATTACTTGTCATCGGTAGAAGTAAGGAAAATTTTGTTTAAGTCTAGTCTAGCATAGCATTTTAAAATAAGAACAAAACAAAAAACTTTTTTGATGCAAGAAAAATGTTGAGTGCAAAAACTTAGCGGTAACTCTTATTTTTCGAGTTACATATCCCCGAGTGTAATATATATTTCGAAAAAAGTTATTTATTGTCGACCAGAAAATTTTTGTTTAAAAAAAACTTTTTTTATGTTAATATAATTAAAACCAATACTCATCTAAAAATTTATTAAAGAAATTTTTTTACAAAATACATTTTAAAGTATATTTTTTATAAATATGGCAGTAAATATGCGAAACTTTAATTGGGACAGTTTTTAAGAAAACTCATTTTTTTAATAATTCCGATTTTAGAAGATAGAAAAAAAAAAAACATTTGTATCTTATCGGGGATTTTAAAAAATGTTGCGTGGAATGAAATAATTTTTTTACTTAAAATTTTGAAAATATGGTCCATTCTAAAGCGAAAATGTCGAAATATACCAAACTATATATAAAAACTTTGATAATAAATAACTAGAATAATATGCATTCACTTGAAGTTTTCGTTTACCTTTTCTTTTAAAAATTTCATTTCATTATTAATATTATTTGTAATTTTCCGTCGTTTTGCCTGTAATTTATTATTTAGTTTAAATACTAAGCAACATTGAAAATACATCTGTTTTTGCCTCTGTTTTTTCTTACAAAAATTTTGTAAGAACAAGTATTTATTTGCCTTAAAATGAGTCAAATATTTGCCGTCGAGTGGTCACACTATGTTCATATTAAAAACATTTTTGTTTGCTGGAAAATAATTTTATTTGCCCAAAATCAGCTGTGGTGTTTTTTGCTTCTAATAAATATTTTGTGGTCAGACTACGGCAAACAAATATTTGACGTTTTCAGGCAAATGATTGTCAAGTGTGACCGTACCTTAAGCGAAGCGCTGCTTTAAGCGATTCTTTGGATGTAATGTTATGTTTCCGTATCTTTTTTTTTACAGTAGATGCCAAATATGCTCTATAGGATTCGTGTCGGGCGATTGCGGAGGGGTTTTCAACTGTTTGCAGTGGTATATAAGCCATTCCTGCACAAGATTTGAAGAATGTTTTGGGTCGTTATCTTGTTGAAACAAGAATTTCCCATCTAAGCCCAGCTTCACAACACTTGGAAATAAATTTTCTTTTAAAATATTTAAATAAGAGTGTTTGTCCATTTTATCATCTATAAAGACAAGATTTCCCACTCCAGATGCCGCCATGCACCCCCAGACCATAACATTGCCGCCATAGTGCTTAACAGTCTTGATAGGAATATTTTCTTGAAGCTCTTTGCTTTTCGCCAAATTTTTTGTGGACCATCTGAGCCAAAAATGTTAAACTTTGCTAAATATCACGCTGTTCAAGAAGGTTTGAGGCTGATTAATGTGGAGTTTTGCGAACTCTAACCTCTTTTTCTTGTTGATATCGGAAAGACACGGTTTACGACGGGGAACTCTTCCGTGATAGCCAGCTCTGTGCAGCGTTTTTCTTATTGTTTGTGGATTAAAGTTTTCATTGAAACTTTGCTTCATTTCCTGGCACAATTTTACAGCCGAAATCTTTGGATTTTGAGCCACTGCAGCAACAATCATACGCTCCTGGCGTGGTGTAAATTTGTTTGGACATCCACTTCTACTCTCACGCTCTAAATTGATAGTTTTTTCATAATGTTTTATAATGTTTCTTACACTAGTATAGGGCCTCTGTACAATAACACCAATTTCGCGATAGGATTTTCCCTGCGCATGAAGATTTAAAATAATTTTAGGAACATCTATGGAAATTTCTGAACGATTTCTCATCTTGCTGTTTTCGCCACGAAATTAATACGAAGAAAAACTTTTTTACATTTAAAGCTCGCCTACTTAGATTTTACTATGTGCAGAAACATGAATTTAAATAAACGCGTGTAAATTTACCGTTACACTAGCTATCACAGTGCATTAATGCAGTGTCTCTAAAATTTTTTTACTTAGACTTACTGTGTTTTTTAAATTTTAAAGCCTTGTATATAAGATATAATAAAATAAGAATTATTTTTTGTGTTGAGTAGTCAATAAACACATCTATCTTTAATACGGAATCATTATTATTTTATCAAGTTCCGCAGATCCAAGATAATTGAGCAATTACTCTTGAAAATCATGATGTGCCTAAACTTTCACTGTATATACTTCTGAAAATAGCAATTTCGGTATATTAGTATTTGAAACCGAAACTAGGCGCTAACAGTCACAAAATTTGATGACCTTTTCTGTATATGTATGTACCAAACAAGAAAAAAATAAAATATTCTCTGTATACACCTTTAATTAAGGGTATTTTCTAAATATTTACCTGTTTCAGAGTTTCTTTTATACAAAAATTTAACATTCACATCAACTCGCTGACTTATGTATATAAAAAATTCACCAATACACTTTTTTTCTTATTATGATTATTTTGCATTTCTGAAGTTTTCGAGCGATTGTTTTTAATAAAAATGTTTTGCACTATTGATCAATAGATTGGTTTTAAATGAACCATAAAAAGTCCTCTTCTTGATTATATTCATTTGTGTATTTTTTAAATAAATGTTATAAAATCTGAAAAACAAAATGTGTTTCTTTTCAGTGCATAACCAAAAACTTAACAGAGACGCCAGTTTATATTTTTATTCTCATAATTACAATCAGTGTTACCATCACTTAGCAAAAACGCTTTTTACTAATATTTCGTTGCCATATTGCGCATGTTATATATAATGATGTTTACACATGATAATAAAGAATATAACAACCGCTGGTAAATGCCAAAGTACCAATGATGGTGTTTCTTATGGTGTGATTAATTATTTATATTTTTGCGTATGATTCCCAACAGTTGGTTTAATTTCTTTTAATAAAAATTAATTTCATTTTGTAAAAAACAGATTTACTTTGAAATGTGTTTTGTGACAAATTTTCCATAAAAATTTGTCGTAAGATATGTTTAATCTATGATTATATGTTATGTATACGGCAGTCAATATATAAACACAAACAAAAGGCCTGTTGTTTTTCAAAAATCAAGGCGCATTGAACAGGTGACTGCATCAGATCATGTGTTCTTCATGTATTTAATTTTTTACGTGTGTTTTGTTATTGTAAAAGCGTATTGAAATGCCAAAAACATCTGGCAATATGTGTGTATGTAGTTCTTAAAATAAGTCCCAATTCGCACGATGCAAGTATTTAAGCTGAGCTGATTAGGTTGTAGGCAACGGGGTGAGGTAAAATTAAATGAGTACAGACTTGCTTGTACTTGCAATTCGCTTTGCTTCCATATTCGTAAAACAAAAAACACAGATGTGTGTGTGTACATTCATGCAAAAATCTGAACAATTTAAGCAATAAGACTTGCACTGTGCGAACAATAATGAAAGTTCAAAGAAGAAAATGAAAATAAGCAGTCTTATTTTCTTGCATCGTGCGAATTGGGACTTAAGAAAGCCACCAAAAATATATTGAAATACATACACACGTATTGCCAGACGTTTTTGGCAGCTCAAAAGTTTTTACAAAAACAAACTACACGTTAAAGGTAATGCATTCACCTGGATTTATTGCGCCACGCAAAATTTGTACTTGTTGTATACTTGTTGTATACTTGCATATACTTGATATTTTTATATTTCAATTACCAAGCCTCTTGGCTGTAATCGGCTTAAATTTGTCTCGTTCGAATAGATTTGCAATAAATCTGTTAACATGTATAGCAGTAATTGTCAAAATTATGTTATCTCTAAAGGCCCAACTATAATGTGCATATACAAGCTTATGCCAACTTATAAAACTGTGCAAATACATAAAAATCAAATGTGGTAAACTATAATATACTTGATAGAACTTTTCGTCAAGTTTCGTCAAATGTCATTTGCTTAAGCAATGTACGAAGCTGATCGTACATTCCGTACAGAAACAGCTGATTGCGCTTGGTTTATACATACATAAATCAATAAAGAAAAAATTGCAGTGGAGAGCGACATTGAAAAAGATTTTTTTTAATTTAATAGAAAATGTAAAAAAAAGAAGGGTTTATATGCGAGAAAATGATGCGTTTTTATTATAACAATCCGCTGTAATTTTTTTTAATTGCTTTCAAATTAAATCTGTGACAACGTTGCATATATTGGTACTTTTGACCAAAAATACATAAAAAAACATGCCGTTTCTTATCGAATTTAATTGAAAACTAGTAAAAGAAGGTACATTTATTTAAATCAATGTTATTAAATATATATAATATATTTTTTCGATGCCTTTTTCTTTACAAGTTTTATTTATTTAAAAATATATATATTTTTGGGAAAGTACAATTTAAACATGAATGTGCAACTGTGGCAAATTATTTTTTAAATTTATGTAAGTACATTGTAGCCACATAAAAATCTTTAAAGAATCACCTAAACATTTGACAGGCTTTTCGTTGGGTTTTTGACATAAGCACAAGCTAGCTTATGCACATTATAGTTGGGCCTTAATTTAGATAGTATATGTGATTATCAATCAATTTTCGTTAACAATTATAGCGAACGTAAGCCGCCAAACTCGATTGTCATATGTGGTTTGATTCAAAAGTAAAATTGCTAAAACAAAATTTAGTGATCAAATTTATTAGATTTACATATATTTAAAGAATTGTACTTAATTGTACCAATTATATACAATTCGACTACTTTTTTAAAGAAATATAATATTTAGAATTCTAAAAAAATTGTTTTATTTACAATGATGCTCTTTGCTTACATTCTTTACTCCTTATTATTTTGAAATAATGAGTTAACAAAATACGTGTTTCTAACCCAAAGCAATTTTGTCATATTATTCTGTCGATGTTATTGCTAACGTATATATTTCTAATATAGAGAGGGGTAGTAGTTTGTGTACGATTAGAGTTGCATATTGAATTGAATAGTTTTATGTGGAGTATTACCGAGTTCACACACGTCAATTTTTCTTGCAGCAATTCTGAATTTTGTGGGTGAAAATATGAAAAATAAAATGATTATGCACTCCTTTTCTTTCACAGTATGTATTTAGAATTGCTGCAAGAAAAATTGACGTGTGTGAATTCGGTATATGGAACATACGAACACATGACATAACATAATGTATGACTTTGTCTTTAATTTTTTTCCGAACAGACCAGAATTTCATCAGATTTATTTGCTAATTTGTTTCGTTTTGTCTTTCTATTACTTGAACTGAAAGACGATAAGAAAATTTTTTTGTATATGAAGTCTGTTGAATCAATATTAATTTATTTATGAAATTTTTTACCTTTTTATACAATATTAAATGATAACGTAATGAATTTTTATAATGCGGTAATGAGTACAAACTTAAACAAAAAAAAAAAAAATTAATAAAAAAATACTTAATTAGAATTGACCTAAATAAAAGTGCAATTAATATAAAAGAATTAATTAAGTGAATTGATTTAAATATATTTGTATTATTATTTATAAGATAATGCATACGTTGTAATTTTGATTTAAGTTGACATAATTTTAGAAACAATGCAAACTTAATTAAAATTTAGGTTGATATAATTTTAAGTATAATGCAAATGTTGCAACTTTGACTTAAGCCTGGTACTGTGCTCAATTTTTCATGTGGAATGCTGTCAAACTACAAACATAAAAAATTTTTATGAAAGAATGCGGGAGAGCGAGAGAGAAAGGAAATCACTCAATTGTGCAGCAAAAAGATTATTTTTCATGATACAATAATAGAAGGTAGTTCCTGAAATATATTTATTGTAAACAAATAAATTTGCGTTGCCACAATAAGAACAAAAATATTTTGGAAATATATAATAAAATATGTGTAATTTGTATAATAAATTTATATCTAAATAAAATTAAAATTTATTATGCCGAAAATATAAAATTACACAAAAAATAAATCCTTTGACGCTTAAAAACCATTTTATATAAACGACTATAGTAAAAATTCGCTTATTATTATAACTTAAGGATACAATTGTAGAGTAAGAATTTTACCGAACTAACTGCCTTACTAAATTATAGTTGAAGTTGATTTTTATTTACACGTAATTAATTAATAATTATTAGTACATTATACAAACTGTATTTAAAACAGGGATGCAAACGATAAATCGATATTTTAAAAACTTCGATGTATCGCTTATAAGAATCGATGTTAACATCGATGTTTTGGTTGACGATATATCGGCGATACATCGGCGTCAAAACTAAAAAAAAACATCGACATCGTTTATTTTTGCTCTGCTGTCTTAAAAACGTGTTTATGTGCTTTCATTACTTTTATTACTTTAAATAAATATTTGTAACAGTTGAGTATCTTTGTTTTTAATTTATTAAGTACTTCTGTTTACGCTTGCCGTCTGTGCCCAGCGATCGCTTGTTTTCGACACCTGGAGCGACCTTACTCAGGTCAGAAATAGGCTTCTGGGACTAGATTATTCAAACTTCTCTTCCTGAACTCTATATGAAAATTATTGGATAGTAATTAAAACAAATAAAATTTTGAAGAATTATTCTTGTGTTTCATTTAAAATTCATCATTTATGCATACAAATATTTGTGACTTGGTATGCATATGAGAGACTTAAAAATCGGTAAAACATCGATGTATCGTTTCTTTTAGCAATGTTTTTTAACATCGAAGTTTTTCAGGGAAACATCGATGTTTTTAAGAACGGTGTTGCATCCCTTTTTTTCAAAGCAATTTTGTTAAATCATTAGCATTTTAGCAATGCTAAGTTTTTTCTATTAACTAAAATCGACACTAGAAGATTCTTATAATAAATTTGTTATTGAAACTTATTATAAAAATATTTTTTATATTTTATTATTCGAAATTTTACTTTTTTCCAACTCTCTATTTAAAAACCGAATCCAAAAGAAGACTTTTAAAAAAATTTAAGTTAGTTTTTATCTATTTCCTTTATAAATTCCTTTTCTAGCTTATAAAGGCCACCATCAGATAAAACATTCACAAATGTGTGCATAATTTTAATATTTTTCCTCAAAGGTCTGAACCCTAATTCCTTTAACCCCATTTTTTAAATAATATATCCTGAAAAATTTTCAAGTTTTCATATTCTGTTTCATTAAAAAGATTTATTTGCTTCTGAATTTTTGTGTTTTCTTGTTCTTTAAATTGGGGATAAAATTTAAATTATTTCTGACTTTTAAATTATGCATTTTTTTGTTTTGAAATTACATATAAAACGGAATAGAAAAACAGGATTTTAGAAATTGATATGGTAGTACGAATTTCATAATTCCCACAAACGTCAGACGTTAATATCACAGATAAATAACCAGTTAAAAATGAAGACGGCGGCGGCTCTAAGCCGACTTCGAACCACACGAATTGTTACTCTTCTTGTAAATCTTAAATGCAGGGCTTCGAAAAACTGCTATTAGCAGTCAAATTTTACTAACCAGTTCATTTTTTTCAGTTACATGCCAAAAATAAGCAACTGAACTCAGTTTTCTGGTTTATGCCAGTTCGTTACTATTTATTTGTAAGGTAAAAAATTAAAAACGCAGAAGTTTTAGTAAAATGACGCAAAAAATATTAAAAATATTTTCTTTAAGACATGGAAAAAAAGTTGTGGAAAACTCTTCAAATTTTGGACAACAACAAAGTTAAAAATAATAGTTAGTAATGATATTTTGTATTATAATGAACTTTTAAAAAGAAGAACGGAAGTAAAAAAGGTTCAAAGCTTATCTGTGAAAGTGCCATTTCAGAATGTTGTGTAAAATAGTGTGGCTATAAGATTTTTAGGGAAAAGGATTTTATCCTGGTATTACTGAGCGACTAGGACACGCAAATCTGTTTGTCGACGAGCGCCTAATATCTCTATATTTATCCGGCGGAGATACGCCAAGGGGTCAGCGTCTAGCGCTTCTTTTCCTTTATATTTATACGGCCAAGGTCTGCCAATTAAGGTTTTAATATTAAACACAGTGGTTGCGAGCACAGATAACTAACCAGATAACTCACTAGTGACGTTTAAAAAAGTGTGTTATCATATTTTCTTCCAGCTTTCGTTTAAGTGAATAAAAAAATATTCAAAAACACTGAAAGCAATGAGTTGGAAGAAACCGCTACACATACCCATTGCAAGCATATGTTTTATTTAATCAACAAAAAAAAAAAATATAACAAAACAGGGGTAAGAATTTAGTTTTTTAAGAAAAATTAAAAAAGTATAAATATTAGTACAAAAAAAATTTATTAAAAAAAAATTATAAAATGTTTCTATAATATTACAGTGTATAAGAACAACTAAAAAAAATAATGTTTTCCCTTATAATTTCAGGTTGTACTACAATTCTATTGGAGGCTCCGCAAACAAAAATCAAAACAGATTGCGTGGTTTTATTGGTAAGTAAAAAAATTGGCCATTAAATGGGTTTCGCCAAAGTAAAAGGCTATCCAGCATGGCCAGCTAAAATTAGAAAGTACAACAACAAAAAATATAATGTATATTTCTATGGAATGAAGAAGCTTTGGAAAGTACTGAGGATGAAAGTGTCATCAATAATACTACGGTTTACGAACCACAGGTAATGGATATAAAGGAAGAAAGTGTTAAAAAGGTTAACGAAGCTATAGGGGAAAGATAAAGAGGAAAAGATAAAAACAGATGTCGTCTCGTCTGTCCCACTTGGTACAGATCTAACAGAACCTGTTAGTCGAAGTGGACAGAAAATAAAAGTGAAACGTTACATTACATTGATGATGTTGGTGATTCGTCAAACTCGATGAATGCCCCACCAGCAAAGAAAAAAGTTACGCCAAAAGGTAAGTTAGTTATAATATTCTAGGTTACTGCAGCAAAACTAATATTTGTGTTTTTATATTTTTTAAGGTAAATGAACTCCAGAACTTAAAGCAAAAACGGCCAAGAAAATCTAGAACAATGCCAATATAAAGCCGATGACGACCGTTACACCTACTGTGAAGTCATCTAAAAAATCAGAAGTTCAAAACAATCTGCTGCTGGCCTTTATTCCACCGTCTAAATGTATCGCTATTAAATTAGACTATCAAAAGTAAGAAATGGGTTCTATTAAAATTGATGCAGTTAGAGAACGTATTGTAATCAATCCTTCCAGATCAAAAATACATCGTGAGGCCATGGAGCGATTGACTAGTGAAAATTAACAGATTCCAAAGATGTGAATAAAAGTAAAAGTTTTAATCAATAATAATAATACTTACTTTTGTATTTCAAAAATCTTATATAAAGAAAAAACATAAAATTTTTGTTATAATATTTTTTAACTTTAATGATAACTTTTACGGTTTTTATTTAAGTATTTAATAAAAAAAAGAAACAATTTATAATAAGCAAAATTTTAATTTATTATTTTAATTTTAATTGGGAGAAATACTGTCATATGTATATGTTTGCTAAGATAAAATCTCATCAAACATACAATTCCAATTATTTAGGAATCAAACTAAATTAAAGATTTTGTACATTGAAAAGGAACACAGTTCCTCTAATGTACAAAACCTGCCGGAAGCATGTCACTAATGAAACTTATATACAAACTTACTTGGCCGGATTCTTCGGGAACTGGTGCAGCTTTTCTTCTTCGGCACAACCCATTATGCAGCGGCGACTCCTGAAAGAAACCAGATAGTTTCATTAAAATCTAATTCACATTAAAAACAACTTTGTTCAACTTACTTCTTTTGTTAGATTTTTTGCTTTGTTGTTGTTGTGGTTGATTTTTCAACCCTTATTTGATATGATTTTGAACAAAAAAACACACAAAAAATCTTCAAATAAAATTAATTACTTCCATTTATATTTATAATCAATATTAAAATGATATTAATCACTTTAATTATTGATATATTATTGCACTTTAGACACAATATTTACCTGTGCACAAAATCACAATATCTTTACAATTTTTGTAAATAAATAAAATGTCAAATTCCAGCTATAATCAGAAAGAGGTAGTAGTATCAAAAAAGCAAGAACTGTTACTATCCCTCTCTAACGAAAGCTGGAATCTGGCTACACTGAATTTTTCGTTTTGGATCTGGTAAGTTATCTGTGGTTAATATGACGAGAAAGAGGATTTACCTTCTATTTTTGCGGGCGAGAAGATAACAAACTAAATGTAACAAACTAAAATTTTGACTCAATACGAAGAGAGAATTGCTCTCTTTCTCTTTCTTTATATTGAGAAGCAAAATGAGTGATAACTCATTTTGTTTATGTAGGCTGCCAGACAATAACTTTTTCATTTAGATAACTATAGTTGCCAGAAAAAAAATTACAAAACAAAGTATGGCTCTGATCATGGCGAAATAATACAGGTAAACGCACGGGCGAAAAAGCTCATTAGCTGTTTACATTGTAGTTGTCAAGACGAATTTAGCTTGCTTAGGAAAATTGTCAAAAATACATAAATTGATTTTAAGAAACACAAAAAGTTCAATTTATGTTTATGGCAAATAAAAATCAAAATAAAACATTTCAATTTATAAAAAAAAGGCAGTGAAACGGGGGGCCGTGTTCGCAGTTAATGAAGTGTATAATCAAGGTATGCTTAAAGAAATAGTGATATTAATATTAACACGTTATAATTTTGTGCCTGTTTTCTTGAATAGGATTATGTGGTCTCTGCTTGTGATGTGTACATCCGCGTTCGTGATCTAATTAAGTTACTAGTCTGGGCTTAAATCTAGTTTAGTAGCGCAGTTCAAGAATAAAAAAGGTTGCCCACTGGCAGTAAAAATCAATTTTTAGCAAAAATGTAATGCGAAAAATTTGTGGGCAACCCTTAGTTTTTATAACATTATGTTATAAATTGACCATTTTATAGAGGAATGGGGTAAGCGGAGCTTGTTTTTGTTATACCTTGCCTCCGGTCGAATACCGTCTATGCAGGAAATCTTTAGTTAGAGAAGCCTGCATTTGTAATACCATAAAGGAAAAAATCCCTTTGCTCTAATAAATTTTTTTTTTTCACTTAATTTAATAGATCTTCTAATTGCCATTTATACGATACCCACAATGTCAAATTTTGCAAAAAAATATTTAATATATGCCATATTATACGCATAAACTTTATATGTCCATAACTACGAAAGCATATTTTTTGTATCTTTGAACTGTGCTACTAAACTAGATTTGTTTCCTTTCTTCAATTGTAGTAATCAACTTTAAGGTTCTATGATCGATACTAGAGAAACTGCAGGTGAGGAACTTTTTATCGTCTACGACAAGAACTCAAGAACTCTACCATTCGTCTGCATAAGGTCAACTTGTTCATTTTGATATTGCAATTGTACGGAGTATTGAAAAATGTTGATCAATTAATTAAATAAAAATATGTTTTGGAAGTATTAAAATAACTCTTGTATTTGGGGGCGAGAGATTAATGATTTTCTTAACAAAATTAAAACTTATAGAGTGAAGTTTTCAAATTTGGTGTTACAATGTAATAGTTCTTTCCACATTTGTATATATGTATAACACATTTTTTGGTTAGAACTAAAATACACAGCCTTAAAATCCGACTCTGTTCAATTTTAAATGCACTTTTTTTTTTTGTAAAAATTAAATTTTATAGCAACAAAACTCCTGTTGTTTTTTGTGTTGTTGTATTGTTGTAGCCGTGCAATCACCTGTATTAATTCGCCTTGGCTCTGATATTAGTACATGTATCAACTTGGCATTATTTTTTGTCAAGTTAAAAAAAAAAAGCCCAAATAAAAGCCATTTTTAATCTACACTACATATTTTCAAATTTTAATATATTTTTATCTTGTTTTAAAGAGTATGACCATCACGACGCCGATAAAGGACACCAGCGAAGGTAAGTTTATGTGAAATAATAGTTCAAAGTTATGTGTTAAAATTTAAATAAAAATGTTCCTAATCAGTGTTGCCAGAAACTTTTTCGTTTAGTTTGCCTAATGCAGTGTTAATAATCGTCAAAGTGCTTTTTTTAGATTTTGCTCAAAAAAATATTTATTTAATAAAAAAATCACAAACAATTTTTGGAACTTTTTTTGTTTAATATATTTTTATTTTTTCGCTAACCCGCTTTTTTTATTAACTTTTTATGGATCATACAAAAAGAAGGAAGACTTACTTTTTTTGTCGGTGAGTTCTGTTTTAACGTTAATTTTATTAATTAACTAAAATGGTAACATATTAAATTAATCAATTGTATGTTTATATTATACAAAATAAAGAATATAAAAAACGTTTTTATATCTTACAAGTTAAAAACTTCTTTTTTCTTTATACAGAGCGAGGAAAGCATAATGGGAGTAAAGCGTAAGTCGAATTTTAATTCAACTGATTTAAAGTCCATACTTGTACATAAAATGCTCTTTTTTGAAAGAGTTGCAGTGCATTTCTTCAAAAAATTGTGAATTACTTAAAATTATTATAAATTCTTTAAATTCTTTGAAAAGAAGAGAAAGTTATAATACACAAAATAATTTGCGCAGCAGAAGAAGAATTTGTAGTATGGCAAAATTTTTGCTGAAAAATGCGAAGTAGTAAAATCTGGCTCAGGCACACCTGAAAATGCCGATAGTATTTTTTGTAATATACATTATGATTCTGAAAATGAAATATCGAAATTTGACAATATTCCAAACAAAAGTTGTAATGTAAACTGCTTTAAAGAAAACTTATTTTCAATAGAAAAGGATTATATATCTGCGTTATTGAATAGCACAAATAATAATTTAGCTAGTGAAAATAAAACATACGTAGTTAAAGCACCAATGTCAAGTCCAATTGAGAAAGAAAGTAATTTTAATGAGAATTTTCAATCGAACACAAATACATACAGTCAAACAGTAATAAATGATTCTCCACAAAAATTTCGTAAAGATGTTTACGAACATATAAAATCCTTTGAAGAATTGAAATCTGATTTAAAAATAATAAAAGATAGCTTAGTTTAAGTTATTGATAAAATGTCGTTATGTAGTAATCAAGAAATTATTGAAAGCAATAAGAATTACAAACCACAATTTTACAATATTCTAGTAAAGAGTGAAAATTGGAGAACGATAACCGCAATCATACATTGGGTCCTTTTAAAATAAGTGACGATACCTTAAACGTTTTGAAGTTTATAAAATACAGAAAAGAAACTAATCTCGATGAAAAGTGCAATAGAATTGTGTTGCGGGAAGAGGCTAAGTCTTTGAGGCCAAAGAGAATATTTCAAAGGAAAATTTTTGACTGTTCCTTTTCAATAAATTTAAGTATTTTAAAAGATTTTAATGACATTAAAATTACTAAAAAGAAACTTCTCGAAGACATAGTTAGAGAAGAATATTAAAAACATAATAATGTTTGCATCTTATGTTTTTATTGCGTTAAGTCTGTTAAAGAAAATACATTTATATATGCATACTGCAGGTTTAACGATTGCACCACTTTTCGCTTTGAGATAAATCCTAATGGAGATGTATCTGTTTATAGAACAAAAGAAATTCAACATGCGAAGGACGAAATGCATGTTGGTCAAATAAGAGGCGTGAAACGCTCTGTTTTTAAAAGCAAACTTAAAAATAATAATGCATATTTGTTTAGAAAACAACAAATTTTGAATGCGGCTGATGAAATTGCTGAAAAAGGCAATTTACAGGACATATGTAGTTTGGAAGCATTAAGAAAATATAACTCTGAGGGAAATTATGATTATTATTATCACTCAGAAACAATCTTCTCTCTTATTTTAATGAAAGGAGGACCTTATAAAAATTATATACATTTAGTTTCTTCACCCTTTGCTGTTTATACATGGGAAAAAATTACATTTGAGACAATCTCAAGTAATAAAGAGATTCTTGAAGCCTCTAAATTCACCCTACATTAAGATGCTTCTGGTGAAAGTGTTAAACAACTAGAATGCGCTGAAAAAAGAATTTTAATCTATAAATTAGTTTTACGAAACTGTAAACTAAAAAAATTTTTCCAATTGCTGAAGCAATTCTATCGCGACACACACGCGATGCAATATGTTCTTTTCTGGATTGCTTAAAGTTTTATTTAAAAGAAAATAAAATAAAATATCAATTTAAGTGGTCTTTTTGTAAAAGGGTGTGTACAGATGTTGGTGCAACATTATATGGAGCCGTACTTAAAAGTTTTAATAATGAATAATACCTCAATGCTTGTGCAATATTTTTGAACCATTTTAAAGTAAACCGGAATTCTAAACCTGAATTTGTTATATTACAGTGGTGTAAATGTCATTACATTCTTTTAAAATATGCCTTAATAGCTGCTTTTAGCTTAACCACTATGGAAGAAGCCCAACAGTGGTTTAAGCATAAGTTTATAGTATTGCTTACACCATTTAAGTCACCAAAATTTGAAAGAAGTATTAAAATATTACGTCAATGCTTAATAGAAGTTGATGAGGAAAGTAAAGGGAAAGAATACAATCTTCCAGATAAGGATCACAATCTTTTCTTGGAATCAATTGCATTTAACAGCCCATTTCGAAAAATGTTCCTTTCAATTTTTAATGAAATTGAAAATAATATTAAACAAATAAATAAGGGACATGATTTAAATCTATATCGAAATGATGAAATATGTTTGTTTATACTAAACAAATATTGCCCTTTTATTGTTCTCTGGACTAATATTATGGGTATTCATGTTGATTCATCTGGGGAGCATGTAAGTAATACCCCTGTTGAATTCGCTTTCTATTTACAAAAGCATATTATACTACCAGATTAGAGCCAATATATGTGGCTTTTATTTACAATTGGTTCCATCCAGGAACAACTCCTAGTTTTCGAGATATAAGCCCATTTGTAATATGAGTGAAATTTGAAAATTTACTTTTTTTAATACTTTGTTCAAGAAAATATGCTCAACAAATATAACCTATATGCCAGATTAGAGCCAATATATGTGGCTTTCATTTACAATTGGTCCCATCCAGGAACAACTCCTAGTTTTCGAGATATAAGCCCATTTGTAATATGAGTGAAATTCGAAAATTTATTTTTTTTAATACTTTGTTCAAGAAAATATGCTCAACAAATATAACCTATATGCCAGATTAGAGCCAATATATGTGGCTTTCATTTACAATTGGTCTTATCCAGGAACAACTCCTAGTTTTCGAGATATAAGCCCATTTGTAATATGAGTGAAATTTGAAAATTTACTTTTTTTAATACTTTGTTCAAGAAAATATGCTCAACAAATATAACCTATATGCCAGATTAGAGCCAATATATGTGGCTTTCATTTACAATTGGTCCCATCCAGGAACAACTCCTAGTTTTCGAGATTTAAGCCCATTTGTAATATGAGTGAAATTTGAAAATTTAATTTTTTTTAATACTTTGTTCAAGAAAATATGCTCAACAAATATAACCTATATGCCAGATTAGAGCCAATATATGTGGCTTTCATTTACAATTGGTCTTATCCAGGAACAACTCCTAGTTTTCGAGATATAAGCCCATTTGTAATATGAGTGAAATTTGAAAATAAATTTTTTTTAATACTTTGTTCAAGAAAATATGCTAAACAAATATAACCTATATGCCAGATTAGAGCCAATATATGTGGCTTTCATTTACAATTGGTCCCATCCAGGAACAACTCCTAGTTTTCGAGATATAAGCCCATATGTAGTATCAGGGATAGCGAAGGTAATAGTTGTAGTTGAAACGTATTTTTAGTTTTTTTTTACAAAAGGTTTGTTTTTGTTCATAAAATATCGTTTTTTATTTAATTTATTGCATTCACTTTTGAATAATTTATTAAATTTGTTTAATTGAATAACTTTTCATTTCCGGTTTGTTAAGTTAGTTTGTTAACTTAAAAATCCTCTCCCATGAAAAATAAAAAAAGAAGTGCTGATATTCATTGTTGAGTGTGTACTTATGTAGATGTTGCCATATAATTAATAAAATCTAAGTACATTTTGTTGGATTTAAATTTGGTAGCACTCAATTTAATGTAAAGCACTCATTTTTTTATGCGTGTAAGAGACTAAGGAAGCCATTTTTAATTTTCCTCTCTTTGATTTGAGTGAAACAAGTTTAGTTTGTTATTCTAGTTTGTTATCTTCACGGAGATTCTATTTTTATATCATGGTGTTTTTCATCTGCTTTGCAGAATATGCTACCAGACCAGATAATTTTTTTACAGGTTCTACTAAATTAATGAGAAGCTTAATATGAATTCATTTTATATTATATCTTTATGACGAAATTATCTTGACAAAAACTATAATCTCATATGTTTTATTAGGTTTTATGAAGAATTTTTGTATTGCCTACCAAATTAGGGCTTTAATACCGTACGAACCATTATTGTGGATAAGTACAATTTTTCACAAAAAAAAAAATGTCTGGCATAATCTTTTGAAATGTGGAAAAACATTTCAGTGGGTAAAGAAAATTTATCTTGTTATGTCTGTAGTTTTATATATATATATATATTTTTTTTTTGAAAAGTAAAAAATTATACATTGTAAGATTATTCACATTGATCTAACTTTATTGTAAAAATATTAATGAAATATTCTAATAATATGGAATATGAACAACTTGTCAATCGAGGACAAATATTTTTAAAGTTTACAAAGAAACGTAAAGTAAGAAACATTAAATTGTTGTAGGTTCGAAGGTTTAAAATCAGATGCTGATATTAGAGCATCATGAGAAATTTTAATGCCGCATTCGGCTGATTTACTTTTGCGTATAAATATTTTACCATGTCCCACACTGAAATTGTTTTACGCGGAAATTTACTTCTTTGTGTCGCGCTTAATTGTTATAATGTCTCCTGTTATTCCCTTAACACGAGCCAATATAATATAAATGTTAACGTACGTACATATATAAACATGTACGTACTCACTTTAATTTACCTACTTTATGTTTACTTTATTCTCATAACATAAAATTCAATTCCAAGAACTGTTTACGAATAAAGGCCGGGGCACATAGAATCCGTCATACGTTAAACTTTGACAAATTCAACTGATAAGTAAGTTAAAATGCATGTTTTCTTATGAGCGTTGTCACAATCAATACGTGTCCGTCAACACAAAGTACGAAAGTTGGTCAACTTTTAACTTTTGAATACTTTGTCAACTATCAACTGCTTCTTCTTCTCTGTTTTCTTTTAACTCTTGCTGTGTTTCAATTGTGTTTTGTGATTTTAATAAAACAATTTTGGTGGCAAACAATAAAATACAAATTTAATTAATTTAAAAAATGAATAAAATACAAATTAAATTTAAAAGTGAATAAAAATAGAGAGCAAGCTTTGGTTTAACATCCGTCAGCAAAGTATTCATTGTGCCAACCTCATCCGTCGTTACTTTGACTTTAATTGAATTTGTCAAAGTTTAACGTATGACGGATTCTATGTGCCCCGGCCTTAATATAACATAAATATTAATATACGTACATAAATATAAACAAACTTTAATTTACTTCCAAGAACTGGTTACGAAGTTTATTTAGTTCACTATTAATAATTTACACTTTTGTTACCACTAATTAAATGCAACTTCAACATATTAACACAGACAAATTTATTGGGAATCGTTTTGCAATAACACATTTCATTATTAATTTATTGGGAATTGTTTTGCATAATGCATTTTCATAATCAATTTATTGGGAACGATTGGCAACATTCAATTCCATTATTAATATGATTGGCAAGCAAATATTTATATACTTAACTATAAGAAAATGGATTGTAAAATTAGTATTTAAGAAAGTACAAGAAGATTAATAAAACAGTCTTAATTTGAAAGCAAGAAAGTGAAAGTGTTTTTTTTTCATTTATACATTTTTAAGATTCAAAAGTTTTAATCTCTGTGTAAGAAACACTTAATTTAAAATGGAATCTATAAAAATAATATTACATTTCTTTATTGACTTTTGTTTTAGTTGATGCTTAAAGCAAATTTTGAAATTATTTTATTTGACAGCGGTTATCTTGTTTACAGATTATTTAAAAAATATTTTATAAATTTAAAAAATAATTTATTTAATAATTTACTTTAATCGTGGTTGATTCCTTAAAATATAAAGATTTCATGATATTCCCATAAAGAAAAAATAAAGATAGCTACTGAATGTTTGCTGTGTTTTTGTATAAAAAACCTGTTGAGTTTTTATTGTCTTTTTACTTTGTTGATTCAATGTAGTTCTCATTTAATCGTCTTGGCAGTAGATATAAGACATTCTAGTTTTGAATACAAAGTTTTGGTAAAATCCACTGATGAGCTATATGAGCAGTAGCGAAATGGCCATTTTGTATTTTTTAATAATAAATATTTCATGAGAATAACTCCAATCAAAAAGCAAATATTGGGGTGACAGAGAACTAGAAAATTATAAATAAATTCGGTACCACATATATATAAAATTTTATAAAATTTCGTGTAAATTTTTTCGAAAACACAAATGTATCCATTAATAATCTCATTTATGAATTAGAAGATAGACATTGATTATAATTTTGTTATTTTGTAGGGTATTGAGAATACGTCCAGTTAAATTCGATATGTAGGAAACTTATTGTTTAAACAAAATTTTTCACCTATATTAAATTTTTTCTCTATAAATTATCTGAATTAATACAATTTTAAATTAAAGTTTTTCCGTAATAAAAGCATTTTAAATTCTAATTTTTTTCTTCCTATTCTGTATGTTTGTAAGTCTATTAAAAAATTAATTGTGATTAGCTCTTCTTTTTAAGATGCCCAATAGTTTCGTACACAAAAAATGGCAGCTAGGTAAAAAAATTACGGATCAATGGCGGTTACTTTATAACGCGCACAAATCAAATATTTAAATTTTATGGGTATAAAAACCCCAAACAAATTCCACCCAACTATGGGTTTTTGTAAATAAAAAGTAAGTAGACTACGCTTTATAGCGCGCTTTTTTATAAGTCCCAGCTAATTTAACAACCATTTGTTATGTTCATTCATCTTACAGTTGTCATTCAACAAGGGATTCTGAAAGTGAAAAGTCAAGAGGATTCGTAAAGTATTTAGAAATGCAAAAATATAAAACAATTCTATCAAAACTAAAAATAGTAAACATGTATAATTATTTAAGTAACACAAACATTACACTATGTCCACACGAGTCGAATTTTCATCATAATGCCTAATAAAACGCCGGCAGAACAATTGTCAAATTTATATTAATATCAGTTCAAAGGGGTAGACGTTGATGATTTAATATTATGATGAATAATTCTTAATTGGTCATTGTGAAGGCAATATGTCCAAATAATTCTGTCTAAATGTTATTTTTTGAACTTTTGGTTGGTTTTCATAATAATAATAATAATATAATAAGAAATGCCTAAGCTATAATAATTTAAAATTTTATTAAAAAAATTATACGTCAAAAATAAAATTACATATAAAATGATTTTTCATATCATGATGAATTTATTAGTCTGAATTTATTAGTTCTGATAATTATATCATAACGATGATATAGTACTAATAAATGAAGTCTACACAGGATGAATTTTCATCATGATATAAATTTGTTAGTGACAAAATGATGTGTAACATTTGCAATAAACAGCTAAGTTCATCTAGACGTTATAATTTAAAAAAACATTTAAAAAGCTGTCACAAAATTGAAATATTAAAAACTAAAAATAAAAAACTTCGAAAAGAAATGGTAAAAATCTCATAAAAGAAACAATTGAGTTAAATGAATGTAAAATTATAAGAGCATACATTGGATTAGTAACAGAAAATGGTATAGCATTTGATTTACTAAACAGCTCTAATATGAAAATAATGGATGAAACCAATTTTCAGCGCAATAAACAAGAAAAAAAATTTGTTTATTTTAAACTCAGAAAATGCTAAAGTTTTGTTGTCAAGTGTGGTCAAAAAGTTGCGAGACATCATAAAACATGAGTTGGATGATAACTTGTTTTCAGAAAAATAGATAGTACAACGCACCTTGAATCCTATCGAGAGTGATGGGAATCAGTGAAATAAAAGGAGTAGGTTGCAGCAAATCAATAAACTTAGCTTCGCAAGTTATTAAAACTTTAAACAACAAGCAACAAGTGGTACAAATTACTTCGGACAATACGGCAAATATGCTTAAAGCTACATCATTGTTATCCAAATAAGTAATAATAAAATCGGCTTTTTAGATAATGAGAAGTATCTAATGCTTTTGAAAGAAATTGCAAGCGATAAAAATTTTAACATTGCGGATATTACGGTGTG
Organism: Cistogaster globosa; assembly: GCA_937654795.1. Lineage (NCBI taxonomy): Eukaryota > Metazoa > Arthropoda > Insecta > Diptera > Tachinidae > Cistogaster > Cistogaster globosa. The sequence continues at coordinate 25,353,342 of OW569408.1, forward strand.
CCGTTGTGCTGCACACACTGCACAGCTAGTGGCAGTAGATTCCATAAAAAGTGCAGAAATATTAAATTTCGCCTTAAAACCTAGAAATTTAGTCAACTTTTTGAGTAAACATTCGAACGGACTTCGTTTCCTTTTTGAGGTTAACCAACTTCGAATTCCACAAATTGACTGCCTAACACGCTAGGGTTCCACATTCCAAATGACTTCTGATGTAAACTCATCTACACATATAATAGAAAATATGGATATTTCATTCGAAAAGGAATCCGAAGATTTTGAAATAAATGAAAAGTATTGGAATGATGTGACTGGTGTTGTATTGGTGTTTGCCCCATTGAATGAAATTCTTTTAAAATTTCATGAGCAATCCCTAAATTACAGAGATTTTTATGCTTATTGGATAAGATGTAAACTAATAATAAAAAAGTCGTTGAGGGTTCTGCACCAAATCTGTTTTTAAAAAATGTTGGTACTTCATTATTAGCGAATATCGAAATACGCTCGAAAAAGTTGTTGCAGAATGAGCTAAGAACTTGTCTCTTTTTTGATCCTAGGTTTCAACATACACTGGAACAACATAAGAACGAACAGGGCATTAAATTTTTGAAAAAGTTGTAAGAAAAGCCATTTTTGTCAAAAAAGACTATATGCATATTAGTGGAAATAGTTGTGAAACTGAAGACACAACCGAAGAGGACATTTTAACAATATTTTTAAAACCACAGTGCACGGAAGATATTGAGAGAGCAACTGTATATACAAAAATTGAGCGACTAAAGTTGCCATTTTTAAAAAGCACAATTTGTGTTTTGAAATATTAGATAAAGCGGAGATCCACCGATCCTAAATTATACATTTTGTCAAACATAATCTTTGGAGTACCTCTTATTCGGGTAAGCGTTTTAAATTGTTTGGATTTGGATTCTGTTATATTAATCTAATTAAAATTATTGAATAATAGGGAACAAAAACAAATAATCTGAATCAAACAATTAAACCTTTAAACCTTTAAAATCATTACATGATTCAAAGTATAAATTAAATAACACCTAGTATAGATTGCAAGCTAAAAATTAATTTTGTCGCCATTGAGATATTTATAGTTATCCATATCCCAATAAGGAATATGCCCAGTAAGGAATATGTGTTTTTGGCAATATAAACATTGTGCTATGATTAAAATTCTTTTTGCAAAACAAACCATTGACAAAGTAATGAATATGTTGTTTTTTTGCAAAAATTTTATGCGTTTCTTTAAACACTATGTAATGTGTGTACAATATTCATTATTACTGTACATACAAATAAAGTATGTTGTTGTACTATATTAAATTTCATAAAAGTCAAGTGGCACTTTTTTGTAACCCAAATATTAGTAACCCACATACTAGTACGCTGTGTGTAACCCACTTATTTGTTTCTTTGTTTCATTGAAGTATAGCGACAGACCGTACTTTTGTGTGAAAAACAAATATGAGTTGTGTGATTAGAAATGGGTTTGACCACACACGAATTATGACACATTTAAATTACAACATGTGAGCGAACCAATTACAAAGGGGAGGCGCATGCCTCTGAGTACAACAGAATACTTATCTAGGTGTAGTCATAAGATATTGAGAAGACTTTAGAAAGTCTCTCTTAAAGGAGTCGTCTAGAACGTCTCAAAAATAATATATAAGCAGGGCATTTTTGTAAAGGCAGAACTTACTCTTAACACAAAACGAAACAACATGTTTTACTTCAACTACAATTTACAATTTTACAATAAGTTTTTATTTTTATGTAGATTTATTGCTTTATTATTTTAAAACTCGTATTTTTCTTATTCATGTTTAAAAGTCTAATCGTGCCTTATTTTGAGGCTTCAGTAGAAAGAGCTTTTTTATCGCTAGAACTAATTTTGACAGTGACAATATATATTTTGTTGTTAAATAAAAAACTGTATATAAATCATACTTAGGCATACTGCAGTAAAAGTAAAAGTATATTGGTTACTGAAAAAAATTCCAGTACCCAGTACAGTTTTACTAGTTACTGAAAATTTTTTCAGTAATCAGTAAACTTTTAGTGCTTACTGAAAAAAATTATAGTAGCCAGTAAAATTTTACTAGTTAATGAAATTTTTTTCAGTAACCAGTAAAAGTTTACTTCACTGTGTGTTCGTTTTGCTGCTGAAAATAATAAACTGAATTCAGTTTTTGTCAGTTCTGTGTGTGCTCAGTTAAATTATTTTAAGCAGCCAAATGGTTGAAAATGAAAACTAAAACTATTTTCAGTTCAGTCGCCAGTCAAAAAAAATTTTGTTGGCGCTGAATATTATACCCTGGTCAGAATATCTCGACTCTGGAATTGCCTTCCATTAGTACTCCGAACTTTTTCTCATATTAATAATGCATTTAAAGTGAAACTCTTAAGATATCTATCCTCAACTGGTTGAGGTTTTAGCATTTCAATTGTTCTTCTCACAACTGGACTTCGAACGTATTTTAATTTGTTAATATGTTGAGGATTTTTATCTTTTCGTTTTTTTTTTATATTTCTTTTCTATACTACAATAAATTTTGCAATTAAAAATTTTGATGATTTAAATTTCAATTTAAGTTTTATGATATTTTTGTTAGTTGTTTTTGTTTTGTAGTCAAGAAATTTTTGTAGAAATTTCTGGCTGTGTTAACAGACACAATAGGGATTTCGTTTTAATTTGTCGGTGAGAACTATTGATAAATAAAACATCTCCGCAACAATATTTTTGTAATACTTAGGCTCGTTATCATAGCTATGTAATACATATTTTAGGCCTATTTGTCTTAGTATTACTGAAATAAATAAATAAATAAAATAAATTATTTGAAATTATTATTTAAGATTTTTAACATTAGTAGCAACTCGCATATGTAATTTTTCTACATATAAAAAATGTGAATTTATGAAAAATGTTTAGCCTGGCCTACCTTTTTTTGTGTATTAAAAACAAAAACATCTCTGTGGTATATGATTATTTAGCACAAGGCGAATTAATTTCACCAGATGGCAGCGCTACGGCAGCTGACTTTTTTTGCTACGCTTTTTGTTTATATATAGTACGTTCATAAATAATAGCACATTTGCTAATCTGTAAATGATTAATTCATAAAATTTTAACAGGGCATGTTTTTTTATACAAAGAATTTTTTGCATTTGTGCTATACAATTTGAACGCTTAAATATGCTAAATATATAAATGTAAGCAATTTTGATAATGGTATTTGTAATTCCTGAGAGTTTTGTGTAAAATGAGCTCAATTTTGAAAAGAGAACATATTAATAAAGTTTACATAAAGAGATGAAAATTATAGCATGCCCTGTTAAAATTTTATGAATTATTAATTTACAGATTAGCAAATGTGCTATTATTTATGAACGTACTGTATTTAAATGTCACAGGAGTTTTTTTTGTATACAAGCAATAAAAAATCGTGTATAATTTATATCGGTGTTTTCGTGGAAAAGTTTTGTGTAATCAAAAATAATTAAAAAAAAAAACTAAACATTAATAAAAAATGCGCTGTGTTTTGTGTCCAAAAATGTGTGTTCCAAGAAGTGGTACTTTTTTTGGTATTCTGCAAGATCCAAAACAAAGAGAAAAGTGGAGCGAGGTATGCCAAAAAGAATTAAAGAAAAGAAGCCGTATATGTATTGACCATTTTTCAAAGGCCGATATTAGAACTGCGGAAAGTCGCTTATATTTAAGACTCTTTCGATAGTACCACAACCAAAAGAGAAATGCATACAGCAAATAGAACAGATATGCATTGTAGTGAAATTATATGAATTGTATTGAAAAGCCAATACATTCTAGTGAAATGCCTTTAAGCAACTTAAGTCCAGTCGAAAATCCTGCGACATTAAAATTTGTGACACCACTGCAGGGATTGCGTTTTTTCACCATAAAAGAACTAACAACTACTTCGGTTTCAAAGTCTGCAGAACAGCATTGCAAAGAAAAAGAGTCTCAAACTGAGTAAGGTACTCCAAATGTTAAAACTTATAATAATTTTTACGTACTTAGAAAACATTTCTTTTTTGTGGCTTTATTTCTTGTATTTTGTAAAAAGTCAATAAATTACGACAAAAATTAATATTTTTTGCTTCTTAATGCAGTCCATCAATTTTTTATGAAGTATCGAAAAAATATCAAGAATAAATTCGCCGAAAATAGGGAACTAAGGTTTAAGCTCCTTCAGGCGAACCAAGCCATTGATTCCATGCGCAAAATTTTTACGGAAGGACAAATAGGTTGGTTAATACTGCCAGGAAGTGTTAAATGGAAGTGGAACAACATTTCCAGTGCCAGTTTTCTCCACGCGTCTGGGCCAATGGCGTATACTCACTTGTACGAGAAAGGGTATCCTCTACCTCATGTGACGACATTGCAACGTTGGTGTCGAAAAGTGGATGTTAAACCGGGAATTCTAAGCACCGTCATGGAATTGATGAAAAAACCACATATTCGACGAAATGAAGGTAGAAGAGACTTTTGAGAACGACCCGGCAGAAGATGTAGTGAGGAAACCTGTGAACTACGTACAAGTAGTTATGGCAAGAGGCTTGAAGAAGTCTTGGAAGTAGCCAGTCTAAAGATCTACTGCATGCCATTATACTAAAACTGCATGACGCTGGTTTCCCTGTAGTCGCTGTGGTTTGTGATCTCCGTCCAACAAACCGTAAGTTGTTGGAAGAGTTGGGTGTAACAGCAGGTAAGTTAAAAATTGACATATTCAACCCTCAGCAACACCACCACAATAACACACTACTACACTTTTATATTTGAAATATGCGACTTTTTGCGGAACGACGAATCTTCAGGCTACTGGTGAGATTATCGATAAATTTTTTTACCTTGCTTTCATTTAACTGTACAAAAGGAATCTGGATTTCCAATTCACATACGAACTGTTCGGCTAAAAAATGAATTTTCTCTGTAATGCGTAGTGCGATTCAATGGCCAATCGACCACAAAGGAATGCGCTCTTGATGCAGAGCGCGTTGTGCGTATGAAATAACGGTTTTCGGGAAAAAGTTCCCGAATTTCATAAGAGCACATTCCATTGTAGTAACGATAAAACAGTGAAATACACTCCACTTTGCGTCGATGCTCCAGTGAGTCAATAGAGCTGGATACCCTACTGTCACCGATGAGCTTCTTTGCTCTCTTCTGCGCGCAGTCGAGTAACTCCTGTTTCGTCTAAGAATATATCTCTTTTGACAATGTAAAGAAAATGGGCGATTTAATTTATAAATTTTTAACAAATATATAAAACCGGTAAGTATGGTGTTCAATACAAGAGTAAAGTTTTATTATACATTAAAAATGGTTCTTAAAAATACATTTTTATAAATTTCCCTAGCTAACAATTATTCAATTTTTTTCCACATTTGATTAAATCGCTTATTATATTACACTTAGAGAAATTCATATTAATAAAAAGATAGTAATTCAGTTTATGCTTAACCTTTAAATTATAAAATACAAATATAAGAATTCGAAAGCTATATAATATTTCTATATTTGATTTTTTGAAGACCGAAAGCTTCAATCTATTGGAAGGATAGCTACCTTTGTGATTGGACGCTTAAAGGTCCCGTTCTTCGCCTTCACTTCCACAACGCGAATTTTCCTGTCTCGACCGTGAAATACGGCCGTTATTGCTCCTGTTAACCACTTTAGTGGAGGCAGATAGTCCTCGTGAACGACGAAGATTTTTCCGACGGCGAGATCTTGCTCTTCTTCGGGCCATTTGGTACTGGGCTGTAGACCCAGGACGTAATCTTTCACCCAGGACCGCCAGAATGTTCGCTTGAGTGCGGAAATAAGTTGCCATTTCTTCATGCACGTTAGCTTGACCGATTCTTCTGGGGGCAATACGCTGGGAAGTGCTCGAAGGCTCTCTCCGATTAGTAGATGAGCTGGTGTTAGGGCCTCGCCGTCGTTCGGATCGCTGGACAGTGCTGCTAGTGGCCGTGAATTCAACATGGCTTCTATTTCAGTTACAATTGTTGACAGTTCTTATGCTGTTAGTAGTGTAGTCCCAATTGTCCTGAGCAATAGTCCTTTGGCGAATTTTACGGCTGCCTCCCAAAGCCCACCGCAGTGCGGCGGCCTGGGGGTATAAAGATTAACTCTGTTTGCATGTTGGCGGCGAACGATGTTACAGGTTGTAGCAATTTCACCCTGGCTTCTTTTAGTTCCCGACTGGCGCCCACGAAATTGGTGGCGTTGTCGGCGTACACCTTGATTGGTTGCCCTCTCCTCGCGATGAACCTTTTAAACGAAAGAAGAAAAGCATTTGATGTTAAATCGGAAACTAGTTCTAAGTGCACTTCCTTAGAAGTGAAACAAACAAATACTGCGATATACATTTATATGGGTGGACGGCCACGAATTTTCAACGTCACGTTAATCGGACCGCAAAAATCTACACCACATATTTTAAATGGCCTTAAAGCTCTCACCCTATCTGCGGGCAAATTTCCCATAATTTGACTCATCAGCTTTGGCTTATATTGGAAGCAATGAATGCATTTGCAAACTATGCGACTGCATTCTTTTTTAACATTTATAAGCCAAATCTGGTCTCAAAGTAAAGCTACTAAGGCCTTTGCCCCTACATGGCAGTTTTCAAAGTGAAGGTTGCGCAAATAAAGAGTCATAAAATAATACTTTTTTGGCATTAACAGAGGGAATTTAGCATCGTATAATACTGGTGCATTAAGCAAATGCCCACCTACCCTTATTTAAAAAAATGAGCGATTATTTTCAGTCAACTCATGAGATGCTTTAAGTTTCTTAATTTCATCGGAATATGAAATTTTTTGAACGACTTCAACTATTTTTATTTGATGTGGCAATTATGCAGTTATCCACTTCATGGTTTTAGTAAGCGTGAATGAATCGCATTATAAAGGACACTATTCGGATCAACTTATGACAATATGAGTGTTTGTTGATCAAATCAATAATACAATTGGAAATGCCTTCAACAAGGAGAAATACATTAGTTTTTCTTTTTTCTAATGCTTTCTGATCTTCAGTTAGAGAGAAATGCCTGTTTTTCGGCCACATATTTATTTCTTCTGATAAATATTTTGGACCGTTAAATCAAATTGAGCTACATAATTCATCTATAGTACAACCTCGCGATACAATATTGGCTGGATTTTTCTTTGACAAAACATGACGCCAATTAACCCCGTCTGAAAGTTCCTGAATATCTGAAACCCTATTTGACACGAATGCCGCTAATGTCGAAGAATGACTCCTGATCCAGTGAAGCGTAATTTCGGAATCAGTCCAAAAGTAAACACTTTCAAATTCACATAATAACATGGGTTTCACCTTGGCCTATAACTTGGCCAGTAACTGTGCTGCGCATAGTTCTAGTCTCGGAAGTGACTTTGACTTTAGAGGAGCGACCTTCGATGTTGCCGTCAGCAAACGACACGAAAATTTATTTGCCACTCTACTCCTAATGTATAAGCAGCAACCATGTGCTCTAATAGAAGCATCTGAAAATCCATGTATTTGACAACTAGAACTTTTAGACGTTTGTACATATCTGGGAATACGAATCATGTCGATTTGTAATAAATCTGATTTAAATTTACCCCATGAACTATTCAGATGGACAGGAATTGGTTCATCCCAGTCTAATTTTTGTAGCCAAAGTTCTTGCAATAAAACTTTGGTCTTAATTATCAGAAGGCACAATAATCCAAGTGGATCGAATAATCTGGCAGAAGCTGATAATATATTACGTTTTGTGGTACTCAAATTCTGGAATGATTTATCAAAGTGATACTTGGATCTATCATCCTTTGGAAACCAGTAGGTGCCCAGAGCTCTAGTGAAATTTTCATCGAACTGTAGAAATTTAGTTCTTGCAAAGTCATCATTTTGATTGTAATTTGAAGACCATTTTGTGAGAGTAAATCCTGCTGATCATAAAATTTCGATAATTTGATATCGAATTGTTTCAAGCTCTTCAATTGAATCGGCTCCTGTTAACAAGACATCTACGTAAAAATCTCTACGTACAACTTCAGATCCAATCGGAAACTTTTCTCGAAATAAATCGCTCAAATATATAAGGTATCGAATTGCCAAAAATGGAGCAGAAGAAGTCACATATGTGACCGTGTTTAATTTATATATTCGAAAATCAGCTGACTGTTCAGGTCGCCATAAGACCAATTGAAATCTATATCAGCCTCGTCAATTAAAACTAGACGGTATATTTTTCCGATGTCAGCTGTTAATACGTATTTATGCTGGCGAAAGCGAATCAACGTTGAATACAGTTCTTCTTGAACTGTAGGGCCAATCATTAAGAGAAACTGAAAACTGTGTAGACGTCTTACTTGACGCGTCAAAAACTACCCTAAGTTAAATTGATGTACTCTGAGGGCGTAATACACATTGGTGTGGTATAAAATAGTGAGGTTTTTTTGAAATTTTTTCGTTTGAAATAGACATGTATCCAAGTTCAATGTACTCTTTCATGAAGTCATTGTACATCTCCCTTAATTTAAGATCCTTTAACAATCGGCGTTCAAGTGATAAGAATCTTCTTTTAGCGATATCGAAAGAAGAACCTAGTCATCCTTGATCACCTTTAAAGGGGAGCGACACTTTAAATCGCCCAGCCGGTTGAAGTTCCACTAACTGAATAAACTTTTCCTCACATTGCTTATGTTCGATAGATAAAACTTTGTTAATCGTTGAAATCTCTTCCAGTTCCCAGAATTTCCGCACTATTTTTTCAAGAGATATTTCGCTTTCATTATCAATCATCGATTGTTATGGATGGCAAAAACCAAAGCAAAAGAATCCAACTGGAAATCAATATGGGTGAGAGATGGTAGAATATTCGCCAGAATGAATGAAAATTCAAAACAAATCATCATAAACAATGCCGCTGATTTAGAAATGATTACCGCAACAAATTAATGCTAATGTTTTTTATTAATAAATATTATTATTTTCTATTAATAAATATAAGAAAATAAAAATAAATGAAAAAAAAAACAATTTCAAGTAATAAAATGAATAACAATCAGAATCAAATACTCGAAAACTTCAATCAAATTAAAAGAGAATATTAAAGTTACCCCATATGTTTTATCTACATGAACATTCGATCACTTAGACTAAATTTCACTTCATTTCTTGTAAGCATAGACCAAATAATAAACAAAATAAAGTAAATTATATTAGTGGAAACAAACATAAATGAAAGTGAGAAAAATCTTTACAATATACAAGGTTTTAATTGGTTTTTTTAAATAGAGACGGTAGAGGTGGAGGGATCGCTATTTATATTAAAGAAAGCATTGCCTTTAACCAAATCTCTTCAAACACTACACTTTATGAAAATATACATGTCGAAATTAAAATAAAAAGAAAAAGATCTCCTTTATTGCTGCTTATCGTTCCTCTTGCATCAATGTCAGCGACTTTATAAAAGAACTGGAAACAAATATAAACAAAATAAATAAAAAACAAAAGATTATACTGGTAGGAGATATTAACATTGATATTACAAAGCGTAATAAAACAACAACAACATACCTTGATATGTTATTATCAAACGGCATGCAGTGTATTGTAAGTGAGATAACGCGAGAGGATGTAAGAAAAAATTCGCGCTCTTGTATTGATCATATATTTGTAAAAACCGAAACAATAAATACAAAGACACATGCTGCAGTAATAACAACAGTAACAACTGGCCACTATTCTCTTTTTTGTGCTACCCACAAAGAAGAAAATACGGAAGGTACAAACAAAATAATTGGCGGGCCAAAACTAAAAATAGACAATAACTTAGTGAATCGAAATATTAGGGAAACAAATTGGAATGAATTAACATTTCACACATAGTCTGCTAATGATTTGTGTAATAATATGCACACAAAATTCTGTGAAATATACAAAAAATCGGTCAAACGAGTAAAACAGAGTACAAAAAGATCGTCAAATCCTTGGATAAGTGATGAATTAGTTAAATAATAAAAACAACAAAAACTATGAATATAAAAAGTTTAGAAATCTCGTAAACAAAAAAATAAATTATGAAAAAGACAATTATTATAGAAAAAAGTTTATTGAAAATAGAAAGGATATGCGCAAAACGTGGCAATTGATTAAAGAAATCGCCGGAAAAAAATCAAATAATATTGATGAAAAAGTAATTAAAAACTTTAGAAATATAAATCTACAAAATATATTAAACAATTTTTCCAAAAATTTTAAAGAGAACGTGAAAAATATTTTACATAGCTGCAATATAAAAACCATAATTAATAATGGAAATGCTCGCGAAACTCGCTCTTAATGGAACTCACTAATGAGGAAGAAATCTATAACATTTTGAATTCCTTAGACGCAAAAAAAGGTGCTGGAATCGATGGCATTAGACCTGTGGACTTGAGAAATAATGCAAGCTTTATCACACCTATAATTACAAAATTAATAAACTCTAGTTTGGAAAGCGGCATTGTGCCAAGTTTACTAAAAACATCTTTAGTAAGACCCATATATAAAAGCGGATGCAAAACAGACTACAACAATTACAGGCCTATCGCTATTCTACCAGCCATTGAAAAAATTCTTGAGGAAATTGTAGTGAGAAGAACAACAACGTTTTTGAAGAAATACAAAATAATTAATAAAAATCAGTTTGGTTTCCAAAAAGGAAAAAACATAAATAAACTTATGGGATATTTTTCAAATTGTATAAACAACTATTTAGGCAAAGATATGCATAGTCTAGTTTTATTTACAGATTTTAGTAAGGCTTTTGACACTCTTACGCACAGTAAATTACTTCACATGCTAGAAAGAAATGGAATTAGGGGAAACACGTTAAACTGGTTTAAAAGTTATCTCGACTGTAGATCATACAGAGTCAAGATTAACAATCAATACAGTAAAGAAGTTTCAATAGACTGCGGCATAGCTCAAGGATCTAAGTTAGGACCAATTTTATACATAGTATACGCTAACGACATGATAAGTACTCTTCAAGGGAACACAAAATATGCATATGCCAATGATACTGCAATCGTCATTGCAGACAAAAATATTAAATTAGCCACAGAACGTATGCAGGAGCAATTAAACCTAGCAACCAAATGGTGTCACGACAATGGTCTAGTTATCAACGCAACAAAAACTAAATTAATGCATATTATATCACGACATCTAGCCACAACAACCCTAAATATAAAATTCCACGACAACGAATGTCTTCACAATAATAATGCGAAAAATCTTAGCAGTTCTAACGATTCCTGCAAAACAATCATAGAACTAGTGGACATGTACAAGTACTTAGGAGTTTATGTAGATAGTAAGTTTATATGGAAGACACATATAGATAACCTACAGAAGAAACTTCGAAAGACTGCATACATGCTGACCCATATGAGCTACTGTTCCACGTATAGTGTACTTAGACAAGTATACATTTCAGCTTGGCGAAATTCGTCATACTGCAGAGCACTGCAAAAATCTCAAATTCAACTTTTTAAAATACTGATGAAAAACTATCATCGCGCAAGCAATGCCCAAAACTCAACCAACCACACTTTAAATAGCAACAATAATCAATTACGAACCGCAACCCAACAGAGAAACGTTATTGTAAGAAATGCAATACCACAAGCTATTAATTATATCTAGAGATAGCCAGGTGCTCTATAGCACAACGTTTAACAACAATTATAGCGGCAACATTATGCCTGCCAATATAAACAACAACACCCTTTATAGTCATTATGCCACAAATAACCATAACCATACACCGTATAAATGAATTTCATAAGGATGAGAGATTTTTGAAAGCAATAGATCATGAGCATAACACAAGACGCCGAGCACAAGGAAGATTTAAAGTAGAACGTTTTCACAACGATTATGGAAGAAGTACACTTGGTGTAACGCTGCCTGCAATTTTCAATAAATTCCTTTCTATATAGTTAATGAAAATAGCATTCCAAAAAGAAATGAATTTAATGAATGAATTTAAATAATTTGTTTATATTTAGTAATTTATTTACTACTCTTCTGCTGACAAGCTGAAAGGCTTAGCAGGTTCTCGTAGATAAATTAATAATTTTAAACTAATAATTATAAATTTATACTACTTATCCTAAAATGATACAGATTAATAAATGAATGAAATGAAAACAAAAAAACAAAACTGTTGCTCCCAAATGGCATGAACTATTAGTTGGATTTTTAGACACATGGTACTTTCCCGAAACAATCCAACCTAGAAGAGTTTTTTGGAATGTTGGAAGCTTTGGGTTTTCCTTAGTTTGGCCAGCACACAACAGTTCAAAGAAAATCTCGGCGCCGATCAACATATCTATTTTCTGAGGTTTGAAGAAGTATGGATCAGCCAATTCAATATTATTTGGGATATTCCAACCAGATGTTGGAAATCGATCGAAGAATCCAAAATTCATACGTAAAATCGTGCGAATTCGTTCGTGATTTCACGGTACCTTGTACTTTGAATATGGCCGAAGAATTGCTTTTTCCAATGCCTACGAGACTAAGATTCCCTTTTTCCTTTTGCAGTTGCAGTCGTTGTGAAAGTTTCGCAGTTACAAAATTGATTTGTGAGCCAGAAGAGCCCGTGCCAATATATATTGGCCACATTTGTCCTTAATTTTTACTAAAGCCGTAGCCAATATCACGTTGTCATTGCAAGACGAAAAGTGATTTACATAGGCTGTAGAAGTCGAAGGCTGGTTTGGACCAGAACATAATGCACCTGCTGATCTATCATTAATTACGTTGTACTGATGCATCAAAGTGTTACGTGAGTGATTGCACACTCTACATTTAGACGAAGTACATTTCGTAACGGAATGATCCTTTCTTAGGTAGTTTATACATGTTGGGACATCCTTTGCGAAGTCAAATCGATGTTGAACAGACATAGCTGCAAACGAAGGGCAATTTCATACGTAATGGTCAGCAGAACTACAAAAAATGCATGTAGAGAAGCTAACTTTTGTCTTACCTTGACAAGACAATGACCTTGCCTTGTTTTTTGTGAGATTGCTAGACGTAGACGGTTTTGGGACGCTAGACTTTTGCTTTGAACTACATGATTCGTCAGCTTAGATGTGCTGATATCTTCTGTTCAAAGCTGTCTCGCAATCACTCCATAGGGGCAAACTTTCATAATTTAGTTGCTCTTCCCATTTAGTACGACGGCATTACTTATTATTATTTGCCATTACTAGATGTATTATTATTGCGTTAGTAATGCTTTTATCGTCTCCTATTGATAATAGTGAGTCATATATTGCGGATACTGTATCGATCATGCTTCTCAAAGCGGTTGCCGAAGGCTCAGACATTTAAGGCAAATCGAATAACCGAGAAATGTTATCAAAGAAAATAAGACAGGGATTGTCATATACTCTCTTTAAACTTGCCAATGCTTTAGAATAATTTTGCTCTGTTATTTGGTACGCTTTGACAGTACCGAGAGCTTCTTCTGAAAGGCATAGTATAAGATGGTTAAATTTCTCAATTTTTGTTAAAGGTAAGTCATTATCTACCAAGTTTTCGAATAGACTAATAAAATTTTTATATTCAGAGTATTTGCCGCTAAATTTTGGCAATTTCATAAGTGGTAATCTACTGCCATGATGACCTTGAAAACACAAAGTATTATCATTGCCACTTTGCTTTCTCGTAGGAGATAAATATTCAAGCAATAAACATTTTGTTGAAACGCATAAATTTTCAACTTTGGCTCTAGATTTGTTTGAAGGATTTACAATATCAATTTCAGACTGATAAGCCATTGCCTGTTCAATATATGAATTTAAAATGTCTAAACGGCATTCCAATTCTAGTACATTGAATGATATCGTTTTTTCTTTAATGGAGCGCTTAATTCTCGCAATATTATTTAACACCGTTGGCACAAAACCTCTAGATTATTCTGTCTAGCGCCTTTTTTTTAGATTGCATTTTTAAATAGGTTTAGGTAGATAGCTTTTTACTCAACTCAAATATGTTTATTAAATATTGAGCTTAATGAGTAACAGAATAACTCTACTAACGAGTAAGCAATAAACTCAAATCAGAAAATAAGAAATAACTTTTTTTTTAGAATAAACGTTCTTTATTCAAAAGCGCAACTTATTCGAGCGGTTTTTCCTTTTATTTATTTTAAAAATTTAATAAAAATTCAACAGAGATATTGAATAATCTCGTAGTTAAATCTTCATTAATAATGCACTTTATAATTTTACAATCTATGCTTGTTCTTTACGTTAGTTTTTTCTTCTTAATAATCTTTAACAATTGCTCATCTCTTTTGTTAATAATATTCTTTAAATTTAATCGTAAGAAAAGTGCTGCCAAGCTTTGTTTCTGTTTTGCAAACTTATCAAAAGTGTTGGTAAACATTTATGATTTACGAAAAAAATGGAATGAAGTAAGGTTATAAATAATTGATTAATCTACGGGAAAACTACATTGAGCAAAAGGTAAGCAGTATTAATATGAATAATAAAATTATTTTATGTATTCCAGGCAAACGGACTACGAGAAGAGAGAACGGACGTTAAGAGAAACTCTGTTAGCGAATTTAACAACAAATATTCCGTGAAGGAATAAATGAATAACAATTGATGAATCCGATTTCTTTGTTTCACTTTACAGGGCTTGTATAAATAAAAATGAAGTTATTAAGAATTAATAGACGAGTGTGGAAATACACAACTTTTTATTAAAAGTCTTGCTGGTTAGAACTTTCCTTGCGACAAAGACAGCAATCGCACGTCATGGGGATTAGTGGCTAATTTGGATATTGTTGATTATGATGATGTTACGCCAAATGATGATGATTTATTGGTGATGATTATGATGATGATATGAATAATTCACTTAATGACACTTGTATCGTTTGAAATAAATTTGTGTTTGGGTACTTATGTAAAGCTTACACGTATTTTTAAATATAGTTTTTAAATTGTTTAGAGTACGATTTCAGTAATAAGATTTATTAAATAAATTAAATCGTTAGTCCCTGCTCGGGCGCCAAAAATGTTTCGTCTAATGGGCGATTTAATTTATAAATTTTTTAATAAATCTTGGTAGCGAAAAATATATGAAGCCAGTAAGTATGGTGTTCAATACAAGAGTAAAGTTTTATTATACATTAAAAATGGTTCTTAAAAATACAATTTTATAAATTTCCCTAGCTAACAATTATTCAATTTTTTTTCACAGTTGATTAAATCGCTTATTATATTACACTTAGAGAAATTCATATTAATAAAAAGATTGTAATTCAGTTTATGCTTAACGTTTAAATTATAAAATACAAATATAAGAAATCGAAAGTTATATAATATTTCTATATTTTATTTTTTGTTTATATAATTAAAATAAATTGAAATGGCTTAACAACTCCAAAATAGACTTTCAAGTGTCATAAGGACTAAATATTCATTAAGTTTTTAATTTTTTTTGAATTTCGCCAATTAAATTTCAATTCATTTAATTCACCATTTTAGTTTACAATAAAATAATTTTAATAATAATATTATTTTGATATCATAATCGTTAAAATTAGGTTTTGGAAATAAAAGAAGTATTTTTAATATATTTTTACGTTTATTTAAATTTATAAACGTTTATTTTATTGAGTTCTTTTATTGCAAAATAATTTTTTTTAATTTATTTATTTGCAATCTATTTAAAAATAAAAATATTAAGCAAATTTAATAAAATGTTAAATATTCACAGAAGTTATTTATCTTCAATAGCATAAATAACCATATAAATATAAAAATTGTTCAAATATAAATTATACATACATATTATTTAGCTAATGATAAATATTTTTTGGTAAATTAATAATTTTACAGCAAGTGAAACATATGTATTAAAGCTTTTCTTTTATCTATATGAATGATCTAATACATTGTATCTTTTTAATCTTCTTATTTCTTCGGAATCATCAAGCAGACTAATAGCAAAAGAATTGACATGATCGCTTAATCGTTGAACATATCTTGTACTAAATTTGTTTATTTCCTCTTCAATAAATAGAATATTCATATCTTTATGTATAACTTTATTGGTTACAAACCAAGGCGCATTGACAATAGTTCTAAGTGTTTTTGATTAAAACAGTTGGAGTATTTCAATGTTGGAATCACTTGACGTTCCCCAAAGTTGTATTCCATAGGTCCATACAGGCTTTAAGATGGTTTTGTAAATAATTATTTTGTTATGGACAGACAACCTTGACTTAGGTCCAATTAGCCAGTATAACCTTTTAAATTTAGCATTTAACTGTTTTCTTTTAGTGCTGATGTGATTCTTCCAAGTTAATCTCTTGTCTAGATGCAAACCAAGGTAATTGACTATTTGCAGATGGAATTATATTATTATACAAAGTCAAATTTAGACATTGGGCATGCCTCAATGTAAAGGTTACATGTGTCGACTTTAAGGAATTAATTTTAACATTCCAGGAGCTTAACCAAGTTTCCAGTAAATTTAGTTGTTGCTGAACAAGTTCCGATGCTTCAGCTGGTAAATCACACGATGCTAAAAAGGCGGTATCATCTGCATATGTTGCTGTTGTGATCTCATTAATTGTTGGCATATCAGAGGTAAATATAGTATACAATACTGGCCCAAGAACAATTCCTTGTGGTACACCTGCATTAATTTTGAATATGTTTGATGTTGCTGAATTAATGCTTACATAGAATGTGCTATCTTTAAGGTACGATTTAAGAAGGAGATAATACGATGCACGTAAAGAAGATTTCAATTTATATAATAGCCCATTATGCCATACTTTGTCAAACGCTTGTTGAATATCAATGAACACTGCAGAGCAATACTTTTTTCGCTCAATAGTATCAGAGACAATATTAACGACTCTGTGTATCTCTTCTGGAGTTCCACGCTTATGACGGATACCAAATTGATATTCAGGTATAATATTTTTGTTTTCTAAAATTGGAAGCAGTCTCTAAAGAAAAGTTCTTTCGAATATTTTAGAAAATGTTGCGAGTAGGCTAATGGGTCTATATGATTTTATATTGTTTTCTGGTTTGTTTGGCTTGAGAACCATTATAATTTTGGCACATTTCCACTGGTAAGGAAAGTATTGTAGTCTTAGATGTTTTAACATCTTTACGGTTATTTGATCGTAACCAGGTGATTTTTTATTATTGAGGCTTGTTATTTCTGATTTTATTTCGATTGGTGTTATGTGTTCAATTGGCAGGTGCATTTGGCAAAAGTAAGAAATTCAGAATCGTCCGTTCTAACGGCAAATGGTTGAAAAGTCTCATCAAAGTAGGGCAAAAGCAGTTGCTTTCTCTTCATCAGATTTGCACCACGTTCCATTGCTAGATTTTACAGGAACGTTTCTTTGTGATGGTCTTTTTAAGTACTTTGCTGCATTCCAAAGACAGTATTCGTGTTTGTTCTTGTCAACACCCAAGTAACACATAAAGTCGCCGAATTTATCATTTTATACTTATTTATTCGTTGTTTCAGCATTCTTGTAGCACGGTTTAAGTAAGACTTATCCAAGGGATTTCTAGTTTGCTGCCAGGTTCGGCGTAGACGTCTTTTATAGCTAATGAGATCTCTTATTTCTGCAGATATTTGAACATAATTATGGGAACATGGTCTACGCTCCTGGAGGGTAGATAAACGTTCCGCTTCATGCATTAGATTTGTAAAACTTTGTACAGCATATTCCAACTCCTCGTTCGCTTTAATTGAAACTCTAAGATTTACATTTTTATCAACCCAATACGCAAATGAATTTACATCGGTTCTGTTTGTAAATATTTGAGATTTTTTAGATTTCAATTCTACACCATTGTCTTGCCATTGTTATTGCTTGCAATGCCATTGTAAATCGCAAAATCTATAAGATCTGGGATCTTATTTGTATCTGTTGGCCAGTATGTAGGACTTCCACCAGAAAGAACTTTTAAATTATTTTTTAAAATACATTTGTAGAGTTCGCGTCCTTTTGGGTTAACGATTCTAGATCCCCACCACTAATGTTTAGCATTGTAATCACCCGCTGCTATAAAGCGCGTTCCAAAGTTACTGAGGACTTGTTCATATTGTCCTGCCGTTATACAATGTCTTGGGGGACAGTAAATTGAATAAATACATACATCTCCGGTATTGCATTTGATTTTGATACCTGCAGCTTGTATAAAATTCTTTGTAAATCAGGCCTGTTCTTGAAATCACTTTCTGTGAAAATGATTTGAAATCACAAAAAAGGTGTTCTGCGTGCAAAACTTTTTGAACTTTTGTGATTTGAAACCAGTCAGCTAAGTGTATGTCGATCTGAAATCACTTTCTTGATTTTGCACTTGTTTTTATTCCTAAATCAAATAAAATGAATTTAGCAATCAACTTAATATATTTTTTCTTAATTGCAATAATAAAACTGATATAATTGCTCAAAAAACTGATGAAATCATAAAAAAAATAAAAGAACCTTCTATTGCTAGAAGTTTTGTTATTTACTTTTGTGATTTGCAATTACTTTTTAGCGATCAGCTGTTTTTGTTCTTCGAAAATATGTTGATACTTGCCAGAGTAGCAAAATATTTCTATTAACAAAAGATGTATTAATTTTTATTAAAAAAAGAACTTATTTTAAATAAAACTTATTTGTTTTTGTTAAGTTATATTGGAAGTTGCTATTAACTATTAATTGTTTGCCTAAGTTGTAAAAGATAACTCATAAAATAATAACAAATGGCAACAAAAAATAATAACAACCTGTGGCAACTTCTCGTTTGATTGACTTATTTTAAAGTTTTATTGCGCTCCAAGTCAAAAACTTAAAAATTTTAAACATGTAAGTACTTTAATAGAATATTCAACGAAACGATTCATTAAATATTTTGAATAGGGGACAACATAAAAATAACACTCAAGTTAAAATACTACTTTTTAGCGCGTTCATTTCTTAACTGTTTTCTTTTTAATTCCATAATGGACAATAACACAACTTCAGGCATTTTATTTTTTATATCTAGTACGTATACTACAGGAAATTTTATTTATTTTCAATAAAAACTTTGTTTAAAAAACACCAAATTATTTATCAATGCATAAAAAGTGCCGCCACATCAAAACAAAAGTCAGCTGCTTTCTTGTGTTTTCGAAAAACAAAAAGCACAACGAAAAGTAATAAATATTGTGATTTGCAGAACACCATGAAATCACAATTGTGATTTTGAAAAGTAAAAGTAAAGTAAAAGTTTGTGATTTGCAGAACAGACCTGAATGATTCTTAAATATCGATTTTAATTGTTGACTTAACTAATATGGCAGAACCGGCCATATTAGTTCAGAATTAATTTTCATTGGCCAAAACCTATATTTTTTGTTGACACAGATTCTTAAAATTTTTATGTCACCAGAAAGAAAACAGATCAAAACTTAGGTAGCCGAAAAATTGGGTCAAAATATTCGCAGTAGTGGGCGTGGCATGCTGCTAAAGGCAAAGAATTTATGTTAATTTAAAAATAAAATAAAACTTGTAATATTTGATCTCATATTAATTGCGATTTCTTAAAAACTGTTATCGATATTGAGCTGCGGTTTTTTTTGTTATGTTGTTTTTAAGAAATGGTATATGCGCACCCTGTATAATTTGTAAATAGGGTGTTATGTTTAAAATTGGAAACCTCCATATATTCGCAAAGTTTGAAGTTTAGTAGTATATAACTTCTAAAGGACAAAAAACCAAAACCACCCAAAGAAAGGCAACAGTGTTCTCTTTAAGCCTATATATACTTTTGCACCCGCCCGGATCCGCCCGTAGAACACTTTTTCTATTTTAGTGAAAATACTCAGCATTTTTACAAACAAATTTCTATCAAAACTGCTAGTAAATTTACTTTAGAAGTCATTCACTGCCAAAAGTACAAATTGCAGATAGCAAAACGTAAGGGGAAAGAGAGGAATCTAACTAAAAAGTTAATTTTATTCGAAAATTGAGAGTTTTAGTACACAAAACAATTTTTGGTAAAATTTCCTTAAAATCCAGTATAAGTTGTATATGACAAATTTTCCCATAGAAAACTTGTATAAACCGAATCAACTTAGGTCGTTATACTTAGTTTTTTGTGTTTAGGTAATCTACTTTAGTTTTAACACTTTTATATGTAGTATAAATCACAATAATTTGGAAATAAATTTTATTTCGGTACAAGTATTCGATTTAAAAAGGCAAATTTATTGTACGTTTTCCAAGTCAGCTTAGGTAGTTGAACTTGGTTTTTGTCTTAAAAAATTCCATACAAAAGAATAATACCTGAGCTAGCCTAGGTAATAATAGCTCTAATATTTTTTTGTGTGTACGTAATCTACTTTAAGTTTGACATTTCTTTATTGAGTATATAAGGACAAAAATTTGGAAATAAATTTTACTGTCAGACAAGAATTCGATTTGAAAAGGTTGATAAATATTTAAAAGTTATTTTTATAGAACTTCAACAAATACATTATTTTCAGCTTAATTAAAATATGGAAACTTTCAGCTATAATGAATTGACCGAAGATTATTTTAAAAACAAAGAAGATGTTCTAAACCATATTGAAAGAAAATTGAACATAAATGCTATCAGCAGTGAAACGCAATTGGAAATAAAAAACAAAGTCTCTGATTTCGTAAAAATATTGCAAAAACGCTACAAGTTCACTATAGTAAAAGTAAATTTTACAAGCGCTTTGAAAATTGGTTACAAGGAGAACTTAGTATCCAGGTGATTTCAGAAACCACAAATAAGAAGAGTGGTGGAAGACCAGAAAAATTGCTAGATAACTGTAGCCATAGATCTAAGAGACGAAAACTTAAGAATATAAATGAAGAAATCGGATGTGAAAACATTAAAGATAGTTTTCTTTACAAGCTGCGATCACAAAAACAATTAACGATAGTGGATATCATTGAAAAAGTCATTTCTGCTAGTCCGGTGAGAACAAAACGGATCCTTAAAAGCATTCCGACACCAAACCAGGAATAACAGTTTACAAATGAGGAAGCGCTTGCATTATTTCTGGATTTAAAGTTAACAAAACAGCAGTATACTCAACTCAGATTACGTGCGATCGAAAAAGGCTCAAATTTATACCCGTCATATCATCACATAATTGCAGCTAAAAAGGAAACTTTCTGTGTAACAGTGAAAATAAGTGTCAAAAATTTTTCATTTATAACGTATATAACTTTGATTTAAACAGTGAAAAATGGAGAAAGCCTTAAGAGGAAAGCGCGCAAGCGGAAATCAAAAAGAATTTTTAATTAATTATTTAGAAGAAAATTTGGACATTGCCAACGACAAGTAATAATTTTAAAAATAAATAAAAAAATTATTTTCTAAAAAATGCATATTTACAGATTTGTAACTGCGGATGGTGCTAGGCACAGAGAGGAAAAGTGGAAGAAACTAGCGGACAGTCTTAACGCTCTTGGTGGTACCCAAAAAGACGGTCAAAAATGGAAGAAGTATTGGAGTGATTTGAAGTAAGTATATTTTTTGCACATTTGCATTTAAATTAATGTAATTTTTAAATAAAATACTAGGCTCCATACTCGTGCCAAATACTTAGAAATAAAAAAAAGTGGGATTAATGGTTTAAGTCGCCTAAAAGCACTTTTGCCTCTAGAAGAGCGCATTATAAAAATCACGACTGTGGAACTGGTCGATGGAGACGGAACACTGGAAGTAGGTTTTAAAAATTGTTGTTTGGAAAACAATGATGGCAGAAGTTGTGAAGAAGCTGCAATTATTGTCGCTGACGTAAATGTAGAAGAAGACACTGCAACTACTTCTGCGCCTGCAGTTACTGCCACTTCAACTGAGGCACCAACGTGTTCTCGAAAAAGAAAGCAGCAACACGACTCCCTTTAGCTAATTTTTTAAAATGGATGAAAAAAAGATAGAGGAATTAAAAATTGCTAACAATTTGAAACGCGAGCAAATTGAAGTATTAAAACAACAAGTGGAAGCAAAAAAACTTCAAACGGAAGCAATTAAGTGTAATACGCAAGTTAAAGAAAATCTCGTAGAAACGATGCAACATCTTATTAATATGTTAGTTGAAAAACACACAAAATAACACATACACAACTATGAACACATATCAAAAAATACTAGTATGTATGAATGTGGTAATTGTTAATTAGTATAATTAGTAGTTTTTTAGACAAATGAATTAGTTATTTCAGTTATTGTTTTTTACATATTTTATTTTTAGTTTAGATTTTGTTAAAAAAAATATATGTAATTAAAAAATTAAATACATGCACAATATATAAATTTAAAAAAAATGTTGTACGGTGAAATTTATATTTGGATGCTAGTAGAAAATACATCTTGCACAATTTGCAAACGTTGTCTTCTTGCAACACTTAATATAGTAAATGATGAAAAATTATCAGTGGAGCTAACATTTACTTCAGTTTCCTCAAAGTAGTCCTCGTATATCTGCGGTAATGGAACTCTTTTACGAATCAAAAAGTTATGCAATACTAAACAAGCATTGATTATTATTCCTGCTTTTGGAGGGCTATAAAAAAGTGTTCGTTCCTTTGATAGACATCGAAATCGACTTTTTAATATACCTATGCATCTTTCCACGAGAGCTCTCGTGGTCTTATGAGCTACATTATAGCGCTCTTCAGGAACACTTGATGTTGCATTTATTGGTGTCATCAACCAAGGCTATTAAAAATATATATAAAAATCGTATTTTTTATTAAAATTAAGCTAAAAACATACCTGCAATGGATAGCCACTATCTCCTAGAAGCCAAAAGTTACGTTTGCCTGTTTCGTAAAGTTCTTCAAGAGAACGACGCCATACAAACGAGTCATGTGCAGTCCCACCAAATTGAGCATTTGCGGCAAGAACAAGATAATCGGCATCGCAAATAATCATTAAATTTTTTGAATGTCCACCCTTTCGACAATAATACACGTGCTCAATTTCATTTTTTGGTGCTGAAATTTTAATGTGCGTGCCGTCTGTTAGCCCAATTACTCCAGGGAATTGAAACTTCTCCATAAACTTTAATTTAATCGACGGGAACTCATCTCGCTTTGGAAATTTGATGTACTTATGTGCTATTTTATTTAAAGCTATAGCAACCGCACACACACACATCAGCTTACTGACGTCTGAGACAACGCAGATAAACTATCTTGCCCCACACTTCTTTGGAAGCTACCACTTGCAAAAAAACGTAAAGCACTTAATACCATTACCTGACTTGAAATAGAATGTTTGCGGGACGAATTTGGCAAAAATGGAATTAATTCGTCGATTAACTCCAAGCACAATACTTTTGGAATCCGATATAAATCAACAAAGTGCTCCTCAGTCGTCATCTTGAACGGATTTGGCTTGATTTATTCCTATAAAATGTCAATTTTTGATAATATACTCAACATTTCTGATGTAAAACTTTACCAAAACTTTCTTACCTTTGCGCATCTCGAATTTCTTGCGATAATTGAATTAAAACCAATAATCCTGACATTTTCTTTAATTTATTATTTTTTGTTGACACTTGATCAGAAGACAAAGTAGATATGTAACTACTATCGGCGGTAAAGAATATAAGTTTAGCGACGTCTTAAAGTAAACTTAGAGCCGCCTACAATATTTGCTTGTTTTATAATATAACAATATTTTAATAAATTAACCACTTATCCCAAAATTGGCTTAACTCAAAGAATACTGTGCGACTTGAAAAATATAAGCATAAAAAATTGTAAGTTAAACAGTTTTATTTGAAAAATTATAATCTACTAAACGCCAACAAATAACTCGTCAGTCTAGCGCAGTGAACAGAAAAAAAAAATCGTGAGCGATCGTAACCTAAGTTGATCCTTGATACAAATTTCTCCCCACGATTTGTTGGAGTTTAGTACATTATCCTTTTTTCAATAATACTGTTTAACTTACAAATTTTTTATACTTATTTTATTTTAATTTTTACTTTGTTGGGTAGCTTTTACATGGTTTTAATGAAAAGGGGAGAAAATCCGTGTTGTGGACCATCTGAGCCTAAGTAAACAAAATTTTTTTAATTTAAAAATTGTACAATAATTGCTAAAAGAAAAATGGTATAGAAAAAATTTTAGAAACAATACATGCCCCTCAAGCAGTTAAAAAACTCGTTTGCGGCTTAGAGCCGTTTTTAAACTGCTAAGCTTCGATATCTGCATTTGACTTTTACATTTTATTAACATTGATACAAAAGTTTTACGGCTACAATAGAATGAAACACTTTTTCATTAAAAGAACGAGAATCGCAATTTGTGTAATTGTGAAATGATAATATGAAAGGCTGTTATGAAAATGAAAAGTTTTTTTTCATTTCACAGAACCAGAATCGACCCCCTGGTCTAGGGTCCAAATCAATATAAAACATGGATAGTGGTAGTTTTGTAGCTCTACTCTTGACATTAACAACTGACCTTACTGGGTATCCTAACGAGATAAGTTCTGATTTTATATCGTCAACAGCAGTTGAGAAGTGAATACCTTTAAGCACGACTCTATAAGAGCGTTCGATCTTAATTTGATATGTGTGATATATAGTTTTTGAATCAAAGTATTTTGTTACTTATCTATATGAATCAATTAACTTTATTGTTGTGTAAATAAGATTTTACATTTATATTATTTACATTAATAAACTTTATTTACAGACTCTGTATTTAAATACATATATTAACCACCTGATTATATTTATATCTTTAAGTTATTCATAATTCGTTATTGTATGTAACTACGAATATATAATAAAACTTTACTTTTTTGCTGAACTACTTAACATGGTGTCAGGTGTCTTATAAAATAAAAAAGTGTCATATATAAAAAAAAGGAGATCGGTAAAAAGTCACAAAGTCATTAAATAAAATAAATTGAATAAAAATAGAATATATTATAAATTAAAACTCAATGGTAAAGTCGGAGTCAGAGTCAAGTAATCAAGGGATTACAAAAAGTGAAATGACTTCTCTTAATGTGTTACCCGTCGCAACAACAATTGCACCACTTAACCTCAAAAAAAGCAACATGTGTGTCACATGGAAGTCGTGGAAGAACCAATTCAAGATATTTATGAGGGCATCAAACCTGGAGAAGCAGACGGAACAACGGAAAGTTGCGCTATTATTACACCATTTAGGAGCGGATTGTCTAGAGATTTTCAATTCTTTTGATGTCGACATGGACGTTGTGAAATATGATGACTTGCTCGCCAAACTAGATGCGTATTTTATTCCAAAGGTCAACATCGCTATGGAACTTCATACATTCTTTTCAAGAAAACAAGCTCAAAATGATTCTATTGAGGATTATGTTACAGTGCTAAAAAATCAAAGCTTGCTGTGTGAATTTGGAGATTTGCGTCAGGATTTGGTCAAAGATATTTTCGTCTGTGGTTTGCTTCCAATATATTCTCAAATCAAAGAGAGGTTATTAAGTAAAAATAAGGTTACCTTTGAAAACGCACTGGAAATAGCTAAAAATATAAATTCTGCCAAAGAAAATACAAGCCAGCTACAGCAAGAAACAAATTCTGTTGGTGTTTTAAATAAAAATAAAAAATATAGACAAAATTCGTCAAATCATCGTCAAACATCATATTCGCCAAAGCAGCATCGAACCCAAATAAAATACACACCATCCAAGACTCATCAGCAACAGCAACAGTGCAGTCGCTGCGGTCAACAGCATAGGAAAAAATGCCATGCTGAAAATGTTAATTGTCATCTGTGCGGTAAAAGAGGCCACTATGCAAAAATTTGTTTTTCGAAGTCGCCGCAACAACAAACAAAAAGCTGGTCAAACGGATACAACGTGAAGATGATGACAATGAAGGAAGCTTTCAAGATCTATTGATCGGCACTATCACCAACTCTCATTCAGCTCTTGAAGCGAATAGCGAATGGAATATAGAGGTAATTATAAATAAGGCGAAAATCACTCTCCAAATTGATACTGGAGCGCAAGCATATATACTTTCTAACTGCCATCCCTAAATTACGACGTAAAGCGCAAGATATCTGTCAAAATTTCTCATGTACATACAAAATGTATGAAGCATCCCTAAATAGCACGGCGTCAACGCTTAGCAATTGGAAAATCCAATTTTGACAGCGCGTAAGATAATGCAGTTGCCTGCAAGCTACTGTTGTTTACATATTTTGTTGTAGTATTTAGAGAACGTTACAAAACAGTAATGACATTTTTGCTTTTTTCGGGCTTATATAGCGTTTTTTCACTGTTTTGCATTTCATTTTATAGGGTTTTATTAAAAGTGATAGGTTAACATTACTGTTCACAACAAAACGTTGCGCTTTTATTTAGGTATGTACCTTCAGCGTAAAAGCCATGCTTTATTTTGCGTCGCGTCTTACGCGCTAATTTAGGGATGGCAGTAAAGAAACTTCAAAAATGTTAAATTTATGTAAGCTTTTAAAATCTACTAACACAAATATTTTAACATTCAGTGGCGAAAAGCTGCCTCTGTTAGGTAAAATTAATTTAACATTTTCTTTTAACAGTCATGTTTATAAAAGTACATTTTTTATATTAGATTTAAATTGCAAAAACTTAATTGGATTAGATTTAGCAAAACAAATGAAATTAATCAAAAATATTAATGTGGTAACTTCTGATAAAATTATAGAAAATTATTCACACGTATTTGATGGTTTAGGTCATTTAAAAACAGAATGTCATTTAGAGATCAAACCTAATGTAAATCCTATTGAAGACGCACCAAGAAAAATACCTTTCAGTCTTCACGACAAGGTAAAACAAGAGTTAGACAGAATGGTTAAACTTAATGTTATAGAGCCAGTTAGTGAACCTACAGAATGGGTCAGTTCCATCGTGTTAGTCACTAAACCAAATGGTTAGTTGAGAATTTGCTTAGATCCTCGAAATTTAAATAAGTCAATACTTCGTCCGCATTATCCCTTCCCAAATATAGATGACTGCAAAGCCAAACTCAGTGGCTCAAAGTTTTTTAGTATATTAGACGCCAATAGGGGATTCTGGATGATTCCGTTAGATGAATATTCATCCAAATTGTGTACATTCAATACACTTTTTGGAAAATACAGGTTCTTGCGGTTGCATTTTGGTATAAATGCCGCCCCTGAACTCTTTCATTCTGAAATAGTCAAGTTTTTTGGTGATATTGAAGGGTTAATAATCTATATTGATGACTTTTTAATTTATGCTAAAAGTATAGAAGAACATAATAAAATATTAGAAAAAGTATTGCAAAGAGCAGAACAAATTGGTTTTAAATTTAATAAAGATAAATTCAAGTTTTTGCTTAAGGAAATTAAATTCATAGGACACATTTTTAATGAATTAGGTGTCAAGCCCGATGAAGATAAAATAAAGGCAATTTTGGAAATGCCCAAACCACAAAATGTTTCCGAATTAAATAGATTTCTCGGAATGATTAATTATTTAGGAAATTTTATTTCAAATTTATCGTCTAAAAACAAAAATCTTAGAGAATTGCTAAGAAAAGATATACAATGGCACTGGGATAAAGCCCAAGATGATGAGTTTCAAAATTTATAAACCGAGATCACAAAAAGTCCAGTTTTAACTTATTTCGATCCAAGCAAAGTTTTAGTTTTGAGTGTAGATGCTTCGAAATATGCTGTTGGTGCAGCAATTTTGCACAATAAGCAACCAATAGCATATGCTTCTGCCTCACTCACAAGTGCCCAAGAAAAATACGCGCAAATTGAAAAAGAGCTGTTCGCCATAGTTTTTGGCTGCGTTAGATTTCACCAGTATACTTACGGCAACAAAGTATTGGTAGAAACGGACCATAAGCCGTTAGTTGCTTTATTTAATAAACCTTTACATAAAATACCAGCGAGAATTCAGCGTTTTATGTTACGTCTGCAATCATATGATTTGACAGTCAGCTATAAGCCTGGCAAATATTTGTATATAGCCGATATTTTGTCCAGGTGTCCCCTAAATGATAGTGCTTTAGAGGATTTACATGAAGTCGTCAACCTCCATTGTAATTTCCTTAAAACTTACCTTGAAATTCCCTTTTCAAATATCAATGATATTAAAGAGCATGGTAAAACTGATTAAGTTTTTAAAAAACTTAGAAGCTATATAGAAAACGGTTGGCCTAAACATAAGAAACTTATTGATAAGAAAGTCATGTCATACTTTAAAATAAGAGATGAAATTCACATAATAGATGATATTATGCTTAAAAACAACCAAATTTTAATTCCTAAAAGTCTTCAAAACACCGTACTAAACAAAATTCATGAAAGCCAAACATGTATAATTATATTTTTAAAAAGATTTCAAGTTGTGATATCTGTCTTAAATATAGAAACTCAAAATCTAAACAAGAAATTTTGCTTCATGATACTTATAGTATTCCATGGTTTAAAATTGATTGTGATCTTTTCGAGTTCAATAAAAAATATTACTTATTGGTAGTCAATTATTACTCAAAATTTATTGAGATTGAGTTGTTGAATTCTGGCTACTCAAGTCCCCATGTGATTTTAAAATTAAAATCTATTTTTGCCAGACATGGCATCCCAAGCATTTTTGTATCTGATAACGGTCCGCCGCACAGTGGTCAATTTCGCGAGATAGCGGTCAAAACTCTATAACTTTTGACCGGATTGGTATTTTTTTACGCAATTTGTTTTGTTCAATAGGAGGGACTTCAAGCTTCAATTTACGTGTTCAAACGTAAAAATCGACCGATAGGAACGTAAGTAATGTGGAGCTAAAAATGCATTTTAATTTTTTGTTGAGTTTCCATGTAAAAGTTGAATATTTTTACATTTTAAATAGGTATTTTTTTATAATTTCTTATTTTCCTCAATCGTATTTTACAACCAATACTTTTTTACTATTCCTAAACTTAATTTTGGTCAGAAAATGCCAACATTTGGCCCCTGACATTTATTTAGTCTCAATATTCACTGGGGCCAAAGGTAGGTTTTTTTTGGAAGAAAGCTAATTCTTGTGAGGATTAAACTGAAAAATAACACTGAAATTCCCAACAATATCAGTGCCATTTGGATTTATTATATACAGAACACAACATCGATAAAATGTTTAGTAAACTTTTACTATTGATTTAAAGAGCACATATATTTTATTTAAATGTATTAATAAAAATTTATACTAAAATTAGAAACAAATTATAATCTTTAAACTAGTATTAATTAAACAATATTAGTAAAAATTTCTTCCAAATAGCTTTGATTTTCATTTTGCAGTAGTTGTTTAGCTTCTTCATCTAACTCTAATGAGGTTGATTTCCATTTTTGTCGAATACTGGACATATACGGGTCTGATGTGCACAACAAAATATTAATAAGATCTTCATTAGTACAATATCTGGAAATTTTTCTCGTATTGTGCTCGCGAAAGAATCTGTAGTCTTTGTTCCTTTTTTCTTGCGCTTCTTCTGAGAGATCTCCAATTGGAAGCATATTGTGCTGAATTATTTGTTCCCCATGGAACAAAATTTTGTGAACTGTGGTTGGCATATGTCTCCAAGAATATTTTTGGTTATAAAGGGTTGCTGTCTCATTAGCATACTGACCAAATTTTTGTGCATCTATCTTTTTGCTACATGCTATAACTTCTAATATGATTTGGAATCGTCGTATTAAATCATAATCTACTCCAGTTATAGAAGCTGCAGTTTCTGGACCGGAAAAAAATCTCCTTGCTGTGTTTCCATCATTACAATTTCCTTCTCCTTGCTTTGGCTGGTCAATTATAAGGCCTATTTCACGGTATTTTTCTTGAATATCTTTTTTTTTTTTTTTTTGCTTTCTTTTTTCCAAATTTTCTTTGATTTTTCTCACTGTTTCGCCTAACGGGCCAAATTCCAAATCGTATCCCAATTTAAGAATATGCTCCATAAAACGAATTCTAGCATGAAGAGGTGACATTCCAAATTCATATGCTTCATTAAAACTATCGTCTTGTGTTGGTGGTTGGCTCAATTGACTTGATGTTTTTTGGCATATGGTGCAGCTTGACGAAGACTTTGTTTCGGTTAAAGCTTGTGCAACTTTTCCATCGACTCATTGTAAGTGACATTTTAAAGTTAACTTCGATGCATTGATCATTAAATTCAAATACCACGGGTTTAAGTTCTTTAATTTCATCTCTTATTTTGCCAACTTCTTCAGTTATGACATCTTTAGTTTCTTTTTTGTAAGCAAACTTTATTGGTCTACAAAATTTTGTTGACGATGGAATTTCATTCTTCCATACATCTATCTCTGCAGCTCTACTAGTTGACGGCTCTGAACCAATAAATGTTTTTGTTAAACGTAATGGAACGAAAGAAATCATGAATAAATTGGCATCTGATGAATTTTCCGCATTACATTGTTTGTATTGTTTCTGGCCAGAGGACCCATCACATCCCCATTTAGAAATTAAAGTCATGCTGCAATTTTTAAACTTCTTTAAATAGTCAGCATCAAATGTCTTTAGTAATCGTTCTGCAGTGTGTTCAAGAAGATCCTGCAATTTTATTTCTGCTGAACTTGAAGTTACACTAATAGCAGTTGGTGAAGGTAAGCAATCTTTTTTGGCAGAAACTATATCTCGATATGATGGAAAAATTCCACAATTTTTTTTATTGGTTCGCTTCCGCAATTCTGTACATTGGTTTTTAGTAATTTTCAAATCCAAAAATAGTGCAAATGCTTCTTCTGGAGTAAATTTATTTTCTTCAGTTGGTGTCGGCATACTTTTTAAAATCCTTTTTGTGCGTCTGGGGCTTGCTTCCACTATTTTATTAATGATAGCAATTTTACTCTTTTTAGTTTTCGATGGTTGAATTTGATGCAGAAATAAATCCTTTATGATGCTACAAGAAACTTCTTCATTGATATGTTTAAGCTTGCGTCTTCGTGATCTTTCACTACAATTATCAATTGGCTTTGCTGGTCGACCACCTTTTCCAGTTTCCGTGGTAGTTACTGATGCCTTTTTAAAAATAAGTTTATTTCTTAGCCATTCTTGGTTGCGTGAGTAAAACAATTTCTTGTTTCTGGAACATTGATTGTACCGTTTTCTTAAAGTATTTAAAAAGTTTTTTATTTTTAATTTATGAATTTTAATTTCTTGTTTGTCGCATATTTTGAAGAATGGATTATTCATTATATGTAAAATAATGTCGTTTTCATCTTTCCGTTCAAAATATATATCAGATAGAACACTATAACTGAATTTAGCCATTGTTGAAACAATAATGAAGAAAAAAATGAATGCATGGATTAATATACTATTGCTCGAAGTTTCAACATGATCTTTTTTTCCTCTTTGAAACATAATATAACAGGTACTTGGTTTTACCAGTTATTTCCATTGGTTTTAAATTTATTTGGAAGTTTCAGGTATTTAAGTTATGTAATATTAGATGGCAATAAAATCATTTTTTACCCTTTCCAAATGAATTGCCAGATACCACATAATTTGAGAGTTAACAGGTACTGGTAATAATATAACAGGTACTTCGTTTTACCAGTTATTTCCATTGGTTTTAAATTTATTTGCAATTTTTAGGTATTTAAGTTGTGTAATATTAGATGGCAATAAAATCATTTTTTACCTCTTCCAAATGAACCGCTAGATACCACATAATTTGAGAGTTAACAGGTACTGGTAATAATATAACAGATACTTGGTTTTACCACTTACTTCCATTGGTTTTAAATTTATTTACAATTTTCAGGTATTTAAGTTATGTAATATTAGATGGCAATAAAATCATTTTTCACCTTTTCCAAATTAATTGCTAGATACCACATAATTGGGGAGTTCTATTGTCATTTTTGATACACTCTTCTATGTGGACTAGGTCCAAATATGGGCCAACTTCTCCTAATTTCAACAGAATTATTTTTTGGATCAATAAGAACTCTTGTACAAAATAATAGCCACTTTCACATACAAATAACTTTTCAAAAAATATGATGTTCATTTGTACCGAATATCTTACCTTGGGTCAGAAAAATTGCTGTAGCTCAAAAAGTGCAGTCCCGATGCATAGACATGTATATATAGGAATGTAGGGGAGAGTTAGGACTACAAAATAGTAAATTTGTGTTTTGACTCAGCTTGACTTACAGGAGTTGTGCTCTATGAAGTAGGAAATTTCCGAGAAATTTGACCCTTTTAAAAAAAAATATTTAAATTGTTCTGAAAACAGTAGAGCTTCAATTTTTTTACCAGTAATAGGAAATAAGTTAAGTTACAACACAAAATTTATTTCGTCCAAAAATCTTGAAAAACAAAAAGGTTATGATCATTTAATCTTTAAAAATTAACTAAAAATATCATAAATTTACTAAATTCTGAAAAAGCCCATTTTGGACACCCTGTTCTCAATAAAATAGTTGAAATAGAGTTCTAATTTTTTGGCTCCCGAGGTTTACTACTGTCTACTTTCATATGAGTCTAATAACTTTAAAATCGGAGAACAAAAACCAAAAGTAGTTTTGGCCGCTATCTCAAAATATTGACCACAGTGCGCCGTTTAACTCAAATGAATTTAAAGAATTCCTAAATATTTTGGGTGTAGAACACAAAACTTCAAGCCCCTATTTGGCAAGATCAAATGGTCTTGCAGAACTTTCTATACAAACAATTAAAAAACTTTTATATAAATGCCTTGAAAGTGGCACCGATCCCTACATTGCTTTACTTCATTATCGAACTACCCTGAAGGAAATTTACCTTCTCCCTCTGAATTATTAATGTCCCGAAAACTGAATACAAAGCTGCCAACTTATTCATTGAATTTACAACCAAATTTAGTTGACATTAACCAATATCAGAAGCAAATTAATAGTAAAGTTACAAAGTCATCAGATTATTATAACTCACGTACTCAAAAATACGAACCTCTTAATTCTGGCGAAAAAGTAATGTTCAAACGAAACTCAACTTCTTTTTGGTTCCCAGGGGAAATAGTAGAAAAATGTCAAAAACCAAGATCATTTATCATAAAGGATAAAAAAGGTTCTTTGTACAGGAGAAATGAAGAACATATACTTAAAAAACCAGAAACTCCAACTAGTTCTGATTCTGAAAATGTTAGAAATGAAAATGATTCTGATGGTACCTATGTGACCAGACGAGGAAGAAAAGTTTTACCACCCACTAGATTTACAGCAACTAAAAAATAATGATAATTTTCTTAAAATTCCTTTAATACTTTTATATGTTTATTTGTATTGAAATATAATATTATATATTAAAATATTGTACTTAATTATATTAAATTAATAAATCAAACTTTACTTGAAAGGAAAGATGTTGTGTAAATAAGATTTTACATTTATATTATTTACATTAATAAACTTTATTTACAGACTCTGTATTTAAATACATATATTAATCACCTTATTATATTTATATCTTTAAGTTATTCATAATTCGTTATTGTATGTAACTACGAATATAAAATAAAACTTTATTTTTTGCTGAACTACTTAACATTTATAAACAATTTAACTTCCCCATTTCTCAATGATTTGTAATGAAATTCAGTGTTTGGAACTGTAATATTTGTCATATACCTCTACTATTCACTCATATATATACATACATACATACATATATAATTAATTAGTAGAAACATATGAAATTTTGTTAAAAGAATAAGAGGAAAAACCACAGTCAAGATCAAAAACTACACAATAATAAAATGACTGCAACGCATCGACCGAAACGATAAATGGCACGCGTCAACTCCTATCCTTCCAGCAAAACTCACCCCTTCAATCCACTCTGCACACTGGCAACTTTTTAATTTGGGCACAGCTAAGGCTCGCGGGCATGGGCGGTGGTCCGTTGCAGAGTAGGCATATTGGGTGCAAATAAGGTTGTGCCAGTGCATGTAGTCCAAGTAGACACTAGGGCTCAGATGGAATAGCCCTCACTTTACCCTCCCCTAACCGTGGTATTCCTGCGTGAGTTATTTGAAATACCCCTAAAACACACATCACCTTTGTTCACTTACCTCGTAGTTCTTCTCTGCTGTTTAATGAAAATTCATACTGTGTTAATTTAAAATAGAAACGTTACAATATATATTTCCTTTCATTTATCTTCAAAATCTTGTTATTATATAATAAGGTAATCCTAAGCTGTACAAAAATTTCTTAATGTGTAATTGAGTTCTGATACCTTTCATCAAGATTGGCTTAGTTGGAGTAGGCTTTTAGTACCTTTTGTTGTTGTAAATTAATTTCCTACTATTCAAGAGCTAGCACCCTGCCTTTCTCCAGGTAAACTAACCTTTGGTTTAATTGGCATCTTTCTTATATACAGGTTTATTTCAATAGATTCTAAGTTTAAAATATTAAGGTAAATATTATCTATGTCTCTCACTACCGGTAGGTAAACTATTGTTTCTTATAATCTTAATTACAATTATTTGGAATCGATTTTTTTGGAACGTAAGGTAATTATGAATTTTATTACAAGGTAAGTATTTTATAGTCTTCTTTACTTTGATTTTGTTTGATTTTTTTTTTTTTTTAGGTTAGTTCTAGGTAATGTAATATATTTTCTATTTTAAATTTCAGAAAAGTATGGTTTTATTTTTTATTTAACGGGAAGAATTTGAGATTGGTTTGTATTTAAAGGTAAGTAAAAGTATTTTTTTTCTTGACTGTAACTATTTTTAATTTCATGAAAGTGGTTTGTTTTAACATTCATGAAATTAAATATATATATATATATGTTTCTCCTTTTTTTTTATTTTCATTAAATCTCAGGAAATTATTTTTTTTTTTTTTTTTGTAATCTAAAGGAATGCTTTTTTTTTTTAATTTTTTTTTCTTAATTTCAAACCACGTAAGCGGTTTCTATTTCGAGTTTCTTAATTTTTAAATTTTCAGAAAGTGATTCTAAATTTTCAAGTAAGTATTATAAATTTCAGTTAGGTATTGTAAAATTAAAGTAAGTATTATAAATTGCAGGTAGGTATTGTAAAATTCAGGTAAGTATTATAGATTGCTGGTAAGTGTTTTTTTTCCCTTTTGAAATTGTTTTAACTTTTCAGAAATTGTTTTTCAACTTTTCAGGAATTGGTTTGAAACTTGCCAGGGATTGTATTTTAAATTTTTAGGAAATTATTTTTTTCTTTAAACTTTTAGGAAATTATTTTTTTAAAACTTTCAGGAATTATTTTTTTAAAACTTTCAAAAATTACTTTTATAAAATTTCAGAAATTATTTTTAAACTTTCAGAAATTATTTTTATAAAATTTCAGAAATTATTTTTAAGATTTTCAGAAATTATTTTTAAAACTTCCAAAAATTGATTTCGAGTGTGCAAGAATTTGTTTTAAAATTTAAGGAATTTGTTTTCAAAACTTGCCGGAAATTATTTCTGAAATTTTTTTAGAAATTTGTTTTTTTTTTCAAAATATTGCTTTTACAATTTTCAGAACATTGTCTTGAAATTGGCCAGTAATTGCTTCTATTTCAAGGATTTGTCTTTTTTCTCAAATTTACAGAAAATTGTTAAAAAAAAATTTCCGGGAATTATCCTAAAACTTTCAGGAAATTATTCGAAAATTTTCAGGGATATATTATAAGACTTTTAGGAAATTATTTAAAAATTTTAGGAATTTATTTAAAAATTTTAGGAAATTATTTAAAGTTTTTCAGGAATTTATTACAAGAATTTCATGAAACTTATTTAAAAATTTTAGGAAATTATTTTAAAACTTTATGGAATTGTTTAAAAATTTTAGGAAATTTACTGAAAAATTTTAGGACATTACTTAAAGTTTTTCAGGAATTTCTTACAAGAATTTCATGAAGCTTATTTAAAAATTTTAGAAAATTATTTTAAAACTCTATGAAATTGCTTCAAAATTTTAGGGATTTATTGAAAATTTCAGGAAATTATTTGAGAAATTCCAGAAAGGATCACCAGGCAAATTTTCAATACGAATTCTAGATAAACAAATATTTGGAAGATTGGTATTTTAAATTTTAAAAAAACTCTAAATTTCGGGGATTTTTCGAATTGTTTTCGGGTAGGGAAAACTTGGGCTATTGTTGTGCTCCAAATTGAGCTAAGCTTATTGCTTGCTAAAAAAAAGGTTGTGTGCCCAAAACACACGTGGTCAAATGTAAGTGTAGAGTTTTCTGTTTTATTAGGCAAAGAAAACTCTCAAAAGAAACTAAAAAAAAAACGGGATACCGCGAAAAACGAGATTTAATTTATTTTTCTCTTAATTTACGCTTTTGGGTAAGAAACTTCCCGGGCTACAATTTTACAACGTATTTAATGTATATAAAGCTAGCTACTGTACTTATCTGGAGTTTTGAGATGTAGTGGTGGGTGCTGCTGTTGATGTGATGATGCTGGATGGTGATGATGCTTGATGTTGCTGAATGTAAATGGTTTTTGATGATGATGAATGCTGATGTAGATGGTTTTTGATGATGATGAATGGAGATGGTTTTTAGTGATGCGGGATGTTGATGGTTATAGATGATGCTGGATGTTGATGGTTATAGTTGATGCTGGATGTTGATGGTTATAGATGATGCTGGATAGTTGAACTATTGTTGGCACGCCGTGGTGGCGTGATAATTTCACTCCTATGGAAGTAGCGGCTGTTTTTGTTGTTGTTGTCGAGGAAGATGGTGATTTGTTAACTGTTTCTAGGGCATATGCTTGCGTGTCGATGCCCGTTGTTGTGGTTGTTGTTGTCGTTATTGTCGATAAACGTTGTGGCTTGGAGTTGTTGTTGTTGTTATTGAAAATGGCGGTCGTTTGTTGCGCTGTTGCTAAGGCTTAAAATGGCGACGCCAGTTGTTGTTGTTGTGGTTAGTGCCGTTATCCTCAGCCGCGGTGATGCTCGGTGTTGCTGTTGGTGTAAATGAAGTTCCGTTATCATTAAGCATGTTGGTAACAGTTATTGTTGTTGCGGCCCCATTGTAGCAACTGTAGATGGTAACTGTTGTTGTTGTTGCTAGCGAAACGGTAAATGCCTCGAGATGGTGTGATAAGCAATGGTTGTTGTGCTGCTAACTATGCGTGGGGTGTCAATCGGTAATTTTAGATGTTGCGGTATTTGTGACTAATGATGGATTGTTGTAGATTCTCTTCTTTTATTCTTTCGGCGCCAACTGTTGACGACAAATACATGGCGTGGCCATGTTTTGTGGTTGTCGTTTTAAAATGGCTCTTGTGGATGCCGACTAACAATCATTTGTTGTTGTTGGCGCCGCATTTTTCTGAATGTAGCACTGGGATGGGATGATGACGGTGGTTGTTTTTGATCGGCCGGGTTGTGGTTTAAGCTGCAGTCAATTTTCGCCAAGCTCTTATCGACATACCCAACTGAGGGTATTCCCGATGTTGCTGTGGACACTGGTGTTGTTCCTTAATTTTTCTTGAACGCTTCGTTGGTTGCGTCATTCACGTCGTTGTTTGGCTTGACCCAATTGCTGACCACACACACACTAAATATTTATTTTTTTTTTATTATTTATATGCCACTAAATATTTATATTTTCGCGCGACTTTCTATTGTTAAAATAATTTTACTCTATTTCTACTTACATTGTTGCCGTGACTCCTTGATTTTGGAAAGGTGAATAAACTTTTTCCTATCCCAAGTTAGTTTTCAAAATCTATATCCTCTCACTTATGCACTTAGTGGTTTAAGTTTTTTATTTTTTTCCGCACTTGATCTTACCGCTTCGAGAACTCCGCTTCGAAAGACCGGAAATCGCCATTTCATTTAGATATATACATTTTGACATTTCTTGTGTTTTAGTGTTGTATTTTCACCGTAGTGTTGCATTTTCCACGTAGTATTTTTTTTCCTTATGGTTGCCGTATTGTCAGTATTAACTGCAGTGTTTACACGTGAAAAATACTGTGTTGCCACAGGCGACACAGTACAGAACAACATTTGCTAAACAGAGAATCATTTTACCTATTTCAGTTATATTTGGTATGAAAATATTAGGTGGTTTTGGGGTTGCTTCACTGGATTCTGCTACTTCTTCATCATCTATTTCATCAACACTGAGAGCTGAAAATTTATTATTGCTTGAGAAGCTAGGAACATCATTAACTTTTGTCTTTTTGTTGATATTCTGTGTTGTTATTGTTTTCTTGCGTTTGGTTGAGGTCGTAACCTGCCAGTTTATAACACTATCTCATTTGCATCGCTGTCACTGCCTTGTTCATTTTTTTCCTTTTTTATTTGATTTCATATTGATAATAAAATAAACTAGCACTGAAGTGCAAGAGTAATTTCAAAACCTTTTGTTTTGTTGTTATTTTTTTAGTGGAATTTTAAATTTGTTTTAAGAACACCAAGGTTTCGAGATTAGTAAAGTAGTAATCCCTTTGTTATTTGTCTTTGACAACAAGAATATTAATCCCTTTGTTATTATTTGTAAAAAAATATGTCTGCACTAGATCACTGTATAAACGCGACTATTGCAAAATAAATAAACACAATTTATTTACTACTTTAATTAAATTACACTTTTATTAGACGATTGTTCACTTATTCGCGATTAGTATACAAAAATACGCGATGGCAACTTCCCCACTGTTTAACAGTTTAACAAGAGATCTTCACTAGTTGATGTTTTCACTAAGAATGAATTCAGCCGGTATGGCCGTTGCTTTTAAATACCAAATGTTATGGCTCTTGAATATACCAGAACTTCCTCCATCTGTTCGTAGAATATTTTTTTACTACGCATTTATTATTTGAGACACATGATTACTGTTATTTGATTCCAGAACCTTCCATTATT
Source organism: Cistogaster globosa (assembly GCA_937654795.1). Taxonomy (NCBI): domain Eukaryota; kingdom Metazoa; phylum Arthropoda; class Insecta; order Diptera; family Tachinidae; genus Cistogaster; species Cistogaster globosa. Next base: position 25,392,308 of record OW569408.1, read on the forward strand.
ATTTTGAATTTATTTATACATGCTGTCTATTTTTGTTGGTCGTAATGTAGGTACAGTTTGTAAAAAAAGTGTTTTCAAAATCAAAGAAAATTAAAAACTTTAAGATAAACCTTTATTTTTAGGTAAAATATATAACGTTTATTATTATTTTTTTTATTTACATTGTTTTAGATGTTTCTAAACACATTTCACAAGAAAAAACTAAATTTATTCCAATAACAAAAAAAAAAAAGTTTTAGCTAAAAAAAGTACTTCACTTTGCACGCTGTAAAATAAATGTTTTCAAAATTATATAATAAGTAAAAAAATTGTTTCTATATGCCTAAAAAAAGATTTTTTTCTGCTAATACTTTGTATGTCTTTCTTTAGCATCAATTACAGCTCCTAATCGTTTACACATTGAATGTATCAGTTTTGGTATGTCGTAATCATCGGGTATTTTTTCCCACTCTTCTTTTATAAATCTTATTAATTCTGCTTTGTTTTTCGGGGACCTTTTTCCGACTTTTTTCTTTAGGTGGACCCACAAATTTTCTATTGGGTTTAGGTCGGGGCTTTGTGCCGGGGTATCAATTACTTTTCTGCAATTATATAGCAACCAGGACCTGCAAACGTACGATTTATGTTTTGGGTCATTATCTTGGTAAAATTTATATATTAATTTTGCGGGATTTTCTGGGTCAATAAAGCCGAATTTTTGAGCACTGGCAGTCAACTCGTTTCTTAAAATGTCCAGATAGACTTCCTTCGTCATTACATCTTCTAATATTTTTAGTTCGCCAACACCCTTGGATGAAATGCAACCCCACACCATTACAGATAATTTACCAAATTTTACCGTGGGTATTATATTTTTGTTTTCTAAAGCCGCCAGGGGTTTGCGCCAAACTTTTTGAGGTCCATCATGATAGTAAAGCATCAGCTTCGTCTCGTCGCAAAAAATTACATTATCCCAGTACTCCGGAGGAAAAGAAATATGCTCAATGGCAAATTTATATCGTTTTTCAATATTTAGCGTGGAGAGCAGAGGTTTTTTCCTGGCGACTCTTGAAGAGTATTTATGGTTCTGCAGAACGTTTCCGACCGTCTGATGGGAGATACCTATATCACATTCACGATTGATCTGAAGTGCAATTCCCCTAGTGCTGGAATGTGGATTGTCGTCAATAATTTTCAAAATTTTTCGTTCAATGCGCCGATCTACTTTTTTTGGTCTGCCTGGTATTGGTTGTGGTTCAAACCTTCCTTCTTTTTCCGCACGGTTTATAACATTATATACTGTCCTTAGATTAAGGGAGAACATTTCCGCAATTTCTTTGTGAGACTTTCCTTTATAGTAATTGAAATACACTAGCTGTGTAATATCTTTGCTCAGTCGTTTTCCTGGCATTGTGTATTTTTAACTGTGTGATAACTTGTTGCTTGCATAGGAGTAATTTCAAGAATAAATGCTATCCACAATACTTACCATGCTTAAAAGGAACCCAGCAAGAAATGCTTGACAGAAACTAATGCTAACACAGTCTGTACACTAACACATTTGCAACAATTTTATATTGAACAGCGTTGCCGTTGTAGTGTTTTTGGTACTGAATTGGGATGAATATTTTTTTAATAGACTAAATTTTATTTTTCGCTTGAGTTCATATATAATAATGCAGCAAACTATAAAATACAGCTTACAAAATGTTTTGTAATTAAAATTGTGCCAAAGGTCAAACAAAATTTTTATTAAATTTGTTGTAAAAAGTTACCCGGTTTTAAGGAATTTTTGAAAGATAAAATAAGGAAGAGAAATTTCTTGTCAGTTGCAACTTTGTTTGCACCAAACAAACAAATTAAATGCAAGAGTGAAACAACTAATATATGTTTTATTTCGTGACGTTTAGAAAATTGCGCATTTATCAGATAATTATAAAAGTGGTATGGTGATTTATTAAAAGCAAAAATTAAAGGAAAAATAAATAAAAAACAATAATAAATTTTAATAAATTTACTAGTTCTATGTGGAATTAAAAAGGTAAGTTGCATTTGGGATTGCAAGCAGTTGATGTGCAGAGATTTTGTCCGATGAACCTGACACTGGAAACCCAAAACTTCATAGGCATGATGGGGATATTTAAAACCGCCACAGCCTTTAAAGAGTTAGATTCGAGTTAGAAAAATTGTAAGTTGTTTTTTAATGAGTAAAACTTTTCCTTATTTGCTTAATTTTATGTATTTCTTTGATTTATAGTCAACAACAGTGTTTGGTAGAAACACTCAAGATGTGTGCCCCAACATCACTGTCGTCCAAAAGTGATCGGAAATAAAAAGGTTATATATAACGTTCAAAAAACTATATTGGTTTAAAATATTTTTCCATTTAAGGCATTCCTTCCCTTTCAAGATTAGGTCCAGGGTCAAAAGGAAAATTAAGCCCGGCTTGAAAAACTTGAGGAAAGTATATATGATGTTAAAATTATAATTTATTTTAAATTTTAAAAAGTTTTGCAGTTCGTATTGCCTAAAAATTTTCATGAAGTGCAAGGTGGTTGTCAAAAAGGTTAAGAAAACCGTCTGTCGGCTGGCTTGGGAGACTAACGACTCAAAACTTGATGAAGTCGTCAGCATGCACCCTTTGCAGGACCTTCTAGCGGTAGAAGAGTTGAAGGAGTCAAAAGGTTTCACTGAAGCAATGGTAAAGAACTTAAGTTCATGCTTAAAGTATTTTAATAATCTTACATTTTATATTTTTTAAAACATCACATTTACATATGATTAAGGGGACATCGCAGGATGTTAGAACTGTGATGCGCTCAATTTTTACTACTAGAAAAACGTAATTGGGATGGAAGGTGGGATAAGCAAGCCCTCTGAAGGCTCTCTTTGGTCAATAACTTCCTGCGAGGTATGTACTACAGATAAGTCAATCAAAAAGATATTTGTTTATTGCATATTAAATTATTTATACATAAATGTATATCTTCTTTGACTTTAAGGTGTTTTCCAACAGCAAGGTGCGTTTGATTTTAAAAAAAGTGTGAAGAAGTCAGTATAGCGAAGCCACCACAGACTACAACAAAAAAATATTTAAAGAGATAAGAACTAATTATTTTATTATAAATAAAGTCATTTTTTATACTGTAAAATATTATTTAAATATTAAAAAAGAAACATGTATATATTTAGAAAATATTAAATTTTCTTTTATTAAAAAAAGTTCGATTTTTCAAATGAGGGTATATCCATCAATCGTGACGGGTATATCCATCAAGTGTGATAAGTACTTCTGTCAACACTACATAGGAAACTGCAGTAGTGTGAGCAGTGCAGATATATGTATTTCATAATGGAAAGATTCATTAGTTAGAGGGAGATGCAAAATCACATGTACACAAAAGTTTCCATCAAGTTTTTCATTTTTCATTTAAGAATGTGATAGAAACTTTGTTCTACGCGATGATGGATATATCCATCATCAGTGATTGTCATTTGATGGATCAAATGATGGTCACTGTTCTTGTAGGGAACTTATATTCAATAAATGTGCAAAAAAATAACGGATCTTCTTTGCTTTTGGTTTTTTGAAAACATTTTATTTACACCATTCAAAGAAAGTAAAATTATTTAGTAGCATTGTTGTTGTTATGTTTATTATTATTATTTCAAAGTGTCGGCGCCTTTTTGTCGCCAACGTACAGGAAAACAGTTACATAGAAAAAAAAATTCAAAGAAAATGATTTTGTTGTTGTTGTTCATTATTTAAATAGAAATTCCTTAAATTTTTTAGCTTAGAAAACATTTTTTTTACAAACTGTATGTGTGTAGTTGTGTGTTGCGTTTATTTTTATTGCTTTATGGTAGTTGTTTTTGTTTTGTGATTAAGATGTTTTTGTAGAAACTTCTGCCTTTGTAAACAGACACAATAGGTCATTTCGTTTTACTTTGTCGGTGACAATTATTTTTATTTCTTTTTATGACCTAAGTTAAGTAATTCGCAACACTGCCGCCCACTTTAGCCTATTCGTCCCGAATAGGCTCAACATTACCTCTGCCATATCTGGCCAGCCGTTCCATGTGAACAGCTTTGATTTTTGACCTCGGATTATGGTATCTCTGTATCCGGTAAACCACATCATTTAATTTCTTGGTCCCCTTGTATGGTCCCTCCCAGTGAGTTTGCAGTTTAGGAGGCAGTCATTTCTTGCGTAGTGGTTTATATAGTAGAACCATTTGTCCTTCAGTAAATCCCTCCATGACCAATTTTCTGAGATATTCCTTTTAAGGTACGATTAAATCTTTCTACCATGCCATCAAACTGTGGATGCAGCGGTGTTGTTCTCGTCTTTTTGATACTATATACGTCACACATCTCTTTGAATATGGCCGATTCAAAATTTCGACCCTGGTCTGAATGCAATTCTAGTAGAACACCGTATCGACCCACCCAATTGTTCACACGAGCGTCCACTACTGTCTTGGACTCTTGGTTTGGAATGGCATACACTTCAGGCCATTTGCTAAAATAATCTATAACCACTAGTACATATTGGTTTCCAGCATTACTAATAGGGAATGGGCCTGCTATATCAATAGCTATCCGCTCAAAGAGGGCACCTGCGTTGTATTGCTGAAGCTTGCCATTACTCTTTCTTGTAGGACCCTTGGCCGCAATGCACTGTTCGCAATTTGCTATCCAGTCGGCTACGAATTGTCGGCAGCCTACCCAGTAAAATCGTTGCTTTATTTGTTCCAGCGTTTTTGTTATCCCCATATGACCCTCGCCGAAACCATTATGAAACTGCTTCATTACCTCACTCCTTTTAGAAAATGGCACGACAATTAAGTCTATTGTGGTTTTGCCATCTGTGCTTTCCCAAGATCGGTATAAGCAGCCATCTATCACTTTCAGGTTATTCCAATTAGCCCAGTACGATTTTGCTAGGCGGCTTTCTGCCGATATTTCGTTATGGTTCGGTCTTCTGTTATTTTGCTTAGCCAATATAATTTTTGCCAAAATTGGGTCCTCATTCGGTGCCTTCGACCAGTCTTCGCTTGAATCAATTTGGAGAAGCCGCATGTCAGTGATGCACTCCTTTTTTTCGACATTTGTGCAGTGCTTGCACTCTTCATTGCATGGGTATCAGCGTTGTTGTGTTTTCCACCTTTGCTATGCACAATACTCAAGTCATAGCTTTTGATCTTTTTCGTCCGTTTGTTGTCCTTCTGTGACGCAGCAGATCTTGAACTTTTCTTTCTAGATCTGCAATCGCGCTGGAAGTGGCCGACTTTACCGCAATTAAAGCATTTGGCACGAGACTTACTCCTTTCCTCCTTTATCATTTGTTTGACAATCTCCCTTATCTCGCTCCTTGTGTCGCCGTGGTTATAATCATCAGTCTCAAGACATCGCACATTGTACACCTGTTTCCTTGAGATGACTTTTGTTATCTCCTGTGCTAGCGCGTGCGAGACGGTTTCTACAAAGGTTGATTTTTTCAAAGCACAAACAGCATATTTTACATCTAAGTCGCGAATGCCATTCACAAATGCTTCAATCTTGATTTGATCCAGAAACGGATGATTTTGACCTGAGTAAGCCAGCTGCACCAAACGTTCAATTTCCATAGCGAAGTCTTTCAGTGTCTCGTTTGCTTTCTACACCCAACCTCGTAACTCCATTCTGTTAAGTTCTCTTTTGTGCTCAGTTCCGTACTTGCGTTGTAAAGCTGCCATTATATCCTGATAATTATTTCTTCATCCGGCTGGTAAGCATTCGAGTATCTCTGCTGCTCCTCTCTTTAAGGCCAAAATAAGCTCTATAGCTTTTTCATCATTGTCCCATCTATTCTTGTAAACCACTGTTTCGAACTGGAACTTAAAAACATTAAAAGGTGTGCTGCCGTCATAGCTCGGACTATTTATGTTGCTAATAAGCTCAGAGATAACTCTCACTGGTCCTTCTCGAAATTGTAGATGGCCCATTTGCACTTTCAATTCATGCGATTCTTCGTCTAATTTTCTCTCCAAGCCGGACAATTTTTCATCAAACTCGCTGACTTTCATTTCCACGGCGTCTACTCTTTTGCCGAAGACTTCTGATATTTCTTGAAATTTCTCGTTAACCTCCGCTAAAAGCCGTTCCCCGTTTATATTAGAGCTTTCTAGTATTGCTTTTTGAAGCTTCTGGTTATTTTCTTCCATTTTTTTTATTTGGTTGTCCTGCTTCTGGTTATTTTCTTCTATTTTCTTTATAATCTGGTAGCTCTGCTTTTGGTTATTTTCTTCTATTTTCTTCATCATGCTGCTTGTTGATGGAGTACATACTTCAATCACTACTTTTTCTTCTATTTGTCCGAATTCGTATCTCCCATGATCATTACCACGCTGATTGAATTCATCTATTAATCTCTTTTGCAACTCCGCTTTATTGCCCGCTGTCGGCAGATCCAAGTTACTTAGCTTCATTTTTAGCTGCTCAACTTTAAGCTCGTAAATTTCATCGTGATTTATTTATTATTTGCAATTTCACTTCTGACACCAATTGTTACGTTTATTTAAATTTATAAACGTTTATTTTATTGAGTTCTTTTATTGCAAAATAAATAAACACAATTTTTTAACTACTTTTATTAAATTACACATTTATTAGACGATTATTCACTTATTCGCGATTAGTACACAAAAATACGCGATGGCAACTTCACCACTGTTTTACACGAGATCTTCACTGGTTAATGTTTTCACTAAGAATGAATTCAGCCTGTGTGGCCGTTGCTTTTATATACCAAATGTTATGGCTCTTGAATATACCAGAACTTCATCCATCTGTTGGTAGAATATTTTTTTACTACGCATTTAGCATTTGAGACAGTCATCATGACTGTTATTTGATTCCAGAACCTTCCATTATTATTTTCAATTTATTTATACATGCTGTCTATTTTTATTAGTCGTTATGTAGGTGTGTGTGTAGTTGTGTGTTGCGTTTGTTTCTATTGCTTTATGTTAGTTGTTTTTGTTTTGTGATTAAGAAGTTTTCGTAGAAACTTCTGGCTTAGTAAACAGACACAATAGGTCATTTCGTTTTGCTTGTCGGTGACAATTATTTTTATTTCTTTTTATGACCTAAATTAAGCATCTTCGCAACAATATATTTTTTTTAATATTTATTGATAAAATTGGTTTTGAATATAACTTTTAATTTAAACACGTAAAACTACCTTTAAATAAAAACATGTTATTTTAATAATCTAACGATGTGATTGTATTATTTATTTCCGAAGGTAAACCATGGTTTAAAGCCCTGCAAACGTGGAAGAAAAAGTCTTAACTTTTTTGGATGCACCCCACATTTTAAAATTAAACCGAAACCATTTTTTGGAATAATTTACAACAACTGAATTGTCAATTTGCGAACCATGTTAGATTTGATGAAACTTATGTGCAAGTCCAATGTTTCAATCATGTTTAAGTTAAGTGAGGAGCACCTTTCCGTTAAAGGCGCAGGTATGTCAGTAGTTTTTAGATACATATTTGGCTTTATTAATATATAAAAACAAAAACTTTACAATACGCTTTTAGGAAGCCAAAAGGTTAAATTAGCTGTCCAGCTTTTTCAAACACCAGTGCCAATGCCATTGTGCTACTCACTTGGCTTAGATGTTTATCAGCCTACTGAAACAGCTGCCTTCGTTCAATTAGTAAACGTTTGGGTTGACGTATTAAAATCAAAGATCAAATCAATTACCCTGGCAAGGTATTTTGGCACTTAGTTCTTTCTAAATACTATTAATAAATACATATAAATATGTATATATATAAAATTTTTAATCTTCTCAGGAACCCTACGGAATAGCACTTGAAACCAGAGGGATACTTCAAATACAGAAAGAAATAACAAGATTAAAATTAATAATAAAATTTGCAGTCGCATATCTTATGTTGCAAAACATATTTTAGAAAGTCGTAATTTGACAAATACAGGTTTGAGGACAGCTGAAAATGTTGAAAATAATATTTTGGTAGGAATTCATGCACAAAATGCTTATATATCATCTGAGACTTTGAGCAATAAGATTTTGCCTAAGTATAATTTATCAGAAAATGAATAAATATTGCTAATGCTAATGTAATATCTCTAAATATATGCAATGATATTTTGCTTGAAAAAAATTTACCTGCAGTTGAAAAAAATATTGTAGAAAATCTTTCTAAACAGGATGTAACATCTAAGACCTTGAGCAATGGAATTTTGCCTAAGTATTTTTTTTCAGAAAATGAAATAAATATTGCAAATGCTAATGTAATATCTCTTAATTTATGTAATGATATTTTGCCTGAAAATAATTTACCTGCAAATGAAAAAAATATTGTAGAAAATTCTTCTCAAAATGATGTAAATTTCTTAACATTGGAAAGTTTACAATTTGAACAAGCTTGTTTATCGGCTTTATTATTTAACCTTGATTAGAGGTCAAATAAAAATGGCAGAAACCCGTTTTCTAAAAATTCTGTTAAGATATCAAGATCAGAATATAAAAAACGAGATAATACTCTCAGTACCTTTAAGCTAACGAATGATTCTCAAAACATTTCAGATTTTTTAAAATATAGGAAATCGCCAAATCCGGACGAAAAATGTAATAGAAATGTCATTCGTTCTAAATCAGAAAATGAGAAACCTGACAGAAAATTAAATGCTACTATTTGGTGTTTTGATGTATATTTAGGGTATACAAAAAACACCAATATAGACAAAATTACGAGAACAAAGATTCTTGAAGATTTGGTAAGAGAAGAATACTTAAAATACAACATTGTTTGTATTTTATGTTTCTACAATATTAAATACGGCATTTAAAACATTATATGCCTATTAGAAATTTAATGACTGTACTACTTTCCGTTTCCTGAAGGAAACGTTACTGAGCACAGGACTAAAGAAATAGAGCATGCTGAAAATGAAGCAAAAGTTGGTCAGATGGTCCGTATAAAAACTGTGTACACAAACTTACTTCACCATTTAAGGTTTACACATGGGAAAAATTTACCTTTGAGACAATCTCAAATATATGAATATTCTTTAAGACTCTCAATACACATTACATCTAGATGCTTCAGGTGTGAAAGCGTTAAAAGTTTGATCTGCGCTAAAAAAGAATACTTACTTATAAACTAGTTTTACGAAACTGGGAAATAAAAAAATTTTGCCCGTTGCAGAAGCAATTCTTTCTAGATACACAATGAAAAAAATAGGTGACTATCTAGATGCATTAAGATCTTCTTCGAAAGATCACAAAGTTAAATACCAGTTTAAATGGCCATATTGTAAAAGAGTTTGAACTGATGTAAGTGCAGCACTATATGGTGCGGCATTAAAAAGTTTTAACAATCAAACACTATTAGAGTACCTTATCACGTGTGCTACATTTCTAAATAATTTAAAAGTAAATTCATAAGCAAAGCCTGATTTTGTTATATTACAATGGTGTAAATGTCACTATATACACATTATTTTCAAAGATTTAAATGCAAAATTAGGCAAAAATAAATTTCAAGGAATTTATTAAAAAATGCTTTAATAGCTGCTTTTAGTTTAACCACAATTGATAAATGCTAACAATGGTTTAAATATATTTTCATAATATTGCTTACACCATATAAGTGTCATAATTTGGAAAACATAAGCAAGGAATATAATCTTCCAGACAAGGACAAAATAGATCCATTGGAGTCAATATCAATAAATAGTCCATTTTAAAAGATGCTTTTTTCCATATATGTATAATCAAATTGAAAAACGATATAAAAGATATTAATAAAGGTCAGATATAAAATGAATAGGTATGATGAAATTAGTTTGTTTATACTTAACATTTGATTTCCATATCATGTAGTACAATAAAGTAACTCCAATCAAAAATACAAATATATGGGGCGACAGAGAACTAAACATTAAGAAAATAACATCCAGTGAAAAAATTGGCACTCGCCCATATTGTCCGATAATAATAATAATATAATAATTATAATAATAATAATAATAATAATAATAATAATAATAATAATAATAATAATAATAATAATAATAATAATAATAATTTACTTAATATCTATAAATCTAAGCTACATTATCTGTGTCTGCCTTAAAATTAATTCTCTGTGCTGTTGGTGTTTTTATAATTTGTAACATTTCAAAAATATAACGTCTTTTATAATTGTTTTAATTTTTAACTGCTCTTTATTTTAGGATAAACATGCATTACTGCTGCCATGGATAATACTAATGATTGTCGATGTTTGTGTTAAATTTTCTTATGCCTTTTATTTTATATTTAGTAAAAGAGTAAATTTTGATCCTATTGTTGTATTTATATTTACCATTGGTTTGTTTTATTGTTTGTCTTAATGTAAGTAAAGTAAAAAGTTAACAAAAGACTTTAAGAAAAATGAATGAAATATTTGTTTGTTGTATTGTTTTTCACTTTTTACTTAGTTACTCTTGACTTATTGTGTTTTGTGTGTCGTGTCACAGTATCAGGAATATAAAGAGTTTCTTAAACGTACAACTCTGTAAATAGATGTAAGTATTAAATCAATTTAAATTAACGAATTATGAGGAAAAAATCAAAACCATATTTATTTCCCTTTAATGTCATTTAGTCTTCTGTGTCAATTGTATGTACGGAAAATAACTTTAACGATTGTCCTGCCATCACTGGGATACCCATCTCAATTAAAGTAAATGAATTTAATCGATGCACAAAATCATGTCTACCTACTTTACAAAATTGTACAACAATACTAACTATAGCAGAAGAAAAGGTATCAGAAGCTTCTATTTAATGATTGTAGTAATGAAATACCTAGTTTTTAGATCATTTTTTTACTAAAAAATTTTACAGCCAGTTTTTTTAAATGAAAATGTATGTTACTTTGTAAAAAAAAACGAACAAAAACGTGTTTACGTTTTTATAAAGTTTAAAAACATTTCAAGTGAGTGACAAAAGAAAGCTTTCATATTTTCTCAATATTTTTGGTTCTTACATATGAAAGCAGCTGTAAAAAATGAAAACAAATGTCAAAAAAAGCCGATAAGTAAAAGTGTCATGTTTCTAGGCCGATGCGTGGTATATACAAGCCAAAAAAAATTTACCGGCCCCAGAGATGGTTGCCACAGGCAGCCATCCACTCCACTAGGCTAGAAACTACACTCGCTACCTGCCACGCTGGTAACTAACTTTTGTCTCGCGCGGCTAAGGCTCGTCGGGCTTGGGCGGGTGTTCGTTGCAGCTGGCAGTGTAAGGTACAGCTAATTCTATGTATCAGTGTTCATCCAAACCATCAATATAAAAAAGAGCGGAGCAAATATAAAGAAGACGGAGAAGTCTCAGAGAAAAATCCGGGTTGTTGGTGGTATAACGCCTTAAACGCCCTTCCTCAGTATCCACGCTAAATGCTGTTGTCCATAGTAGCTTAAGTGTCCTGGCTTTCAATTTTCGCTACCCCTAAAATAAGAATACTCACAGCGCCATACCTACCCTCCTAGCTTAATCAGTCATTTACAAGTACGTTCTTAAATCTCAAGCATGGTATATTTCAAAATGTTCAACTTTATATTCATTGTTGTTTTGTTTCAGTTTTCTTTTCTTATACACAAAAATTTCTTAGGTCTACTTAGAACAAGAATAATGACAAATATTCAGATACTTATTATTGCGACCGATAGGACTAAGTTATTGATGGATAAGGAACCGATACTTTAGTTACGTTCTCATTGTGTCAAAAAAATTTATATTGTGTTTCGCATATGAACAAATGCCGATTTCACCGGGGCTGACCTAAATTAGCGATAATTTGTGGGGCCCTAGATGCTTTTACGACCAGAATATTTTTATTGCATCTAATTTATCGGTTTTAACATAGAGTTTATGGTACTAAATTGACTCGTAGTAATTAGTTAGGTTTCCTGTTGTCCTTTTATGTAAATATACATCAAAGTATTTAACATTATGACTTTTTTTCAGGTAGGTATATATATAGTTTTAAAATTATGATTTTGTTTTCAGGTAGGTATTTATATAGTTTAAAATTTTGATTTTGTTTTCAGGTAGGTATATATAGTTTTAAAATTATGATTTAGTTTTCGGGTAAGTATATTTATAGTTTTAAAATTAAGATTTTGTTTTCAGGTAGGTATATAGTATATAGTTTTAAAATTATGATTTAGTTTTAGGTAAGTATATTGAAATATTAAAAAAAGGTTTTTATTATCTTCTCAAGTAGATATATATAAAAGTCAGAAAATTATGATTTTGTTTTCAGATAGGTAGATATATCGAAATATTAGAAATTATGATTTTGCTTTTGGGTAAGTATATGTGAATCGGAATATAAAATTTATATTTTGTTTTCTTTTCAGGTAATTATATATAAAAGTCTAAAAATTATGATTTTGTTTTCAGGTAGGTATATATAGTTTTAAAAATTATGATTTAGTTTTCAGGTAAGTATATTGAAATATTAAAAATTAGGTTCTTATTTTCTTCTCAAGTTGCTTTTGGGTAAGTATATGTGAATCGGAATATAAAATTTACATTTTGTTTTCTTTTCAGGTAAATATATATCCGGATATTGCAAATTTGGGTTATGTTTTTCAAGTAGGGATATGTATTAAAGTCTTAAAATCATGTTATTGCTTTTGCATGGAATATGTCGAAAGTTGACTACCTATCAATGCACGGGGTAAGTATAATCTTCTTTCTTCCCTCGGCCAGTCTGGATGGCACCGATTTTCCGGGACTACCCGATAGACGGTTAACCCAACTGCGCTTATACCAACTTAACTCCTGACCTTTTTCTCTTATTTTTTTAGAATATAATTTCAATTTCTTTTGTTATTGTAATTTTAACTTAAGAGAGCAAAAAATATTTTCTGTCGGTACTTATCTGTAGGGGTTTGCTGAATTCTTTACATTTGCTGCCTTGACTCGATCGCTAGGCGTAGAGGTTACGGTGAATACTGATGCTTCGCTAGTGAAGGGATGCGGATGACCTGAAGTCGCTGGCTACTGAGACCGATCTGCTGGTGATGAGGAATTGATATTGCTGAGCCGATGTGCAGGCTACCACGGGGCCAGTTGGTTTTGCTGTTGTTGATGCTACTGTTGTTGGAGCTACTGTTGCTGATGCTCCTGTTTGTGGCTCTGTCGGATGGCAAGGTGGGCTCATCAAGGCTCGTGAGTGCCAACTGTTACTATTTTCTTTGCGCACTTTCTGCTCAGCACCTCCGTTCGTTTTTATCATCCACCGGAAAAATACCATCTACTGTTTTCGTTTCCGGCATCTTACATCGAGCTGTCAAACTATTATTCGAACTGCTGCTGACTTCACGTTTGAAAGCAGCCGTGCAATGTTGCATTCGAACGTATGTTTTTAGATTGAGTTGCCACTAACATGGTTAATAATCGCTACACTACACTCTTTCTCCGCTGTTTTGGTTTCGCAATCATAATTGTGGATATGATAAAAGGATGATTGCTTTTCTACGCCTTTATATCTTTCGCGTGAAAAACTCCTAGCGGCTTTCCTTGCAAAAAGGAGTTGCGACATCGCTGGCTTTAAATTGCATTTCATGATGTCAACCAAATCTTGTTCTCTAATCGGGTTAGTCTGCTGGTTCCTCAAATGGATTACGGCGTTACAAAACTCATCGAAAGATTCTTGGTGTTATTGACGTCTGTCTAATATCTTTCGCTGAATATCAAAGTCACTTTCAAATCTGTGAAAATACTTAATCAAAGCCTTTTTCAACGTGGGCCAATCACTTAAGTTACTGTTCATTCTCCTGTAGTCCCACAGCCAATCTAAAGCTGGTCCACTAATAATATGTGAAAACTATGGATGACCTCCATATAAGAAGAAGCATAATCGAACTGAAGAGTCTCTAGTCTAAACATAAAATCTTTCACACTCGGTGTTTTCGGGGTTCCGTCAAACTTCAATCCCCATTTGTCTGTCCTCTAAGCTGCATCGATGTTGTTGGGCCTCTCGTTTCAATGTCCGTTCAGTTGCTGATTCCATTGTGTTGTGTGGTTTACACACTGCAAAAAGGGTGGTTGATATACCTGTGGCGGTATATTTTTAAACTTTTGTCCTGATTGACTGTTCCTCTGATTTAACGGATTGGTAAATAGTGGTACATTATTGTTGCTGGCCGGAAATGGAGGTCCATTTTCTGGGTTGTGAAAATTCGGTCTTCCTGGTTGGGTCACCTCTCTTGGTACGTTATTTCCAGACCGAGCCGGCTGTGCCAAAGTTCGAGATCTTGGACTATTTTGTTAGTTAATATTTTCAGGTTGTTGGGAAATCGCTCTAATCGTTGCTTGAACTTTAGTGGGTATCAATGCTTCTATTCTCGCGTCCACAGATCGCAAAATCTCTATCTGTCTTAAACCGGTTTCGGCCACTTTTTGTGTCTCTTGACGATGGCCCAAACCGTTGTTTGATACATTGGTATTGCCGTACTCTTTTCTGACTTCCCTTGCAGTTATGCTGCTATACTCAGGAGACATTATTGAAGTGTCGGAGGATAGGTTGGCTGGACTTGCCGAAAACTCATAGCTTTCGCTATGTCCCTGCCTAATCGAGCTACGGTCGATTCTCTCCGCTTCCCTCTCTGGTGTTCGTCCCGATTCTACTGCGGTCTGATCTAACGTTGGTATGGATGATAGCATTCTGGATAATATTATCTGACTCGTTGAAACGGTACTTGTAGTCGCTGCGGTGGTAATACTGGGATCCATAGTCTTATTAGTGGTTGCCCCACTTCGGGTTTTTACCATAACCGATTTTATTTGCGATGTAAAGAGATCCCAACCGAAGCTATCGGTCCAAAATATAAACTATTGACACTTACTCGGTATAAACGGTGATTTAGCCTCAACCTATGGTTTTAAATTTCAGCTAAAGAAACATTGTCATCACGCATGACGTTACTAGGTTTTATATCAAGCGAAAACTAAGAAAAATTTATTTTTTTTTTTTTTTACCAAGATTAAATTACTTCCACAATTGTCCTCAAGTATCACTACTGCATCGAACAACTATCAAACAATAGCCAGTTATAATGCCTGCAGTAGTGTAAGACCAAAACAAACAAAAAATGGAAAATAGCAAAATAAAAATATTACCTGTATTTATACCACAGAACTCGTTAATTTCGATATCAAATATGTATGTAATTGCTTAAACTAAAAATTATCCGTTAAACTTTAAAATTGAAGATAAAAAGGAATTTTTAATTTTTATTTCCATTCGTTCTTTTTTTTTTTTTTTAATAGTCAAATTATGTCATGAAGCACAAGAGTGAGTATTTTTGCCGAAATGAAGGATAAGCGAAAAAAAAAATCACAAAGAAAATATGTAATAATGAAAAAAATATGCAATAATCCGTACTACCTACAAGCTTTCGATATATTTTAATAACTGAATCAATACGACGTACGAGTAAAAAGGTTCTACGTGAAAATGTCGTGCATGAATGCGTAATTAATCGTTAAATTTTCTTACATCGGTCTAGGCTTCTCCTCCGACCAAGGACTAAACTAAAATAATTATTTGGTTGTATCTAAGTGATTAACTGGAAAGTATATGGGTTGCGAATATTAAAACAACAGGGTTGGATTGTTTCTCTGAGTTGAGTTATACTTGTAGTCTGGATATTTACTACCCTTGGTTAAGGCCAACGTCGCAGCGCGGCTTTGTTCAAAACAAACATCCGGGACTTACGCGGGCTTAACCCATGACTCGCTATCTTGATTAAAGTTGCTATCAGAGATTCTGTAGAATAATTCCTCTAAGACTACTTATTCTCAAGTAACTCTGTTCAATATAACTCCTGTCGCTAATTAACTGATCATCCATCAGCCATGACTTACAAAAGCTCATTGAAGCTTGACAGATAGTCTTACCGTTCTTCCAGATATCTAAGCC
Organism: Cistogaster globosa; assembly: GCA_937654795.1. Classification (NCBI taxonomy): domain Eukaryota; kingdom Metazoa; phylum Arthropoda; class Insecta; order Diptera; family Tachinidae; genus Cistogaster; species Cistogaster globosa. The sequence continues at coordinate 25,408,286 of OW569408.1, forward strand.
TACAATTGAAAGATATTCTCGACAGTAAAACAAAAATCTTCGAATTCGGGCCCCACGTTTAATTATTAACTGCCATTATTAATTATTAACTGTCACGTTTCTAGGTCGATGCGTGGTATATACAAACCAAAAAAAAAAATTTACCGGTGTCAGAGATGGTTGCCACAGGCAGCCATCCACTTCACTAAGCAAGAAACTACACTCGCTACCTGCCACACTGGTAACTAACTTTTGTCTCGCGCGGCTAAGGCTCGTCGGGCTTGGGCGGGTGTTCGTTGCAGCAAGCAAAGTTGACGGAGAAGTCTCAGAGAAAAATCCAGGTTGTTGGTGGTATAACGCCTTGGAAGCCCTCCCTCAGTATCCACGCTGGATGCTGTTGTCCATAGTAGCTTAAGTGTCCTGGTTTTCAATTTTCGCTACCCCTAAAATAAGAATACTCACAACGCCATACCTACCCTCTCAGTTTAATCAGCCATTTACAAGTACGTTCTTAAATCTCAAGCATGGTATATTTCAAAATGTGCAACTTTATATTCATTGTTGTTTTGTTTCAGTTTTCTTCTCTTATACAAAAAATTTCTTAGGTCTACTTAGTACAAGAATAATGACAAATATTCAGATACTTATTACGACATAGTTATTAATGGATAAGGAACCGATACTTTAGTTACGTTCATATTATGTCAAAAAATGTATATTCTGTTTCGCATATAACCAAGTGCCCATTTCACCGGGGCTGACCTAAATTAGCGCTAATTTTTTGGGCTTGTATGACCGGAATATTTTTACTGCAATTAATTTATCGGTTTTATTAGTTAAGTTTTTTGTTGTTCTTTTAGGTAAATATACATCAAAGTATTTAAAATTATGATTTTGTTTCAGGTAGGTATATATAGTTTTAAAATTGAGATTTTGTTTTTTTTATGGTAGGTATATATATAGTTTTAAAATTCTGATTTAGTTTTCAGGTAAGTATATTGAAATATTAAAAATTGGGTTTTTATTTTCTTCTCAAGTAGATATATATAAAAGGCTGAAAATTATGATTTTGTTTTCAGATAGGTAGATATATCGAAATATTAGAAATTATGATTTTGCTTTTGGGTAAGTATATGTGAATGGGAATATAAAATTTATATTTTGTTTTCTTTTCAGGTAAACATATATCCGGATATTGCAAATTAGGGTTATGCTTTTCAAGTAGGCATATGTATTAAAGTCTTAAAATCATGTTATTGCTTTTCCGGGGAATATGTCGACTACCTATCGATGCACGAGGTAAGTATAATCTTCTTTCTCCCCTCGGCCAGTCCGGATGGTACCAATTTTCCGGGACTACCCGATAGGCAGTTAATCCAACTGCGCTTATACCAACCTAACTCCTGCCGTTTTTCTCTTATTTTTTATAAAATTTAGTTTCAATTTCTTTTCTTATACTGTTGTCATACCTTTCGGTGAAGACCGTCGTCACTGGCTGTTTATTTAGTACGATTGGCGAGCGCTTTCGATGTAAAGACATCATTTTCAAGCCGCGTTTTGATTAGTACTGGTTAGATAGTGTAACGTGTTTGTTGCATAGATAGTGGTGGGTACAGGTAGTTTTGTCCGTTAAGATGGTGTCTATTTAAAAATGGTATTATGCAGGTAGATTGCCTGAATTCTGTCATCTTTATTGAGGGTATATAATTTTAATATTTCTGTCTTTTATTGTTAGGTAGGTAAGTGTGACCATCTGTGGGTGTTTTGCGTTTGTAATTTTAACTTAAGAGAAATAAAAATATTTTCTGTTGGTACTTATCTGTTGAGGTTTGCTGAATTCTTTACATATGCTGCCCTGACTCGATCGCTAGGTGTAGAGGTTACGGTGAATGCTAATGCTTCGGTAGTGAAGGGATGCGGATGACCTGAAGACGCTGGCTGCTGAGACTGATCTACTGGTGATGAGGAATTGATATTGCTGAGCCGATGTGCAGGTTACCACAGGACCAGTTGGTTCTGCTGTTGTTGATGCTACTGTTGTTGGAGCTGCTGTTGCTGATGCTGCTGTTGTTGGAGCAGCTGTTGCTGATGCTCCTGTTTTTGGCGCTCTCGGATGGCAAGGTGGGCTCATCAAGGCTGGTGAGTGGCCACTTTTACTATTTTCTTTGTGCACTGTATGCTCAGCACCTCCGTTCGTTTTTATCATGCACCGGAAAAAGTCCATCTTCTTTTTTCGTTTCCGGCATCTTACATCGAGCTGTCAAACTATTATTCGAAGTGCTGCTGACTTCACGTTTGAAAGCAGCCGTGCAATCGTGCAATGTTGCATTCGAACGTATGTTTTTAGATTAGGTTGCCACTAACATGGTTAATAATCGCTTCACTCCTTCTCCGGTGTTTCGGTTTCGCAATCATAATTGTGAATATGATAAAAGGATGGTTGCTTTTCTACGCCTTTATATCTTTCGCATGAAAAACTCCTAGCGGCTTTCCTGCAACGTTTCTAGTTCATAGAGACTATTCCTTGCTATTCGGCACTTAACAAATTTTCTACACAGTTTTGCGGATACTTGCTTTGAAAAATCAGACAATTGGAAGTTCCGGCGAAATACTTCCTGACCCACTCCTAACTCCCTGATTGTATCTCTGAGCGTTTTTGTGTAGCTTTTGTGCAAATTCTCTCTTAGCTTTTCTCGAACTACTTCCAAGTACTCATGCCTGTTCTCAAATCTTATCTCTGCTTCCTCTATTGCATCAAGTTTTCTCGCTAACTTATAGGCTGACGCGTGTGTTATCATGTTAGTTCCAAACAGTGCAAAATATGGGGTCAAAATAGCTGAATGGACTGCCGATCGAAGGGCGGCTTCTTCCTCACATAAATGCAAATCCCAATCATTATGATTCTTTCCTAGGTATGAATGAATTGCGGCTTAAATGCCTTGGTTCACCCGCTCCGATGCATTGGCCTGTGGTGCGTATACTCCTGTTTTGCAGTGGTTTATATCGAAGGCTCCCATCAGATCACTAAAATCTTTGCTAAGAAACTGCGATCCGTTTTCTGACACTAGAGTTTCGGAACAACCGAACTTATAAAATACCTCCTTTACAAGAAAGTCAACAACATTACGCGAGTTTGCCTTCGTCATGGCTTTTAATAAAACAAACTTCGTCAAACTATCAAGGAAACAAAGATGTAACAGTTGCCTCGTTTCGACCGGATATATGGTCCTAAAAAGTCCACGTAGATTCGCTGGAATGTTCTTACGACATCACTTTGTTTCCCCATTGGTAGTCTCAGTATCAAATTTGACGGTTTACACTTTTTGCAAGTGTCACAACGATTGATGAAACCCCTAACCTGTCTATTAAGGTGCGGCCAATAAAAGTATTCACGGATTTTCTTAATAGTTTTTGCAATTCCCCCATGTGCGGAATCCGGGGGGCAGTGAGTATTCTCAATTACCGTATTAGTCAACGCCGATGGGATCCAAAGCTTCCAAGTGTGATCTTCAAGAGTGACATCGCTTGTGTTCGCATTTGTCCTTTTATACACGAAATTGTCAATTACTCTAACATCTGGCAGGCTGGATTTTTCTGCACTAACCAGTTTGATTAGTTCTTTGTAATCTTCCGAACTAAATTCAGGCGAATCTAGAACCACTAACGGCATCTTGGTCTTTTCCAATGCGCTCAAGGTATAACGGGATAAGGCGTCGGGTACAACGTTTTGTGAGCCTTTCCTGTGTTTTATCTTGAATGTAAATGGTTGTAGCTGTAAACTCCAGCGTGCCAATCTCCCGCTTAAATCTTTTTGGGTCTTTAGACATTTCAGACTTGAGTGGTCGGTAATTACTACGAACTGCATTAATTCAATGTAAGAGCGAAAGCTTTGTATCGCTGATACAACTGCTAAGCATTCTCGCTCTGTCACCAAATAATTTTTTTGGGCTGCCGTGAGCTTCCTCGAATAGTACATGATAGGATGTTCTTTTCCTTCTGGGTCTTCTTGAAAAATTACGGCCCCTATCCTCACGTCCGATGCGTCGCATTGTATATAGAAAATCACCGAAAAATCGGGGTGTGTTAACACTGGGTGGTGCTTAGACAGTTTATTATCTTGTCAAAAGCTAAATTTGCTTTTAGTGTAAATTCGAATTTTTTTTCCTTTCTTTAGCGTTTCCGTTATAGGGGATGTTATGGTGGCATAATCTTGGATAAATCTTCGGTACCATCCGGTAGTCCCTATAACACTGCGTACCTGTTTTGGGGTGGTCGGACACTTAAAATTTCGAATCTCCGCAATCTTTTCAGGGTCTGGCTTTAAAGTGCCGCCTCCGATAATATAACCTAGATATTTTAATTCGCTGCAACAAAACTTGGACTTCTCGTCATTTATTGTCAATCTTGCTCTTTCTAGGCACTGGGCTACTTCAACGAGCATTTCGATCTGCTCCGCAAAATTGGAAGAAACCACTACCAAATCATCCAAGTAGACGAAAACACGTTCGCGAAGGCGAGCTGGAATGACTTTGTCCATTAAACGACATAATGGAATTCAGGAATTTGCTCTTCATCTGCCTTGTTGATATTTGTCGATAAGTGACTAACTTCGAACCGAAATAAGTCGAATTTCCTAATAAAATCAATGCCTAAAAATAACTTGTGGCTTAAGGTCGGTTCTAAGTAAAAATCTATAAAATCAGATCGTTTATAAAATTGTATCTGCGCTCTAACGCGTCCTACAACAACATTTTATCGGCCATTGGCTGTTGCGACCGTTCATTTGCATAGATAAATTATGAGCTTTGCTTTCTCGACAAAATCAAGACACCCTTCGTCTAAACATGACACGGAGGCTCCGCTATCTAGCAAGCCTTGAATCTCGTTTTCCTTGATTTCAATCGCTACATAAATTCTACTATCAGCGTTTTCCACTAACCTAGTTTCCGATATTTCCTTTTTCTGGGGTTTTCTTTGCACATATCGTTGTTTGGTTTTTAATATCTTCAGTGAGGTCTTTCCAAAAATTCGGTTTCTTGCTTCTTCGTATTCTTGTACCCTTGTATGGTATGATTTTTGGAATGATATTGCCTTACTTGACGTAGCTTTTTCACCACACACAGTCTCATCCCGGCCTAACTGGGCCTTCTCCTTAGCTTGAATCTTAATTTGTGGTATCTTGTCGATTTTATTTGATGTAGCTAGTTTTGACTCAGTAGAACACTCAGTCGAAATTTCGTCGCTTGCCTTTACTGTTGCTGAGGTTGTTGCTGGGTTGCCCCTGTCGTCGAACGAGCCTCCAACCCAGGACGACTGCTGTTCGGGTTCTTGTTTCCCAGAAAACTCGGACATTTCGGAGTAACGGTATTGTCGTATCCGCATTTAAAACAGAACAAACGTCTTCTTTCCGATGGACAGTCCATAAATGTGTGTCCTTCTACTTTCCAGTTCCAACACACGAATTGTCGAACTTTAGTCACAGCATTAATCGTTGGTTCATTGCTTATTTCTACTGGTTCAGGTTCAAATCCTAATTCGTGAACTTGTTTCCCCGCATATCGCTCTTTGAGTATTCAACATATTTTCGTCACGTCTCCCTTCTGTTCTAAAATGACTTAGCCCAAATGATCTGACCGCAAAAAGGAGTTGCGACATCGCTGGCTTTAAATTGCTTTTGTTGACGTCTGTCTAATATCTTTCGCTGAATATCAAAGTCACTTTAAAATCTGTGAAAATACTTAATCAAAGCCTTTTTCAACGTGGGCCAATCACTTAAGTTACTGTTCATTCTCCTGTAGTCCCACAGGAGAAGCTGGTCCACTAATAATATGTGAAAACTATGGATGACCTCCATATAAGAACAAGCATAATCGAACTGAAGAGTCTCTACTTTGAACACAAAATCTTTCAAACTCGGTGTTTTCGGGGTTCTGTCAAACTTCAATCCGCATTTGTCTGTCCTCTGGGCTGCATCGATGTTGTTGGGCCTCTCGTTTCAATGTCCGTTCAGTTGCTGATTCCATTGTGTTGGTTGGTTTACACACTGCAAAAAGGGTGGTTGATATACCTGTGGCGGTATATTTCTAAACTTGATTGACTGTTCCTCTGATTTAACGGATTGGTAAATAGTGGTACATTATTGTTGCTGGCCGGAAACGGAGATCCATTTTCTGGGTTGTGAAAATTCGGTCTTCCTGGTTGGGTCACCTCTCTTGGTACGTTATTTCCAGACCGAGCCGGCTGTGCCAAAGTTCGGGATCTTGGACTATTTTGTTAGTTAATATTTTCAGGTTGTTGGGAAATCGCTCTAATCGTTGCTTGAAATTTAGTGGGTATCAATGCTTCTATTCTCGCGTCCACAGATCGCAAAATCTCTATCTGTCTTAAACCGGTTTCGGCCACTATTTGTGTCTCTTGACGATGGCCCAAACCGTTGTTTGATACATTGGTATTCCCGTACTCATTTCTGACTTCCCTTGTAGTTATACTGCTATACTCGGGAGACATTATAAAAGTGTCGGAGGATAGGTTGGCTGGACTTGCCGAAAACTCATAGCTTTCGCTATGTCCCTGCCTAATCGAGCTACGGTCGATTCTCTCCCCTTTCCTCTCTGGTGTTCGTCCCGATTCTACTGCGGTCTGATCTAACGTTGGTATAGATGATAGCATTCTGGATAATATTATCTGACTCGTTAAAACGGTGCTTGTAGTCGCTGCGGTGGTAATAGTGGGATCCATAGTCTCATTAGTGGTTGCCCCACTTCGGGTTTTTACCATAACCGATCTTATTTGCGATGTAAAGAGATCCCAACCGAAGCTACCGGTCCAAAATATAAACTATTGACACTTACTCGGTATAAACGGTGATTTAGCCTCAACCTATGGTTTTAAATTTCAGCTAAAGTAACATTGTCATCACCCATGACGTTACTAGGTTCAATATTAAGCGAAAACTAAGAAAAATTTATTATTATTTTTTTTTTTGACCAAGTATCACTACTGCATTGAACAACTATCAAACAATAGCCAGTTATAATGCCTGCAGTAGTGTAAGACCAAAACAAACAAAAAATGGAAAATAGCAAAATAAAAATTTTACCTGTATTTATACCACAGAACTCGTTAATTTCGATATCAAATATGTATGTAGTTGCTTAAACCAAAAATTATCCGTTAAACTTTAAAATTGAAGATAAAAAGGAATTTTTAATTTTTATTTCCATTCGTTCTTTTTTTTTTTTTTTAATAGTCAAATTATGTCATGAAGCACAAGAGTGAGTATTTTTGCCGAAATGAAGGATAAGCGAAAAAAAAAATCACAAAGAAAATATGTAATAATGAAAAAAATATGCAATAATCCGTACTACCTACAAGCTTTCGATATATTTTAATAACTGAATCAATACGACGTACGAGTAAAAAGGTTCTACGTGAAAATGTCGTGCATGAATGCGTAATTAATCGTTAAATTTTCTTACATCGGTCTAGGCTTCTCCTCCGACCAAGGACTAAACTAAAATAATTATTTGGTTGTATCTAAGTGATTAACTGGAAAGTATATGGGTTGCGAATATTAAAACAACAGGGTTGGATTGTTTCTCTGAGTTGAGTTATACTTGTAGTCTGGATATTTACTACCCTTGGTTAAGGCCAACGTCGCAGCGCGGCTTTGTTCAAAACAAACATCCGGGACTTACGCGGGTTTAACCCATGGCTCGCTATCTTGATTAAAGTTGCTATCAGAGATTCTGTAGAATAATTCCTCTAAGACTAACTATTCTCAAGTAACTCTGTTCAATATAACTCCTGTCGCTAATTAACTGATCATCCATCAGCCATGACTTACAAAAGCTCATTGAAGCTCGCCAGATAGTCTTACCGTTCTTCTAGATATCCAAGCCTACAATTCAAAGATATACTCGACATTAAAACAAAAATCTTCGAATTCGGGCCCCACGTTCAATTATTAACTGCCATTATTAATTATTAACTGTCAGTTTTTCTAGGTCGATGCGTGGTATATACAAACCCAAAAAAAAAATTTACCGGTATCAGAGATGGTTGCCACAGGCAGCCATCCACTTCACTAGGCAAGAAACTACACTCGCTACCTGCCATACTGGTAACTAACTTTTGTCTCGCGCGGCTAAGGCTCGTCGGGCTTGGGCGGGTGTTCGTTGCAGCTGGCAGTGTAAGGTACAGCTAAGTATAAGTAAGTATAATCTTCTTTCTTCCCTCGGCCAGTCCGGATGGCACCGATTTTTCGGGACTACCCGATAGACGGTTAACCCAACTGCGCTTATGCCAACATAACTCCTGCCGTTTTTCTCTTATTTTTTTTTGAATATAATTTCAATTTCTTTTCTTATTGTAATTTTAATTTAAGAGAGCAAAAAATATTTTCTGTCGGTACTTATCTGTAGGGGTTTGCTGAATTCTTTACATTTGCTGCCTTGACCCGATCGCTAGGCGTAGAGGTTACGGTGAATGCTGATGCTTCCGTAGTAAAGGGATGCGGATGACCTGAAGTCGCTGGCTACTGAGACTATTCTGCTGCTGATGAGGAATTGATATTGCTGAGCCGATGTGCAGGTTACCACGGGGCCAGTTGGTTCTACTGTTGTTGATGCTACTGTTGTTGGAGCTGCTGTTGCTGATGCTCCTGTTTGTGGCGCTGTCGGATGGCAAGGCTCGTGAGTGGCAACTGTTACTATCTTCTTTGCGCACTTTCTGCTCAGCACCTCCGTTTGTTTTTATTATCCACCAGAAAAAGACCATCTTCTTTTTTCGTTTCCGGCATCTTACATCGAGCTGTCAAACTATTATTCGAACTGCTGCTGACTGCAGTGCAATCGTGCAATGTTGCATTCGAACGTATGCTTTTAGATTGGGTTGCTACTAACATGGTTAATAATCGCTACAAAAGGCATTCGTAGCGATTATTAAGAAGAAGAAAAATGGAAAATAATATGCAAATTTAAAGATAAAGCCGTAAGTATTATTAAAATATTCGACATACATATATGTATTTTATACGAATAATCATTTAAATATGTACACCCATATGTAATTACATTAAAAAAAATAGAAACAAGAGAACTACATACGCGTAGTTTGAGTTGTTGGTTGACTACATGGAAGCCTTTCCTCATTTGGCTACCTGCAATCCCGTCTTTAAATGCACAAAGTTCGATGTGGATGCTACCTGGGACACAATATCACAGAACTTGAACGCTATAGAACCTCCAGAAAGAACAGTTGTGGAGTGGAAAAAGGTTCTTCATAACTTTTTTGTAATATACAAATATTATAAAATCCAGAACTAATTTATTTCAGACTTGGGCTGACCTTAAAAGTAGGACTAAGCAAAACATTGCAGATAATAATAAAAGTTTTGGTGGAAAGCGAGGAGGACCCAGCCGTATAAAAGCTTTAACGCCGATTGAGTTGCAAATTGATAAGATGTGCAATCTATCATCTGCAGCTGCACCACAAGGACCTGTACATGGCATAAAGTCTTTTGAAAAACCACACACGAGCAGAGTAGATATAACTCCACCTAGGACTAGCAGCAAATTGGTAGTAGCAACACCAATGCATTGCAATGATAAATCGCCGAAGGTTTGTTCACCTCTTCCTAACTCCAGAAAAAGAAATCATAGCCTAAGGAGATAATGAAGAGGAAGTGAAACTTCTAAGAAAACAAGTAGGAACTCAGGATGCGATTCTCAATCAAATTGAGAAACAAACTAAAGCACTTATAGATATTACTGAATCAGCGAAAACTGCTGTTAAAGTAATATCCGATTTATTCAATCTCTTAAAATAATTTCTTTTTACGTTTTGATTTATTTATTGCAAATTAATTACCATATATATACACATATATTGTGAAGAGCACAACAAGCATTCACAATTTTAGTTGTTTTTTCTGGACTGTAAAAAAGTCTCTGGAACCAATTATACATCAGAAACTATTTTTTAGAATGCCAAAACACCGTTCAACTATATTTCTGGTTTTACAGTGCTTTTCATTAAATTTCTTTTGCCATTGCTCAATTGAATTTCCATAAGGAGTGATTAAGTATGGCAGAAGTTTATATCAAGAATCACCTGCAGTAAAAAAGAAAACGAAGTATTTTTTATATAATGAAAATGCATGTATACAAACCTAGCAACCAAGTGTTTCTTTTTCCGCTCAGAGATTGCTCCTTAAAATAGTTGTTGGCGGAACTATGATTCCACACAAACGCATCGTGATTCGCCCCAGGATGCCTTGCGTCGACGTATGTTATCAATATCTTATTATCACATATCTAAAAACAATAATCCAACATATGTAATTATGAAATTTTTTGTTCTTGGTATTAAACACTAAACACTCACAATCATTGCATCTATGCTGTAAAGACCTTTGCGGTTATAGTAAAGGTGCTTGACATCAGTTCCTGGTGATTTTATACGGACATGCGTACCATCGACACACCCTACTACACTAGGTATACCACCAGCTATAAAAAAAGCCTCCTTTGTAGCGTTTTCTGCTTCTTGAGTTTTTTCTAAAGATATTTTGGACATAAATGTTAATCAAAAATATTTAGACACTCATTTATTATTATAGACACTTTAGATTTAAAAATTGCTGACGTGTTACTTCTTGCAGTAACATAAAAAACACGTCTTTACTAACACGGAAATTGGACACAAATCTAATAACATTAATAATTCGAAACAAATCCATAAATTTTTTGAAGCGTTATGAATGTACTTTTGTATAGTATATATCGACTTACTTTTCTTCCAGAAGTTAGTTAGTTAGTTAGAAGTTAGTTAGTTAGTGCTATCAACAAAGTGCCGCCTAACTATAGGTTGTTGTGCAGCAAAAGTTCTTCTTCTTCATCTTATGTTTATCGTGACTGTCGTTAACATTTTAAATTAAATTTCTTTTTTTGTTTTTAATTTTTACCTTTTTAGTATATTTTGTTTTTATATTATTTTGTAAACAAAAGCAGCTAACTTTTAGGGCTAACATCAAACATAAAATCTTTATATGTAAAAAGCACGGATATGTATGAAAATTAACACATTGGCAATAACGTTGATTCACGATAAAAAAACTTTTAAAAGTTTTTTAAAAAGCAAATTTAAAACGTTATCGTTACAAAACGAAAACTTCAAGCGAGAAAACTTTTGTTTTATAAAAACTGGCTGTTAAACTCTTGTAAATACTTTTTTTACTTGTAAACATTTTTAACTTATAATAATAAATAGTAAACAAAACAAAATTTAGTTTGTTTCAATGAGGGTTTTCACATTAGACTAATTTTTAATCCGCACAACTTTCGTTCTTTCGTATTCACACAAGACTAATTATGCTGGCATAAAATTGTGCACGTATACACAGCTTTGTGTGTGTTAGTAATTTCTTTGTTTATTTCACGTTTGCCTTTCGTTCGTTAAACACATACACAAATTGCGGAAATATGGCTGAAATAATTGATGATGAATTGGCAATAATTTTAGGAGGAATTTCTAGTGGCTGTAACTTACAAACTGCATCATCACTCCTAGAAGCTAAAGATTTCAATTAATATTTTATTCATAAAAAGAAGATGAAGAAGATTTCAATTAATATTTTATTCATATTTGACAAAAAGTTCGTTTTCTATTTTTTTTCCTGTAAAATACATATAAAAATTAACTTAAATTAACTTTAAACCTAATTTCCCTTGATAAAATATTATAAGAAAATTGAATTCAATCATAATAAAATTCATATTCATGTTTACGCGTCGATGGACGACTAAACACTAAAAATCGCTCTGCAAAAAAAACGCAGAACCTGTGTTTTCATAAGTGTGTATGTGTTAGTTTTGTTCTGCTTGTGCGGGGTTGAAGCTGGTTGAAAAATTGTGCCAACCAAAAACCACTCTCCTCACCGAAAAAGCCTACAAACTGCGATTTTATGCCAGCACAATTAGTCTAATGTGAAAACCCTCAATAAGATATTTTCTTGGTTATTTTAAAGTTACCAGAAATATGGTACAATATTATATTTCGCGCCTGACGTCGTTTTGAACCTTCTTTACTTGAAATCAGAACTTTTATGCCTTTTTCCACAAAAAGTTGAAAAAGGGTATAATAAATTTTGTCATTCCGTTAGTATTTTCTGCAATATCCATTTCCGACCCCATTAAATATGTGTATAGAGACTTTTGCATAGCAAAGTCGATTGAGCAATGTCCGTCCATGTTAGTGTTGAAATAAACTTTGTTGTTTTTTTCTTATTGTTTAATACTCTGTCGCCTCATATATTTGTTTTTGATTGGAGTTACTTCATTGTACCAAATGATATGGACAAATTAGAAGCAGGCGTGGTGTTTTGCCCACTGCCTCAAAGGACATGGACCGATATACTGATTTCCAATAGCACCTCGTTCGACACTATGTCTGATCAATTGAAGCTCTGAAATTTTCAAATTTTTTAAAACATCAATACGGGTATCATTTTAAAGCTTTTGAAGAAGTCACTAAGGAAGTACTAAAATTTTTAAAAATGCTTAACCCATTAGCAGGCGATGTTACTTTTATGTAAAAATATATATGTCCTAGCAATCATAATCAGCATTAGGGTTGTCTGGAAAAAGGCACTTGGTAACGGAATGAAACCAAATCAACAAAACCCACGGCCAGCACCACGTCTACACCTTTCAACTCCAGAATTTGAAGTATCAGTAGTTTAAATTTATATTTATACGATATATAAATAAGAATAATGTAAAAATATCGCATTTGCAATTTTGTTGACCATGGCTCAACGGCGGGGTGTATGTTCAAACTCTCACAATGAATTTCTTTCATATGTAAATAAATACGTTTCATAATCTGGATGTAATTTCTGTTAGTTGATCATCTAAGCTGGTGAACCTTTGTTTTATGTTCTCTTCCTCTTGTTTAATTATGTTTAGTGTTGCGTCAACAATTGATGTTTGATTCATGAGGAGTTGTGTAAGATAGTTTTCATTGTAGTTAACTGCGTTGATGGTGTTTGACATTTGTTCAGCGTAACTCGAATTTAGAATACTAAACATAGAATTAGCAATGTTACCAGCAACGTTAATAGCGCCTCGTTTAACTTTTCTCTTGAGCAAGAGATTTTTGTCCTTTAGGCCTTCTAGGTCCAAGTCAACTTCTTGGAGAACGCTCGAACAAATCGTTTTTTGAATAAGAAGGTTCCATACGAGCTGCATGCCGTTTTTTCCTGCGTAAAGCTAGCTATTTCTTGCCAATATGGGCTTAAGTTATAGTGGGAAATGAACGATTAAAGTATAAGCCAATATTGGGTTCGAATTATGTTATTTCAATTTTGTCCGTGATCACGAGCGGTAGTAATAGCAAGACTGTGAGTAGTGCAGTTAAGATTGAGCATGTCACAGTCCGCCGCTTCTTGGTGAGTGGTTTTGGTGATTGTTTTTCTGTTAACAGTTCACTATTGTCTTCAAATTCTGTATTTTGTTGATATGGTTGTTTTTCCTCTGCTTCGGTTTCGCCGTTGAGCTTAGGGAGTGGAGCTAAATATTGAATTGCTCTTTTAAGGATGCCAGAAGCTGTCTGTACATCTGCTACTTTTAAAACCTCGTCGTATCCTTTATATGTTTTTAAGATGCATTCCCCAATGTCCTTACCAAAAGATATTTTGGTGACGTCACAGCTGCCTCCCATAGGCCACTAAAGTGCGGCGCTCTTAGTGAAATCAAATTAAATTGCATTTCCCTTTTACTGCAAACATTCGTAATGGCTTCTTGTGCTTCTGATGAATGTATTATTGTGGAAAGTTCAGGCAATCTATTTTTTGTTTCAACGAAGTTTGTTGCATTGTCGCAAAATAAACTTTGGCAATGTCCACGTCGTGATATAAAACGGTTGAGCGCACCTATAAGTGCTTCAGTTTTGAGATCGCTCACCAGTTCTAAATGTACTGTCTTTGTAGCAAAGCAGCAAAATACAGCAATATAGGCTTTGTGCGGTCGTTTTCCCCGAAGTTTATAATGTACTGAAATATGCCTACAATAGTCGACTCCAGTATTAATAAACGAACGACACGTGTCGGAGGTAGGTTTCCCATTATTTGGTGGAATAGCTCTGGCTTGGTTCTGCTACATATTGTGCATCGATTGACTGTAGCTCTTGCCATATTTTTTCCTTTAAGTGGCCAGAACCGTTGACAAACAATGTTTGCGAGCCACAGTGTTTGTAATCCTCATGAAAAATGTTAAATTTTAATTTTGAAATGGGATCATTGTATGGAATAAGAAGTTGATGTTTGGAGTCGTATGCAAATGAAGAAGCGTGCAGCCGACCGCCTACTCGAATTTGCCTGTTTTCGTCCAAAAAAGACGTTGTTGTCAAATGCATGTAGACATTCTTGTGTTGTGTCATGCAACTGTTTGATAGCAACAGCTGATGATCCAGCAATAGGTTGGCCTAAAAGCTGTTGCATTAACGTTGTTACAAGAACCCGTTTTAATGTTTCATTTATTGCTGTTTTAAATATATTCTTGTATTTTGTGACGAGCTCCTCAAGACATCTTATTTTGTTGCCGTTAAGGTCGAACTCTGCCCAAGCAGTGTCTAACCTTTTAATCCTCTCTTCATAATCGTGAACGGTCTTTCTGGATACTGAATCCTTCTTAAAATTTCAATTAATAGATTCTATTACTTCTCCTGTTGCTCGCTTGGAAGTTGTTAGTTGTTCCATAGGGGTTTCGCTAGTAGCCATTTGGTTGCTCGCGTGTGCTGACTAAGTTCTTTCTTCTTGGGAACAGGAGCAAAATTTTCTTCGAGTTGATCACGTTGGGGTCACCAGAATGTATTGACTCAGCTAAATTGCTTGTCGATGATTGTTTTGTCTGTGTGCTGACTAAGTTCTTTCTTCCTGGGAACAGGAGCAAAATTTTCTTCGACTTGATCACGTTGGGGTCACCAGAATGTATTGACTCAGCTAAATTGCTTGTCGATGATTGTTTTGTCTGGGCGAAATCACCGGGACAATTATACTTGTAGGTTAGAAATAACGCAAGCACTTAAACTTGGTTGTTTTGGGGGAATAAGACAACTTCCTTTTTTGTTAGTTAAATTGATTCTGCTTTATTTAAATTTAATTAAATAAATATTAATAAAATAATAATAATAAATATTAATAAATTAATAATTAATAAAAAATGCAACCCCAACTGACTGCTGCAGTTATTAAAGGTTGGAAAATAACTGATAATTTAAAAGCGTTCAAAAATATTTCAAGCAACGTTTTTATTATTCGAGTTTCTAAGAATGGTTCATCACACTTTTATTATCAGTATTTTATAGACGACAGGCAGTAACTTTTTTTTTTGCACTCAAGATAAGAAACAGATTTTTTCTTCTTTTGTTCGAGTCAGGTAAAAAAAAACACAAATTTATGTTTTCATGTATTTTGAAAAACAGATGGATTATCTTTTATTATATAATTTGTTTTATAAGAACTTTGTAAAATTTGCAAGCTACACTTGACACTTTCTCTTAAGAAACACTTGAATTAAATATTCTTTCTCGTTTTTTTTTTTTTTTTTTAATTTTGTGGTTTTTATGTATTACCTTTGCTTTGCAAGAATTCGGTTTTTTTTAGAGAAATTAAATTAGTTCTCGAAAACCGTGTGCGTCGATTACGGTATACGGCAAACTAAAGGGAAGATTTTGCCTAAAAACTACAAAAATACATGACTAGAAAATTAAAAAAAAAAACGCCAGTCCGCGGTAGCATCATTTAAAAGAAAACTTTTTTTTCTGTTTATTTCACTGTTGTTGTTTTTTGCTTTTAAGTGTATTTCAAGATGTATAAAAAAAAACACAACTAAAGAAAAATTTAAATTTCTTTTTATTCAATAGAAGGAATCCGTACGAAATAAAAATTGTCACTTATAAAAGATGAATCTTTTAAAGTATTGTAAAAAAATAAAATAATTCTTAATTGACAACCTAAACGATAAAAAAAAAACTTTTTATTAATTGAAACGTAGTGTGGTAGTGTTTATTTTTTGCTCCGCTATTTTATTGACCGTTTATTTCTTTACTCTCAAAACAACTGCAATATAAAATAAATATTTTATTTGTTTTATTTCATTTAAAACTTCTTCTCTTCACATGTCGTTGATCGTGATGATGATAATGATCATTTATCATAAATTACACTAGACTACAAAATTAGAACCAAAAAAATAATTTTATAATAAAATCGACTTCACAATGTAAGTAGAGTCAAAGTCTGTTCAACATTTACAATATTTGCTCGTATTAGAACACAGAGGATATTAAAAAAATCCTTAAAAATTTAATAAGACGAAACCTTTAATATAGAGGCCGCTACTTATTAGAAGCTACTTATTTAGAAGCTAATGGTTCCTTTAAAATAACTAAGTGGGTGGCTGCTGGAAGCAACAGCACCTATTTATAGTCTCGTATCCGGTGTTAATCACCTCAGTTTCCAGATGAACAAGTTTATTTCTTAGCATAAACACCAGTCGTATACTGCCCTGACAAGACAATTAATGAAAGGCATAATAATTTAAAAAGATCGCAGTTATCGTGCAATCGTACTAGGTCCAGAGGCATTAAAATAGATTACGTGATCTTCTCCGACTCTCATTTGGACATGTGATCAAGATTTGCGCCAGTACCTGCACATGAAGCCCTAGAATGACAGTGTTCTTACCACTGAGTGAAATACAAAGCGTCAACTAGCGTCTTTCATTGGCGTAGTCAACAGAGTGGCAATATCAAGAACATGACTTTCAGGATCATGAAATTCCCCTTTTTTGAGGGTTGGAAACTATTCAACCTCGTCTGCTGAAAATGCAACAGCACATTCGGAACGGCACCGCACCTTCCCTGTGGACATCGACCTTAACTAAGAGCCACCACGTGTACCCCGAAGGAAACGTTCCAACAACCGGCTACAGGGATGGGCGGCTTTCTATATGGGCTACCGGTTCTCGCGACTTCAGTTTATTTAAATACACTGGTCAGTCTTTCGACAAGTATCCAACTTGTCTATTCAGATTTAGTGACAGCACACCGGGGGACTGGTTACCTCAACTCTAATCTTATAGGTGGGATCAAGACGATTCAATTATAAGGTGGCAGCGATTGCGAATTCACATCCTTTCGCCGGTGGCCTAGCTGTCAAACTCCATATAAAAAACCGTTATATAGATTTTTTGTATAGGGAGTTTAACAGTTAGGCTGCCGGCGAAAATTAATGAATTTGCTTTCGCTACCACCTGGTAATTGATTTGTCTTGGGTGGAATCCTGAACTAGTCATCTTACCCGCAATCTTCTGGGATCCAAAATAATTTCTGGCCACCTTGTTCAGGCACCCGACATTCCTAAACCAATCTGGAAGTTGAGTAGACATTAAATAATTAATCTTTCGCGCCTTTTCTGTTAGTACAATTGCGAATATCAGTTTCGTTTATTCCACAGTTCCCCTTTAAAATGAAATGAAATCTCGTTTGTTTCTTATTGAAAATTTATTTTGAAAAAAGTTTTTCTGGGACCTAGTGAACCAAAAAAGACTGATTATTGCTATCCTGAAATAAACTTTATGCCATTTCGATTTCTCAAAAAAAAAAAAAAAAAATAAATAAATAAATAAATAAAAAAAATTAAACCTTCCTGAAACCCTTCTTGAACAGCTTTCAAAAAAATTTAATTTTTTTAAGATAATATTAAACGAGATGATCCAATGTCTCCAAATTCGACAAACTTTAAAAAAACGTCTCCATATAAATAATTTCAATTTTATTAATTGTCACAATAATAAACCAATCAAAAACGTGCAGCGTTTATTTAAATTTAATTTTTATTGTAGCCCAGTGTTAAATTCAATTGAGATTTAACTTGACGAAAATGCCTATTTTAACGATAATAATGAAGGCAATTGTATTCGTATCTCTATTTGATTTTACTAAAAGAAAAAAATATTTAAAGCGCTCACTTGTTCTCTTTAACCTGCAAATAGTTTCAAAAAACAAATCATTCAAGTAACGTAATTAAATTATTTTCGATATGAAATCAATCTGAAGCGTGATGAAATCATAAAGCATTGAAATTCATATTTATTTAACCCAGTAGCACATATTTTTGTAACCACATAATACGTTACCATAAGGAGGGGGGTGTAAAAATATTAAATACGTTCAGTCTACAAAGTTTGTTATGCAATCTACGTAAATAAAGCAGTCAAATGTGTGAATTTAAAATATATTGCATGCAATTAATTTTTTTCCCATAAATAAAAAAAACTAAAACGTCAGAATAACTGGAAATAGAGCTGACCAAAAATACGGAAAAAATATTTCTTTCCAAAAACAAAACTGGACGTATTTAAATGACTCTATCGATATTAAAATAAAGAAATAAAAATTGACGTCAATATATTTTTAGATTGAGGAAGGACTTGTGGTATTTAACCCAAAATTTTATTTCAAATTCATATTGTTGAAGGATCTGCAAGTTATTAACATGCAATAAAATATTTGTTAGTCCTCGTCCACACATGAAATTTTTATTTCTGCAATTTTCTCAAGTTTTCTTTTGAAATTGCCCTGTGGACACATTCAAATTTAGTTACTGCAATTTCGGACTTGATTGCTTACATTTTGTTTTTACTTAAACCAACGAATGACAAAACTACTCGCCTTTCCTCTCTACCCATAAACTCAAGAGTAGCGCAACTAAAGCAGCAAGCGTGTGGACGGGGACTTAACGTTATTCAAATTAAAATTTTAACGTGCCTTTATTTGATCAATTGAAGTAAAGAAATAAAACAGACTTTAGGGCTATGAAATATTTTCGAGAATTACTAAGGGCATAGAGGGCTTTTATATCCGATTTACGTTTTTCGATTCCAGTTTTGGGGTTGAACATATGGGCTAAATTCGAGATTTCGTAAAAGTTTGATTGATTTCGTGGAGGTCCTGGGGTAACACAGTAAAAAAAATTGCTAACAATTGTTTTTAGTTATAGTTCTATTAAGCAATTTATTTTCGATGATGTGTTTTAAACCTTTAAATGTGGGAAAATGTAGCAAACAAATCAAGTAAGAGTTCTATTTTCGGCTATGCCGGATCTTATATACCCTTCACCATGTACATAAAACTATTTTAGTAAAGTAACACCGATCAAAAAAAAATATTGAGATGACAGATTATTAAAAAATAAGAAAGAAAAATAAATTACTCTATATAGTTTTACATTAGCTTTTAATGGGTTAAGCATTAAAAAAAATATTTTTTAATTTTTTTCCCAGCCAGGGGTTGAATCGTGGATTTTTATAAATCAATTAAAATTTTTAATTTAATTTTTACAAAGAAAAATTATTTTTCAAATGTATGCGGACGTTTTCCAAAGAAAACAAGAAAATTTAGATGCTGGCAGAATGTAATACCGCATTTTCAGGACCTTGGCGGTCCCTCTTCAGCATTTTTTTTATCTATTTACCTGAAGTTGCGACATTGTAAATATCATTTTTGTAAAAAATAAAATAGAAAATGAACCAAAGCCTTTTCAATTTTAATTGATTTTTAAATACTAATTTATTGCTGACTTGGAATAAATTGTTTCTATTTTATTTATTATTAATATATATGCATATAAATGTTTTTTACAATGTAATTTTACTTCTGCCAGCGGAAGTTCCCAGTGGAAACATGATACCCCAGACAATGCAAAACAATATAAGCAAAAATCGCAATGAACTTAAACAGAATTTCAAGGTTGTTGTTATATTAAGGTATATAACAGAAATTAGAGTAATTTGAATTAAAAATAGCAAAGAATGCATAAATGAACAAAGTTCATGAAACCAGTATTTTAAAGTAATAATTTCGTGCTGGCATATGTATGTAAATACGTTGGTATAAATCTATTACTAGATTTATATAAACGTATTTATGTACATATGAAATAAATTCATTGTGAGAGCTTGAACAGTAGCCCAGAATAAAGGCTATTAAACTGCATTTTTAGATTTTTTCCGAATTTTTCGGTGTGGGTCGCTTGGGTCAAAAAGTGGGTTGAGTACCTTGTGTGCAAATAGTGTGGGTCCTATGGGTCAAAATGGGTCCTATACATAAAATCATATCATATACATATATTTGTTTAAAAAAGTTCGTTAGTATAAATCTATTACTAGATTTATATAAAAGTATTTATGTATGTACAAACAGAATTTCAAGATTGTTATTAAATTAAGGTAAATAACAGAAATTAGAGTAATTTGAATTAAAAATTAAAAATAGCAAAGAATGTGTAAATAAACAAAATTCATGAAACCAATAGTTTAAAGTAATAATTTTGTGCAGGCATATGTATGTTAATACGTTGGTATAAATCTATTACTAGATTTATATAAACGTATTTATGTACATATGAAATAAATTCACTGTGAGAGTTTGAACAGTAGCCCAGAATAAAGGCTATTAAACTGCATTTTTAGATTTTTTCCGAATTTTTCGGTGTGGGTCGCTTGGGTCAAAAAGTGGGTTGAGTAACTTGTGTGCAAATAGTGTGGGTCCTATAGGTCAAAAAGTGAGTCCTATACATAAAATCATATCATATACATATATTTTTTTAAAAAAAATTTTTAAAAAAATTTTATATTTTGTTTCTTTATATTAAACGAATTTTTTAATTTTTTTTGTAATTGTTTTATGTTATTTTTATATTATTTGAAAACTCGCGCAGATCTGTTGAAAATTTCCAAAAAGTTTTTAGAGATCTAAAAAAGTGTATTTGACTATGCATCATTAACATTTCAGTCTGGACGTCCGAAAACACTTAATTCTTTCTGCATAAGATAGTATTTTTTCGTTGCCTCTTTCTGCAAACTGAGTGAAAAAATTTTTTGATGGAAAAGTTTGTTATCTTCACGGGGATTGAAAAAGTCATAAAAAAACGTAAGAGAAGAAAACAAACTCTGAGAACCTAAACTTTTTAACAGAGTTGTAAAAAAGAAATATTTTTGTTGTTTATAACGAAAATGTAAACAAAATTTGACAAAATATAAGAGTTTTTAGAATCGGTATTAATTCGTTTTTTTTTAATGGATTATAAAATAAATATTTGAAAGAAGCTCTAAGCTTGCAGAATCAGTTTTTGAGGTTGTCGCTATCACCATTTTAAAAATAAAGGAGCTACACCTAAACAATTGCGTCATTAGTTGTGATGGTTTTAAAGTTATAAACACCCAACTAAAAGCCGCGCATCATAGCGACCAACGCGAACCGATAGAGGCTGAAAATTCGAATCGATCGTGGTATAGCTCGTTTCTTGAAAGACTGTATTAAAAATGTATAAGCCAGCCAACTTTTAACATTAAAAAAAATCGCTCAAACATATAAGTTTAGTTTTTCGCCTATATTTAGGAAAATATTCCGCGTGCACATATTCCGCTATATACCATCGAAAGAGGATAAAAATACGAATCACTTTTGATATATTTTGTTTCTTGAAAGACTGTACGTAAAATGTAATCTTTTAAGATTTAATAAAATCGCTAAAAAAATATAATTGTAGTTTTTCGTTTATATCTTAGATTAAAAAACGAATCGATTGCGGTATAGCTTGTTTTCTAAAAGTGTGTACGAAAAAAGTTTTTAAGCGGTAAACTTTTAAAATTTCAAAAAAATCGCTCAAATATATAAGTTTAGTTTTTCGCTTATATCTCGGAAACTGTTCTGCGTGCATATATGTATGCGATCGAACAAGGATAAAAGTGTAAATCGATCGTAGTATACAGGCCTGTTCTGAAAACGGCGTGGTTTCAAAGCACGAACTGTTTTGAAATCACGCAGACGATTTGATGCTGTTCTGCAAATCACGCGATTTTACGGTTTTCGGCGTGCTTTTAAATTTTCGAAA
This sequence comes from Cistogaster globosa, assembly GCA_937654795.1. Classification (NCBI taxonomy): domain Eukaryota; kingdom Metazoa; phylum Arthropoda; class Insecta; order Diptera; family Tachinidae; genus Cistogaster; species Cistogaster globosa. The sequence continues at coordinate 25,430,223 of OW569408.1, forward strand.
ACACGAGAAAACAGCTGACTTTTTACATTTATGCTTTGTTTGTTTATATTCTTACATTTTTAATTACAATAAAAGGTGGAAATTAAGTAAAAAATGCCGGGAGCTACTTTATTGGCAGTAATTGCTTTAAGAAAACAGCATTTAAAAAATGAGCGTATTAAAAAACGTCATTTACGGGACTTTTCAAATCCTATGGATACAAGCGAAACCTTGTAAGTAAGCAGAATTAAATTGATGTAAAAGGTCTAGTCCAATTCTTTTCCAGCTTCATCTCGTTTTACCGGCTTAACAGAAGATCTTTCCAAATGGTATTGGAAGATCTAGCACCGAAGTTACCACAGAGCAGTATTCCTACAAATATACAGCTAGCGGCTGTGCTTAGATTCCTAGCCGTCGGATCTTATCAAGCGGTTATTGCTAATGATGTTAATATTAGTATGGGGCGGTCCACTTTTTGTAAAATCTTGTGGAATGTGTTGCAAGCGTTAGAGGAAAACTTGTGTTCAGCATGGATTTCTTTAGAACACCAAGTACAAAGTGCATCAAAAAAATATTTCTACAGCAAGTTTGGCATTCCCGGCGTAATTGGATGTGTTGACGGAACACTTATTAAAATAATGAAACCGCCGACCGACCATTCTGTATATTTTAGCAGAAAGGGGCATTACAGTATTAATGCTATGATGGTACGTATTTTATAAATCTATGTAATCAAATTAATTACTTAACATATACATCTTTGATTTAGATTTGTGACTACGATATGCGCATTTTGGCCGTAGATGCAAGCCGACCAGGCTCATGCCACGATTCCTTTGTTTGGAATCTGAGCGATGCCAAGAGGTACTACTGCGAAGTATATAATGAGGGTGGCCGTTATTTTTGGCTCTTGGGAGATTCTGGATATGCGTTAAAGCCATATCTAATGACCCCCTATAAAAACCCTAATTATGGTACGGCACAGCACACATTTAACCAACGACATGCTTCAGCAAGAAATGTTGTAGAAAGAACCATAGGTGTTCTTAAAAGTCGTTTCAGGTGCCTACAAAATGTTCTTTTGTACACTCCTTTGAAAGTGGTTACAATTATTAACGTGTGCTGTGCTTTACATAATGTATGTAAACATTTTGCTGTACCATTTGAGGAAGATATTATTACAAACATCGACAATGATGAGGACCCTTCAGAACAAGATGATGATGTCACAGCAGCAACTGTAAGGGATAACATAGCTCAATCTCTACATTCAAACAATTCATAAATTTTAACAATAAAAAACCAAAACATTTTATTTAAAAATTCATTTTTTCAAAAACAAAACAAAAAACTTATTTATATGTATATTTAATTAATAAGGTACATTGTATGCGTACTACATATGTAGGTAAGGTACTTCACAGAGATTCTGATGATGATAAGGATGGTGATGGTTTTATACCAACCTTCATTTGCTCCAGCTCTAAAAATTTTAATTTTATTTTATTTCTAGCTTGTAAATTTTTTTCTATTACGAAGTTATGTCTTGTCATTTCCTTAAATTCTTGCTCCTTAAGCATTTTAATCTCTCTGAGATTCTTGTTCACATCTTTTATATTTAGAGCTATTTCCTTTAAATATCTTCTGTTTTCTTTAGTTTCTCTTCGTATGTCGACTAAATTACCAGATAATTTTGAGAAATGCTCAGCTTCCATATTTAAAACGTCGTCAACATCCGCAATGTGTTTTCTTCGTTTGCGACTGCTTGCCCGAGCTGATGTTGTTAGCGATGATGTCGTAACAGGTATTTCAGTAACAGGTAAATCAATTGTTACTGATGCATTTTCCTGAAGTACCTTTTTTTTTTTTTTTTTTTTTTTTTTTTAATTAGGACCAGCACTCAGGGGATGACCCCTACTTATGCAATGCATTGTGCCAGAACTAGGAAATTAGGTTTTGGGATGGGGGATAGAGGGAGTAGTGCTTGTGAACATTTGATTTGAATCTTTGCACATTGAAAGTGGCAGGAAAGACCTCTGCAGGGAGTTTATTCCACATACGAACTGTTCGGCCAAAAAACGAATTCTCTCTGTAATGCGTTGTGCGATTCACTGGCCAATCGACCACAAAGGAATGCGCTCTTGATGCAGATCGCGTTGCGCGTATGGAATTACGGTTTTCAGGAACAAGTTCCCTGATTTCATAAGAGCACATTCCGTTGTAGTAACGATAAAACAGTGAAACACACCCCACATTGCGTCGATGCTCCAGTGAGTCAATAGAGCTGGATACCCTACTGTCACCGATGAGTTTCTTCGCTCTCTCCTGTACGCGGTCGAGTAACTCCAAAATAGACTTTGAAGCACCGGCCCATACATGAGAGTTGTATTCCATTTTCGGTCTGATATAAGTGACATAGATAGTAAGGAGATCAGATGGAGTGAAGTATTTCTTACACCGTTTCAGAAAACCTAGGCACTTGAATGCTTCTTTTGCAATATGAAAAATGTGCTTGTTCCAACGAACATCGCATTGAATTTTCATGCCAAGAACATCGAGAGCTTCTGATTCCTTAATATATGTATCACCCATAATTACAGATGACGTAGCATGTTCAGCAGTACGCCTGTGCGAAAGCACACAGCACTGGGTTTTATTAGCGTTAAACTGAACCCTGTTCGCCAGGCCCCATTCGGAAATTACTAAAAGGTCGCGATTAAGGGTATCGTCCATGTGCTTTCTCACAGCCCCAATTTCCTGAAGGCTTGGTCTACTGCGAAACGAAAATGAATGGCATATGCTACTGTCATCTGCAAAAGAATAAATAGGGTTGGAAGTCTGACGTAGAAGGTCATTAAGAAAAATAAGAAATAGGGTAGGGGAAAGGACGGAACCTTGCGGTACCCCTGAATTTAACTTGAACTCGTTTGATGAGATCCCATCTATAACAACTCGTATAGTGCGATCCCTGAGAAAGCTCGATATAAGTCGAGTGAAGCTATTACCGACACCAAAAGCAATAAGTTTTGATATGAGTGCACCATGCCACACTCTATCAAACGCCTTGGAAATATCTAAAGCCACCACCTTACTTTCGCCGAAATGGTGAATGGATTGACACCATTTTTCCGAAAGGAAGGCCAATAAGTCACCCGTAGAGCGAGCCCTACGGAAGCCGTACTGCCGGTCACTAAGTAAGCTGTTGGACTCCAGATATTTCACAAGATGAAAATTAAGCATACTTTCCATTACTTTGGAAAGTATGCTTAATTAATCGCAGAGCAAATTGCGATTGGGCGGTAATTTTCAGGGTTGCTAGCCTCTCCCTTTTTGGGGATTGGTGTTACATTAGCAACCTTCCAACATGATGGGAACTCACCAACATGGTACAAAATGTTGAAAAGTTTTGCTAATGGACGCGCTAACGTCGAAGAGCACTGCTTCAAGACCAGTGCTGGAATTCCATCCGGACCAGGGGACTTGTGTATGTTGAGATCCGCTAAAACCTTTTTAACTGCACGTGCTCGAAAGAATATATCTGGCATAGTTACTGATACTCTTTCCAGTGCGGGCAGTGGTTGATTGCTCTCCGGCAAGTAGGAGTTACTTGCAAAAATTTCAGCCAAGATGTTAGCTTTATCAACCGGGTCGTTAATTATTTGATCATCCTTTAAAAGAGGCGGAATTGAGGAACTAGCATTATCCTTCACTCTTTTAACGAATGACCAAAAGCTCTTGCTACCCCGAGAAGTAGTAAGAACTTTAGCACGAAGGCGCTGCTCGTATAAAGCTTTTTCGCGTCTTAGTACTTTGGCACACGAAGATCTCGCCTTTTTGCGTAGCAAATCAGTTACGGCGTTTTTGTTACACCGCCATATACTGAATGCTTCCTCTCTGGATCTGACTGCATTTTTGCACGTCTGATTAAACCAAGAATTCTTTCTTGGATTAACACGGATTTGCTTAGATGGAATAAAAGTTTTCATTCCAAGCAAAATAATGTTCACAACCATTTCTGCCATGGCATCGACTTTATTGTCCAGAAAACAAAGTTTCCAATTAAAATGCCGAAAAAATTCGTTGAGCTCAGCCCAACGAGCCTTTTCGTACATATATTTTAAACGTTTCGTGGCCATTTTTGAAACGTTATGAAGATTAGCGACCGAAAAGGAGGCGGAAATGGTGCAGTGATCCGAGTTACCGAGAGGCGCAAGAATACTTACCTCATACTTATCAGGGTGTGAGGTAAGGAAAAGGTCGAGAGTATTATGTTGTTGCCCTTCAACACACGAAATATGTGTTGGCTCGTTAATTAATTGCGCGAGGTGGTTGTGCGCGGCGAATAGCTCAACATATTGGCCCTCTAGGGTTGTACGGTTCGAATGGCGAATCCAAGACAAGTTGTGAACATTGAAATCACCAGCAACAACAATTTCACTGTTCGGACAGCTTTCTAGGATTCTCGATATGGAATCGGAAAGGGCATCGAAGCCGGAAATAGATTTATCCCTTCCCGCGTTTGGGCTTCTGTATAAAAACCCGAAATGTAAGAAGTGTGACCAGATTTTGAATTTAACCCAAAGACAGTTAAATTCAGGATCATTTGTGCCTAAAGATTGCTGGCACTGGTACACGACTTCATTACGAATGTACATCGCAAGGCCCCTATGTAGACTAAAAAAAGGTAGAAGAGAGTACCCAGGCAAATGAAAATCCTGTGGATCAGCATCCTCAGATACTTGGGTCTCACATAAGGCGAAAATATCAGGCCGATGGAGACAACTGTGTGCATACACAGAGAAGAAATTCGCTCTTAATCCACGTATGTTGCAGAAATCGATTCTAAATCTTCCTGCCATTACAAATACAAAGACTCAAACCTTTTGTTTATTTAATAATACTAACAGCCCTGTGAAAAACTGATGTTTTTGTGACTATTTAGTGACCAGTGTTATACCTTCGCCACTAACTAGTCAAACAACAGTCACCACAAAGGTGCAAGTAAAATAAAATTACAATTACTATAAAAAAAGAGGAAAAAAACTAGGAAAAAGGAAAGGTACTTTTTTTGGTACAATTTGCGTCGCAAAGAGCCATAAAAGCCCTGAGCTGGTCACATGCGACTTGTCGTGCCATCACTGTTATTTTTGTATTTTATTTTTTTTTTGACTTGAATTGATATGTTTTTTCTTTGTTGATTTTATATGTATTGTTGTTGTTAATAATTCTTTGGTTGCTTTTTTTCTTTCTTTTTTTGTAACTGTTACAAGAATTTATTGTTTTTGTTTGTTTTCTTATATGTAAGTATGTTGATAATTTTTGGTTTTATGTTTTTGATTTTTAATTTTTGTTATTATTATTATTATTATTGATCAAATTTCTCTTCTTATTTTTTGTATATATTTTTTTTTATGGCACATTTAATTAAAAAAATAAAAAATTGACACTAAATTTAAAAACACAACATAGATTAAAATAACGACGACACAAAAACGCGTGCGGACAGGTCAAATGACAGAACACTGAACCTCTTCAAATTGCGCTAAAATTGGCGTAGAAGTCGTTGCTGATGTTGAAGTCGTTGCTAATATGGAAGCAGTTGCTGATGAGGTAGTCGTTGCTGATGTTGAGGTTTTGGTTGATTTCACCTTACTTGGCACGCCGTAAATTTTGCAGTTGTCTATACCATCTACAGATGTGTATAAGCCGCAGATGATTGCAATTTGCTCATCAACAGGCGATATAACATGTCTGTTAAATAAGCCACCACCAGTTTTGGTTACTTCAACTTTGTTGTGTGCCAGTCGTTGTTTTACACTTAGTCTTAAATCAGACCACACCTAAAACATATTTTTAGACCTAACCCTTTATAAGTACGTAAATCATATTCAAACCTACTTTTTTCCAAGCTACCGTATCCTTTTTTGGAGGCCCCGATGCGTTGAGTTCTTCTGTCAACTCCACCCACAATTGCTCAAAAAGAACCCTATCGCCTTTTGCAAATCCCCTGGCCAAGTCAGGATGCTTTTCCATGAACGCTACAAAAATTTCCACTTGTGCGCTGTTCTTATGTTTTCCCCTGTAAAGAAAAGTAGATTATTATAGATTACATGATTTTCATTTGTTTATGGAATCTACTTACATTTTTTTATTGGAGAGCGAAGCAAAAATTGTGGCGGTAAAAGAAAATTTACAACCGTAAGTCAAAATGAAATTTTAGCAAAACAAAAATGATTTTATAAAACGAAGTTGCCACTGCTTTCATCACTGAAATTTGCTTACATTTTGCACTTACTTATTTCTAAATTTGCACAAAAATAACGACTAGCAACCTCAGAAGTATCTTCGAAAAAACAAACCAGCTGACTGCTAAAGAGAAAAAGTAAATCACGAACATTGGTAAGCAAAGCAAAATATTTTTTACAAAACAAGCAGTGTACTTAAATATTTGTTAATATTTACGTTTTTGTGTGTATAAAATATAATTTTATTACAAAAATAAATAGAAAACATATGATATGAAGTATATAATAACATTTTTTAGAGATTCTAAACGAATTACTTAGAATAAATAAGCAAGTGATTTCAAACCAGTAGGCATTTAGCTGTCCCGTTTTAAATCACGTGATTTCAATATTTTTTGTGTACAGAACACCTTTTGCGTGGTTTGAAATCACGTTGACAAAAAGTGATTTTCAGAACACCCCTGATAGTTTGTTTTCTCAAACTCTGTACAAAAAAAGTTATTAAGCGGCAAACTTTTAATATCGCTGAAAAATCGCTGAAAAATATATGTTTAGTTTTTCCCTTGTATCTCGGGAACTATTCCGCGTGCACAAATACCGCTATATACAATCAAAAGAAGATAGAAATACGAATCGATCGTGGTATAGCTTGTTTCTTGAAAGACTGTGTGAAAAAAGTTATTAAGCGTCAAACTTTTAAAATTAAAAAAAAATCGCTCAAGTATATACGTTTGGCTTTCCGCTTATATCTCAGAAGCTGTTCTACACGCGCATATACCGCTATATAGCATCGAAAGAGGATAAAGGTACAAATCGATCGTGGTATAGTTCGTTTCTTGAAAGTCTGTACGAAAAAAGTTATTAAGCGGCAAACTTTTTAAATTTAAAAAATCGCTCAAAAATATAAGTTTAGTTTTGCGCTTATATCTTGGATACTATTTTGCGTGCACAAATACCTCTGTATACGATCGAAAGAATATAAAAGTACGAAAAAGTTATTAAGTGGTAAGCTTTTAATATTAAAAAAAAATCGGCCAAAATATAAGTTTCGTTTTTTACTTATATCTCGGAAACTATTCCGCATTCACATATACCGCTACAAACGATCGAAAAAGGATAAAAGTAAAAATCAATCGTGGTATAGTTCGTTTCTTGAAAGACTGTGCAAAAAAAGTTATTAAGCGGCAAACTTTTAAAATTAGAAAAATCGCTCAAAAATATAATTTTAGTTTTTCGTTTATATCTCAAAAGCTATTCCACGCGCACATAAACCGCTAAATATCAACGATCGAAGGAGGATAAATGTACGAATTGATCTCGATATAGTCTGTTTTCTAAAAGACTGTACGAAAAAAGTTATTAAGCGGAAAACTTTTAAAATTTAAAAAAATCGCTTGAATATATAAGTTTAGTTTTTCGCTTATATCTCAAAAAGTTTTCCGTTGTTGTAGTACTTTTCTATGAATTTTTATTTTAATTAGTTTTTTGATTGTATTATTTTTTCATTTTTTATAAAAATTCAGATTCTCATCTTCGACCCTTTTTATTTTTTAATGTGCCCCCATATTTGGCTCTTGTTTCAATCAAGTCTATAATCTCAGGTTTACAACTTGCAAATACCGCCTGTTTTCAACTATATGGATGGATCAATAAATTTTTTAAAAGTTTTTAAACAAATTGTTAATTTTTTTTTTTCGGGCAAAGAAATTTTTTAGAAATTTTGTTTTTATATAAATACATATTCAATACAAAAATTTTTAGTTAATAATATAAATCTTTAAATCTAATTCAAATGGAATGTCTACAGAAAAGCTGCTGTTTTCAAAAGCTAGAAGAGAAATATTAAAACCTTTCAAATGCCAATTTTTTACGATTTTTTCTTCAATGGATTCCTTTTTTTACAATTTTCAATCGTCCAATTTCTTATAAGGATTTGCGTTTGTTTAAACAGAGATCATTAAGTATGAAAAAATAATAAAAAAAATTAATAATTTGGCAACCCTAATAAGCCTGAATAAGTCGTTTGTAAATCTCAGTCATAGATAACCGACTAGATTAGACACGGAAGGATATGATAGGTGGCATCACTTACTTAACCCCTTCGTTTTTACAAGACAGAAAATTTTTATTTTGTAGGGTTCTGTCTCTTTTCTTTTAAGGAGTTAATGACATTTTATTTTGTTTACATTTTGTTAAACAATTTAATACAAATTGGCGCAAAAAATAAGAAAATTTGTATTTTCTGGCGCAATATTCCATTTTTTCCGCCAATTTTAATGTCAAAAGCTCAATATACTCATATGTGTATAACATTATCAGAAAGTAAAAGGAAGTACTACAACACAAAGCTAAAAAATGTAAGTATTAATTCATTACAAAATTTAGGCAATTTTGTTAAATATTTTATATTTGTAGGAGTCGCAAGTGCATTATGGGATGTCCTGGGCTGCAGAGAATTCTTTGATTCCCGAAGGATCTGACAAGGTAAGTTTATTTCAATTGTGTTAATTTGTGTGCAGTTTGGGAACATTTTAAATCTTATCTGACCATTAAAACGTAGAATTGTATTTCCGTCTGGAGCTCCAATTGGTGAATAAATTGTGTCCAATTGGAGTTGTGTTCGTTATTTTAAAGTGTTTTGTGAAGTAGAAATATATGAACATTTTATGACATGTATTTCGTCCAGTGAAGTAGAAATATATGAACATTTTATGACATGTATTTCGTCCAAAATATACAACGTTTTCTTAAGAATTAAAAATGCCTATGCATGTATACTTTTTTCCAATTGGCATATGGATACATATTAATCGTTGTGTGTCTTAAAGTGTGAAAAATAAAAAAGTAAATTGAAATTATGCTGCTGTGAAATTTTAAACATTAAGAAAAAACAAGTAAAAATTGTACAAGAACTAAAAAGTAATATAAAAGACAAAATGTGTTGTCAACTCTCTAATGCAGATTGTAAGGGATTCAAAAGGAAAGTGGAAGTTAAAGTGGAAAGCAAAGTGGTATAAAAGGCAAAATGTATTGTAGATACTTAAATACAGATTATGAAAGTGGAATTTGGAGAAGAAACCAAAGTGGTCTTATAGGCAAAATGTGTTGTGGAGTCCTCATTAGAATTGTGGATGATTTCAAGCGAATCTTGAGTGATGTGTTATAGGCAAAATGTGTTGTGGAGTCTTCATCAGAAATTGTAGATGATTTCAAGCGAATCTTGGGTGATGCTTTGTAACAGAAGCCAGATGCAAGGGTGTTAACAACTTTTTTTTATTTTAGGTATGATTACTGCGTACAATTCCGCTTTGTATTAAAATAAATTTCAAAAGTAGTTATTTTGTTTTTTTATAAATAAAATTAGTTTTGAGTTTTTACTTTCGTAAATTTTGTATCATAAGTCTAGCTAAGCGAACCGGTTCTAATCACAAAGTATCCAGGGTTATAGAGATTTGAAAAATAAGAAAAAAAGTGCAGTAAAAATTGTCGGTTGCCACTATTTTTCGAGTTGTGTGTCTTAGAACTTTTCGTATAAAATTGTGAATTTGAACTACTTTTTTGAACATATCAAGCCATTATGGGTGTTATTTAAATGCATTGAAGTTATCGTACAGGATTTGACAAGTTCTTTTTTAAAATCTCATTGATAATAGACATTTCTTGATTTTCTTATATAAACAAAAATTACTCTTAATGGAAAAAATTTAGCAAGTCCTGTAAGATAACTTCAATAGCTTTTAACTGACACCCATAATGACTTGACAATGTTAAAGTTCAGAGGTACACAACTCGAAAAAAAGTGGCCTTCGTACAATTTTTTACTATTCTTTTTTGTTATTTTTCAATTCTCTACAACAGAAGATACTATTTTCTTAATTAGAGTAAATTCGCTAAACTAGATTTGTTTTTCTTAGTGGTTATTCCGGCTAAAACTTTATTTATTCAAAATTTTTATTTTTTTAAGAAATAAAGGTTTATTTTGGACGTTTTAATTTTGAATTTTTTGTGATTATTATTATAAAAATATATCATTAATTATATGGGATGGAAAGCAGTTACTTATTTTTATTGTAACTAAACCTAAGTTTATTAACTTTTGCTTTTTAATAATGTTCATATTACAACATTTTTTAACACTATTTTATATTAAATACTTTTGCGTTTTTTCTGTAAATGTGTAGTGATCGGGTGAAGGGGACTTAACTATTTTTTTTTCACTAACAAAACTAATTAAAAGAACTTTCTTTTAAAAAATAACATTATTTAATTCTTTTAGACGCGCCGAATGGCTTCGCATTTTAGGTGTCAAGTCAAATACGAAGCGTTTATATGCATGCAGTCGACATTTTTCGGAGCAATATATCTTTGCCGACAAAGTTTCCAAATTTGCTAAGCCGAAAATTGAAAATACTGAATTAAACGCAAACGTAGTCAATGTTAGACATTAAATGCAATAGTTTTAAAGGTGTACGTAATAAAGGAATCAAAAACGTAGAAAAAAATCCAAAGGTAGCGACGTTGAAGAAGTAGATTGTATAACTTTTTGGTTCTTGTTCGGTTGATGATAAAGAAAACAGTAAGCTTTATTTCTTAAAAATGTAGAATATACAAATGTAATATAAGAGAATTTCTTATAATTTCCCAAGCCCAGAAGAGGTCAAGGGTGTAAAAATTATTACTTTCCTACACAAATTTTTAAAACATTAGAGAAGTTTGAATAAATGCAATTTTTTTAATATTTTACAATTCATTTAAAATTATTAATTTATATGTTAAATTTCAATTTTTTAGGAAATATGGCCAAACATGCCGGGCCCATTGAAGGACCTTGCGTCTTTAATCAATCGGAAGCACCGCTAATTTATGAATTGGCCGCTTGAAAACAAATCAAATCAAAATCTCCAGAACGTCTGCTTGAGTACGAAAATACGCTGCCATTTCCTTGAGTAGGGTATCTTGGCCGACTCTTCTACCAGAAAATCTCTGGGCTGCGCTCGAAGGCTCTCTCCTACTAACAGATGAGCTGCTGTTGGGGCATATTGGGCGCGAGTTAAGCACGGCTTCAATTTCTGCCAGCAACGATGCGATTTCTTCCGCTGTCAAGAGCGCGCTGCCAACGGTTCTCAACATCAGGCTCTTGGCTGACTTGACCGCTGCCTCCCACAGCCCGCCGAAGTGAGGTGCCCTGGGTGGTATAAAGATGAACTCCATCCCTCTGTTGGCGGCGAACGATTCGGCCTGCTTCAACATTCCCTCTCTCGCCTCCCGACTGGCCCCAAAGAAGTTGGTGGCGTTGTCGCAATAAATTTTGGCTGGCATCCCCCTCCTGGCGATGAACCTTTTGAGACATAAATGAAAAGAATCGAAAGATAGATCAGTTACCAGCTCTAAATGAACAGCTTTTGACGTGAAGCATGGCCCCTTTACCACAAGATAGATGCACCCTATCAGTGCCGTTTCAAACGACTGGAAGAGATTTCGCTGGCCCCTTCGAACTTAAAAGCACATTTCTAAGAATTGCGCCCTTAAAAAAAACTACGTAAGCGTATTTGTGTGTTTTATCACAAAGGTCATTCACCGGGAGGTTTGCTCAAAGTTATCCACAGCAGCATTTCGGGCAGCCTTTTCTCGTTTCGTAGGTCGGAGGGGACTCCCTTTCAGGATATATTCTGATAATGGCAGGAACTTCGTGGGAGCAAACCGACAGTTAAAGTGGGAATTCAAAAATTTTATTAACTCTGCGTCAACAGACATTGCTCAAAAATACATAACTCATGGATTCGAATGGGTGTTTATACCGCCTCATGGGCCTTATATGGGCGGTTTGCGGTGAAGAGCTTTAAATTTAATTTAAAACGTGTTACAGGCACCCATAAACTGAACTCTGAAGAATTTGTAACAATATTAACTCAGATCGAAGGAATTTTAAACTCTCGCCCTATCTCAGCAATGTCTGAAGACTCTAATGACACCTTAGCTCTTACACAAGGGCATTTTCTGAGAGGCGCCCCAATTATGAGTTTTCCTGACCAAAGTATCCAAGAAATAGAGCTGGTTAATCGTTGGGAAAGGCTCAAGGCAATACATCAACAATTTGCCATTAGGTGGAAAGAGGACTATTTAAAATCACTACACAAGCGCTATAAATGGAAAAATGCTTCCACAAATCTCAAAGCAGGCGACCTCCTAGTCGTCATGGACGATATACTACCTACATTGTAATATATTTTTTCTATTCCTCGTTTATTTAGCTCACATCAACAATACATTTTCTTCTTATTGATCTACTAGCCATTCATGTGGCTCGTATTAGATTGCTATAATTCATAATAATCAAAATTTTTACTAATAACTACTTTTCTCGTTGTCTCTTCCCTTCTCTTTATTTAATTTATTTACAGCCTTAAATCCAGGGTAAATAGACATCATCGAACCAAACGAGGTCCTGAGATCTATCAATGCATGCTGTGTACCAAGTTTCACTCGATCCGGTTTTGCAAAAAATTCCTAAACATGAATGCTCAACAAAAAAAATTACGCAGTTAACAAATATCGCTATTGCGTCAACTGCTTAGCAAAGACCCATGATTTGCGTGCTTGCCCATCTATGGACACCTGCAGAAAATGTGGAAATGTGTGCCGACTTCATAACAGCAAACCCAAGCGCAAAGGTCTAAGTCCTGTTTCCAGCATCAAACGTAAAAAAGCATCACAGTCTAACAACAAGACTGCAAAAAGTCATCAAGTTCCGGATCAGTGCATCATCTCGGAGGCAATAAGATCATTGGCGCAAGTTTTGTGCGCTCAATCCGGCACAGCAATTTCCAACTCTCCATCCAGTGGCCGGAATGTATGAAATCCAAGGATTTTATATCAAATAAAATATATATTTATAAAGTTTTATAAAACCATTATTAAAATATATTTATATTTAGAATATTTACACATTTTAAAATATCCTGAATGAAATCAATAATAATGAACTAAAAGATACAAGAGTTAAATAGAATATAATTTAATATATTTATATTTTTAAACATAGCTACTAATTTTGAATTGTTAAGGAAAGTAAGAAGAAAATATATCTATTTAAAATTAACGGAATGTATGTTGCGGTTGAGATAGCTTTTTAAATGTTTTATATTCGTTACCTACAAAGAAAAATTACTTGTTTTGGTATTAATAAGTTTCATTCCCAATGTGTTATGTTTTGTTTACTTACATATTTACATTTAAGTTGCTTGAAATTAAAAATGATAAAATTTTATTAATAAGCAAATTTACTTATCTTTTTGTTATCAATGTCAGCTGTTATATGTTTGTAAGTAATTGCAATATTTGTTGTGTATACAGTGTTGTAGTTTGTACTAAACATTGTAGCAAAAAAAAAAAAAGACAGAGTTGTATATTTATTTACGAAATCAAACATTAATTTAAAACGATTGATGTAATTAACAGCAAATACGTTTCTATCTAGCTTATTGTGTTTGTAAAGTTTTTAGTAAATTTATAATAAAATATAGTTGTTTATTGTAATAAAAGATGGCTCCTGGTGGGAAAAGAAGTACATGTATGTTCCTTTTTATTGAAAAATGTACAGGAACCGCTAAGGGAAATCTATTGGAAATTAATGTCAGGCAATAGAAAGAAAGAGGAAAAGTTGTTTTGAGTCGTTATAGTAAAATCTGAGCGGAAAGTTAAGTTTTGTTCAAAGAGCCTTAAATATTTTGTTCAAATTTAATAATTTTGGTTTAAAGAGCCTTAAATATATATATATATATATATATATATATATATATATATATATATATATATATATATATATATATATATATATATATATATACGTGTTAATATTAAAAATTGAATGAAAATTTTACCGCAAAAGAGAAAACCTGGCTATTTCCTGGGAAGTTAAGGCAAGGCTCTCACCCAAAGTGCCCACAGGAATATAGCCAGGTAAGAAGTTTCAACATAATTTTTAAATGTTGTATCGATGGAAATGGAATTTAAAAAAAAAAACAAAGGCGAAGGAGAAATAGTAAAAAAGTTCTTACAGTAAGAATAAGCCTAAAGGAAAGAAAAATGATTTTAATGGGCCGAAAATCTATGAATATAAAATAGTAAAAATATGTAAAATAGGAGATTGCGTAACAATTTAACTGTCCAAAAACTTTAAGTAAATTAAGTTAGCGATAAGAAATATTTTTAATTTGGTATTTTCGTGTCTTGTACTTTGGTGTTTGTTTGTATATTTTATTTTGTATACACAGTCCGTGCATAAAAAACCCCCGTAAAGTAGGCAGCATTTTCTCTCTATTTTTTTATTATATACGGTAAAAGGAAGTTACAATTGTATTACTTTTTAAAGTAAAACAGGTTCTAATCAATTAAATATTTATTTGTACTTTGATTTTAACTGCAAAGAAATTTTGTGCAGAAGAATTTATGATAGCCTTAGGGAGCTCCTTCAGGTTATGGATTTTCTTTGTGTAAATAAACAAAATATCTATAAATTACACGATTGATAAGGGCCTGAAAGAAAAAAAAAAATAAAAAAGGTGTATAGAATGCGTTTTATAAAAAAATGGAAGAACGTTTAAAAATATTAAAATTTATGCTTCGTAAAAAAATGAAATTGTTAAAAAAATTTAAATTATTTAAAATATATCGTATTTGTTTGTATTTATAGGTTGTCTATGCATTATAAAATATGTATTTAATTTTATAGTTAAAATGAATGTTGATCTAGATTTGTTTTGTTTTTGAGTTAATGGAATGATGGAGTGGTAAGTGAGGAAGTGATCCAGTGTTTTGTGGGTCGTAGATTTCGGTGGAAGCATCTACGACATTATTGGGAGGGCAAATGAGACGACCATCTGTCTCAAAATTCTTTGTGTGGTATACTGTGTGTGTAGTTCGGATACGCGGCTGGTGAGAAGGGTTGGAACCTCCTGAGAAGAGATAAAACAAAGAGCTAGGCCGAAACCTCGCCAGACCAACCGGTCCGTAACATGTATCTGAAATCTATAATCGGTATTTTACTTAATACATTCGTTAAGTAATTGTAAAATACTCACTATGGTGAAATAAAGATTACCGCTTGAAACGCATGTATGTATACTCATACAAGCAAAAAATTAAGTAGCTCTATTTAAAAAAACTGCATAACTGCACTTATCTTAAAAAAAAGGTATAAAAGGAGTCTTGTCAACCTTTACTTAATTAATTACTTTTCTCATATAATACCGAAGGCCTCACAAATAACTAAGTGTAAAATTTTCTTAGTACACCTTACACCTTAAATTGTAAAACTTGTTAAATCAAACCTAAAGTGCTACATAAAAAATTAAACATTGTAAAATTTGCTACTTAAAACTTTAAAGTGTAAAATTTGCTAAATAAAAAATTTAAATTGTAAATTGTAAAAATTACTAAATAAAATTCATAATTAAAGTGTAAAATTTGCTAATTAAAAATTTAAATTGCAAATTGTAAAATTTACGAAATAAAATTTATAATTTAAAGAGTAAAGTTTGCTAAATACGAACGTAAATTTTAAATTGTAAAAATTGCTACTTAAAACTTAAAACGTACCATTTGCTAAATTAAAACTTAAATTGTGAACATTGCTAAATAAAATTATAACTTAATTTGTGAAAATTGCTCAATGAAATTTACAACTTAAATTGTTAAATTATAATACTTAAAGTGTTAATTATAAATTAATTCTATATAATAAAATTAGAATTTTGTTATTAAAACTTGAATACTTAAACTTAATGTTAATGTTTCTAATTATAAATTGATTGTGCATGCCAAATTTGGAAATTAGCTAAATCATCTTCATTGAATCGTATTAATCTCTTGCTCCCATATACGAAGGCCCTTCAGGTGATTTATTGCCTGGTCGATAAATATTGTATTTTGAGAAAGTTGTTGTCCTAACATATAATACAGTCCACTAAACTAAACCCTTGAAAAACGCTAGGCTACAGAATTTTCTTCGTGCTCCTCCGTCGCTAAAAACGAAACCGGCAGATAAAAGTTGGCAGCACTTTTATTAAATTCGCCTTGATCATCACTAAAATGATGTAATTAGCAATATATATGTATACTAAAAAGTTTATGATACTCGGTGTTTTAAGACAAATAAAGTGAAGAAGCGCGTGCGCGAACCTAAATAATTGTGTTAAAAATAACAAAATAACTGTGTACCTATTAATTATATAAAAGGGAACTGTTTAAATATTAAAATAATTTGTTTACCAAACATAATAGAAAATCAAGTGGGCATACAAAAAGTAAAACACATAGTGAAGTGTTTTTTTTTCATGTTGGTGACGGGTTAACGAGAATAATCTAACACAATTGAAAAATAATTTCTACGACTTAAACTAAGCAACGTCTTTCGTTAAAACCATTAAAAAGTTCATTTAAATAGCAGCTAAAAGCAAATATTTAAATTGCATTCCAAGCCATCGCATACAAAAAAACATTAGCCACAAGAAAAGAAATTTGAAAAGAAGAAGAATTGGCAAAAAAATAATTCTCGTAAAATTTTTTAAAAAACACACACCAACAAAGTTAATTTGATTTAACAAATTTTACAATTTAAAGTGTAAGGTGTACTTAGAAAATTTTACACTTAGTTATTTTTGAGGCTTTCGGTATTATATGAGAAAAGTAATTAATTAGGTAAAGGTTGACAAGACTCCTTTTATACCTTTTTTATTTTTAGATAAGTGCAGTTATGCAATTTTCTTAAATAGAGCTAATTAATTTTTTGCTTGTATGAGTATACATACATACATTTCCAGCGGTAATCTTTATTTCACCATAGTGAGTATTTTACTGGATGGAGAGTTGGAAATTGCTGTGCCGGATTGAGCGCACAAAACTTGCGCCAATGATCTTATTGCCTCCGAGTTGATGCGCTGATCCGGAACTTGATGACTTTTTGCAGTCTTGTTGTTAGACTGTGATGCTTTTTTACGTTTGATGCTGGAAACAGGACTTAGACCTTTGCGCTTGGGTTTGCTGTTATGAAGTCGGCTACGGATTCCAGGATGCAAAAGTGTGTGATGGTATTTTTCACATTTTCTGCAGGTGTCCATAGATGGGCAAGCACGCAAATCATGGGTCTTTGCTAAGCAGTTGACGCAATAGCGATATTTGTTAACTGCGTAATTTTTTTTGTTGAGCATTCATGTTTAGCAAAATTCCTAAACCGGATCGAGTGAAACTTGGTACACAGCATGCATTGATAGATCTCAGGACCTCGTTTGGTTCGATGATGTCTATTTACCCTGGATTTAAGGCTGTAAATAAATTAAATAAAGAGAAGGGAAGAGACAACGAGAAAAGTAGTTATTAGTAAAAATTTTGATTATTATGAATTATAGCAATCTAATACGAGCCACATGAATGGTTAGTAGATCAATAAGAAGAAAATGTATTGTTGATGTGAGCTAAATAAACGAGGAATAGAAAAAATATATTACAATGTAGGTAGTATATCGTCCATGACGACTAGCAGGCCTCCTAGAGATTTGTGGAAGCATTTTTCCATTTATAGCGCTTGTGTAGTGATTTTAAATAGTCCTCTTTCCACCTAATGGCAAATTGTTGATGTATTTCCTTGAGCCTTTCCCAACGATTAACCAGCTCTATTTCTTGGATACTTTGGTCAGGAAAACTCATAATTGGGGCGCCTCTCAGAAAATGCCCTGGTGTAAGAGCTAAGGTGTCATTAGAGTCTTCAGACATTGCTGAGATAGGGCGAGAGTTTAAAATTCCTTCGATCTGAGTTAATATTGTTACAAATTCTTCAAAGTTTAGTTTATGGGTGCCTGTAACACATTTTAAATGAAATTTAAAGCTCTTCACCGCTGCTTCCCACAAACCACCTATATGAGAAGCATGAGGCGGTATAAACACCAATTCGAATCCATAAGTTTTGTATTTTTGAGCAATTTTTGTTGACGCAGAGTTAATAAAAATTTTGAATTCTTGCTTTAACTGTCGGTTTGCTCCCACGAAGTTCCTGCCATTATCAGAATATATCCTGAAAGGGAGCCCCCTCCGACCTACGAAACGAGAAAAGGCTGCCCGAAATGCTGCTGTGGATAACTTTGAGCAAACCTCCCGGTGAATGACCTTTGTGATAAAACACACAAATACGCTTACGTAGTTTTTTTTAAGGGCGCAATTCTTAGAAATGTGCTTTTAAGTTCGAAGGGGCCAGCGAAATCTATTCCAGTCGTTTGAAACGGCACTGATAAGGTGAATCTATCTTGTGGTAAAGGGGTCATGATTTGAGAACACGCCTTTGTCTGTGTATAACTTAGATTTTACATTGGTGTATTACCTTTTTTATTCGAGATTTTAATCGAGAAATGTAAAACTCGGTTTGGACTATTCTCGTCATTTGATTGCATTCTGCATGGGCAAGAAATACGTGCAAATATTCCAAATAATAAATTTTAAATTTTTTATTTAGTAAATTTTACACTTTTATTATAAATTTTATTTAGTAATTTTAACAATTTACAATTTGAATTCTTACTTTGCAAATTTTACACTTTAATTACGAATTTTATTTAGTAATTTTTACAATTTACAATTAATTTTTTATTTAGCAAATTTTACACTTTAAAGTTTTAAGTAGCAAATTTTACAATATTTAAATTTTTGAATGTTTTATAAATTTAAACGGATAATTATTCCAAGTTATCCTTATTGTGTGTTTTGAGTGTTCATCAGTACAAAGAATAAGTTTGTGTTAAAAAGACCTTATTACGTCTATTACAAAGATATTCATTCCACATTTATGGCAGACGAGGTTTTCATGGGATGAAGCTCTTCGTAAAAAACTCGACTCAACATGGTCAAAATTTCGCGAAAGCTTAAACTCGTAAAACAATATTCAAATAACAAGATACATGTTTAAGGATGACATTCCATTAACTACTCAACTGCAAGTCTTTGCGGACACATCCGAAAGAGCCTATTGTGCTGCCCATACATTCCGCCAACGGTTAAAGGCGGAAGAATAATAACAAAGTTGCTATGAGCGAAGTCAGGCACCTCGCGGCTCGCGTCTCGCCAATCAAAAAGCAAACATTATCAAGATTATGCAGCACTTTTGGCTGCAGAATTACTTATCAAGGTCTTCAAAATGTAACGCAAATGAAAAATTCACCTTTTTGTAGACAGATTTTGAAATTGTCTTGTCATGGCTACACTCTAAAGTGTTCTCTTTCCAGACATTTGTGGGCGATAGGATATCAAAAATTCAAACATTAACTCTTCCAAAACAATCCAGAACAACGGCGACATGTTGCTTTTAAGGATAATTCGGAAAGTATTTGCTCAAGAAGTTTGTCAGCAAAAGCACTTTCGGAGTGTCATTTATGGTTTTCAGGACCATTATGTTTACAAAAAAGGCCAGAATGATGGCCAGCAGAATTTCGGCCATCTAAACAAATTTTCTCTGATCATGAACGAAAGAAAGATTCAACGATTGCTTTGTCGGCCATAAGCAACAACAATTACATATCTGACATCGACTATAAAGGGTCACTTAAGAAGTTACAACGAATAGTAACTAATGTCCACCGATTTATTCTTTTAATAAATATTCACCAACAATACAACTGAATGTTTTAAGTAATGAAGAATTTGAGACATCACTAAGAATGATTATACGCGCCATCTAAAGATATGATTTTTATTATTAAATCAAGCAGTTAAATAAACAACAAGAACTCGCAAAAACAAGTCTAAATTCTTAGTTTAACTCCGATTGTTGATAATGAAGGCATCCTGCGAGTGGGAGGACGATTGTCAACAGTTAATGGGAAACCTTCCACAAGACAGGGTTACACCTGCACGCCCATTCATAAACACAGGCGTTGATTATTAGACCAATAAAGATCCATTACAAAATACGAGATAAGCGACAGCAGTATTTTGTTGCTTTGCGATAACTGATGCTTACATTGGTTCCTTAAAACGCTTCATTTGTCGAAGAGGACGGTGAAAAATATTTATAATAATAACACAACAAATTTTGTTGGGGCTAACAATAATCTTACTAACTTTCTGAAATTATATTTTCTGAGAATAGGAAAGAATCGATAGCTTCAACCTGTAGCTAAAAAGAAATTCAATTCCATTATATTCCACTCAGATCTCCCCACTTTGGGAAGCAGCAGTAAAATCTGCCTTAAATCCACTTATTCGGAGCTTTAGTACAACTTCACTAACATACGAAAATTTGGAAAAGGTAATGTAAGAGATTGAAGCCATCTTGAATTCCCGTCTATTCCCAGCTATGTCTTACGACCCTTTGGATATGTCTGCATTAACTCCAGGATATCTATTGCATTTCAGGTGGATATTGCAGCCAAATCAAAAAAAAAAAAAAATATCATAAAAGATATCAAAAATAAAACATGAATTTTGAAAAAAGTGGTTAAAAGAATACCTTTACAAACTGCAGCAGCGTCATTTAGTCAACAATAAAAGAATTAGTAAAGGATGAAATATTAGGCAACGAAGAATTGTACCATTTAAAACTCGCCAATCTGTTTATCATGGGCTTCATGCAACTATCACTTATTGCAAACAATTTACAAAAAACCCAAGCATGTATTTTGGACATATTAACTGACACTCATCATGGAAAAATCAACCCGTTACTTTTAATTCCACTACAACTTGAAGTCGAAATACAGCAAATCAAGTGTGATTTGGCTGATGTTTTTTATTCGATTCCAAATTATACACTTTGGGCCGCATTTAATACTTTTTTTTATTGAAAATCATCTTAAAATATATAAGGTACAATAGCACGAGAATTTATTTAAAAGTGCTAAAACATTGTAAATGTATATATATACGCAATTACAAAACATACGAGGATCAATTGGGTCCATAAATCGGTACCTTTGTGTTACCTGTCGAAAGGGAGGAGAAAGAGAAAAAAAAAACATAGACAGAAAAGTAAAATAAGGCAAGACATAAGAGAAATAAATAGAAGATGAGAGAAAGAAAGATGAAAGGTCCAGAGAAGATCCATGATTAAAGTAGAGAAGGATCCTGGTGACATAGGGTCAGCTGGCCAAAAAGTGCGCTCATACAATTGACTGAGACGCAATGTGCGGCAGTGGGACACTAAACCACCCACTGCACCCCAAAAAGAAACTGCTCCTGCCTGGACTTAAAGATGACACACCAGACAGGCCCCCGTAGTACCACTGACCGAGATATATCAGCCGTATATATCCCAGCGTGGGACAAATACAGAGAAGGTGCTCCACAGTCTCCTCCTCCTCGTCCTGACAACTTCTATAGAAATCATTAAATGGGATACCCATTCTACTAGCAAGGGCTTCAAATAAGCAGTGCCCAGTAACCTAGCCACTAAGTCGTGCAATAGACTCCTTGCTAACTGTAGTAGCGCAGCCGCTTTGCTCCGATCCAAGGAGGGCTAGATTGTTCTAGCTCATAAGCATATCGATTCTTTGGACCATCTAACCTGGGCCAGTATTTATGGATATAGACAAAAATGTTTTTATTATTTCGAGACCATATTTCTCAAAATGTCCATAGTATTATTAAGTTTTTATTTATGCAAAAGTGACCTTTAAAAACTCTAGTTCAAAACGAAAAATAAAAATAATGTTAACCTTAAAACAAATTTTAAGATCTTACGCGGCATATTACTGAGCAAACATTTTTCCGCATGTTAAATTGCACTGTTTCAGCAAGTGCAAACATACAAGATCCTTGTAAATGCTTTGTTTAGGTTGAACTGTTCGGGTTTTTAATTAATCATAAATTTTATGTAATTCCTAATTTGTCACTCTGGTGACTTTGATAAAATCTAAATTCTACTCCTTTAGTAAACCGTGTATTTTTTGGGAGTATTTACTTTAATGGCATTACTTAAAACCGTTAACGGTTCAACTAAACTTTGTTTTCGCCATCTTCCTTTTTGCTTCTTGTAAAAAAGTAATTGTCCTTATACATAGAAAGAACACACCCGCATATTAAGGTAGAAATATTTATTAATAAAATACATTTCACAAAATTATAACAATTGTGTTTTTTATTTAAATTTCTTTTTCTGCCCAACACACCCCAACATTTTGGTCCATTCGAGCCGGACCCTGAGAATTTATTTAGAGGATATTAATATTCTTTTTTTTCTTCAAAGGATCATCACCTTTATTCATCATACCAACACTTATATTCTTCACTCTCTTTAGAAAATTTCAATTTGATTAAAGGTGCGTAATTGCTTCATTTTAAAATATTTTTAAAAGTGAATAAAAGAAAAAGTGTAAAAGGTAGAAAAAGTGCATGTACATATGTGTATATTTACTGAATACATACATTCGCAATTGTTTGTGAATATTTTTTTACCTATTGTGATTGATCGTGTAACAACCCTTGTGTTTTTGTAGAGATCAAATCAACCGCAGACAATAAAAAATATAATAAAATATTTTCACAATTTTGTATATTAAAATAGAATATTTAGTTGGTGAACATTAAATTAATTAAATATATAAATAATAAGTTGATAAAATAATTACAAGTGAAATATAGTGCATATATACATACAGACGTATATATTTGTTATACACTTACAATCAACTAGTTTTTTTTTTATTATAATTGTTGTTGTCGTAAAAACCGACTGTAACCCAACAGTCAATTCGATTAGAGTTAGTCGACAAAAGTTTTGGTGATATTTTGCGGTAAAAAGTTTTAATTTTTCTTGGACTATTTGTAAATAGTTTTCGTAATTCGGTTTGTTAGTGCATTTAATTAATTTTTTATTGAAAAATTTTCTATTTTCAAAAAAATCGTAATTGATTAAAGTTATTATATTTAAGTGAGAAATTAAAACATTTTTGCCTGAGATAACAACAAGAATTTTCACGTGGATTAATTGTTAAAGAAAGAAAAATGTCAAAATCACCACTAAATAAATTTATAAGAGCATCGGATGCGCTTATTAAATTTAAGTCAAATTTTTGCGAGTTTCGTGACGAAAGGCATACCATTTACACTCTGGAGATTCAGGGTGTCGGAAAAGTTAAGTCTTCGTATGAGGCTTGTTTGGACTTTTTTGAGGACAGTGCTAAGGTGGAGCCTACTGATTAGAGGTAGCTTCGTCTAAGTATCAGTCCACATATGTAGCGTATTTGAAATGTTCGGCTACTATAAATGAAAAAGTTCATAATTTCCAAGCGGACGCAAAGGCGGGTTGTTTCACTTTTATGAATTCCAATACCGGTAGTTTTAACCATAATTTGTCCTTGCCTCCTTGTGATGTGAAAACATTTGAAGGTGATTATATTGCTTGGCCCTCATTTAGGGATTTATTTACTCCAATATATATTAATAGTTCGCGCCTTAGTAATGTTGAACGGCTTTGTCATTTGATACGTAAGACCGCCGGTGAAGCGAATGAGATAGTGTCGAAGTGTCCTTTGAGTAATAAAGGGTTTGACGTGGCGTGGCAAAATTTGAAAGAGGCATATGAGAACCCTCGTATGTTGGTTATTAACCAATTAAAATTGTTATTTAACCTTCCTTCGGTAGATAAGGAATCTAGTGCCGGGCTTCAAACTCTTCAGCGCGGAGTTAATAATTGTCTTACTTCACTTTCAGTATATCAGGTCGCAACGGATAATTGGGATCCGATTTTAATTTTTATGTGCATTCAGCATTTGCCTACGTCTACGGTTAGTCCCTGGGAACAGGGTGTTCGTAATAAATCGGTCTTGTCTACTTGGAAAGAGTTTGATGCTTTTCTGACGGAAAGAATTCAGACTCTAGAGTGTGTTCGTGATCCTAAGGATTCACGGCTATCTGTAAAATCTTCTGGACAGAAGGTTGGAGCTCATGTTGTGAATTCAGCTTCATCTTCCTGCGTTTTATGTCGTTCTTCAAGCCGTTTTTTGAGGACTTGTAAACGTTTTAAAAATCTTTCGATTTCGGAAAGATTTTCAACTGTGAAAAAATTTCACTGTTGTGTGAATTGCTTGTCGCAGGAACACGAGGTGAAGAATTGTAAAAGTGCCTTTAATTGTACGACGTGTAATAAAAGGCATCATTCGTTACTGCATCGTAACGAAACAAGTTTAGAGATTTCGGCTAGGGATAATTCGGCACCGTCTTCGGGTAACATTGCACAGGGTGCTAATGTGAACTCTTCCCTACCTTCTACATCGAGTGGAATATATCATGATGGCAACTTTAATCGAGAGGTTTTTCATGTCTCTCAGAATAGAAAGGTGCTTCTGGGAACAGCTATGGTGAATATTATTCATCAGGGTATGACATACCCCGCTCGCGCTCTTATTGACCCTGCTTCAGAATCTTCTTTTATTTCTGAACATTAACGAAATCGGTTGAAACTATCTGCACATTCGACGAATGTCAAAGTTTCTAGTATTAACCAAACAATTTCTGCTGCAAAAAAGGTTTGCGCTTTGAAAATTGGTTCTCCTTTAGATAAATCTATTCTATTGGAAACCATGGCCCTGATATTACCTAATATATCACGTAATTTGCCCTCTTTCCTATTGGGATCGAGTCTTCGGGATAGTTTTTCGTATCTACAACTAGCTGACCCCCGGTTTTATCAATCCAGACCGGTTGAATTACTTTTAGGGGCGGAGTTATATCCTCAGCTAATTTTGGGTGGAATTCCACGTGACGTTTTATGGACATTGCTGGCTCAGAATACCGTATTTGGATGGGTCGTTACGGGATCTATTCGAAAATCACGTGTGAAAGTGTATGCGACTACTGTAGGGATTTCTGCAGGGGACGATTTGAATAAAAATCTGCTTCGCTTTTGGGAACTTGAGGAAACCCCTAAAACGAAAATATTTTCACCGGCTGATGAACTACGCGACGCGACTCCGACGACAGATATGTAGTGACGCTACCCTTTAGGCCGGAATTTCTTCATTCTATTAATTTAGGCTTTTCAAGACAGGGTGTTATGGCATAATTCTGGAGAAATGAGTGCTCACTTTTGCGGAAGCCTATTGTTAAGGCATTTTATGATAGTGTTGTTAAGGAGTATTTGAATTTGGGTCATATGAGGCCTGTAGTACGTGCTTTTGCTGGTCCTTCATTCTCCTGTTATCTTCCTCATCACCCGGTATTTAAGCCGGATAGCCAAACTACGAAATTGCGTGTCGTATTTAATGCATCAAATAGAACCTCTAATGGAGGTAGTTTAAATGATTGTCTTTATGTGGGACCCACTTTGCAATCAAATTTAGTTCTACTTATTCTGCGTTGGAGGCTATTTCGATTTGTTTTTAATTGCGATATTACTTAGATGTATAGACAAATTCGGTTGGATTCTGCTCATACGCCATATCAGCGTATATTTTTTTGATCTTCTTCGGCAGAAGAGGTGAAGACGTATGAATTGCAGACTGTGACTTTCGGTGTTAATTTTGCTCCTTATCTGGCGATACGGACACTGTAACAGCTCGCAGAAGACTCAGAGATGGACTACCCTCTTGCGGCTAATATATTGCGCAAGGATATGTACGTTGACGACGTATTGACAGGGGCTCATGATGTTTCGTCTGTATTGAAGGCACGAAATCAGCTTATATCTGCTTTGTCTTCAGCTAAATTTGAGTTAAGAAAATGGACTTCGAACGACATTGGAGTTGTAAAAGGCCTTCTTTCGGAATATCTTGTGGATTCTGAACTTTTAGTATTTGTTGAATCTAGTAACTCGAAAACATTGGGTATTCAGTGGAATGCTCAATTGGACTCCTTTTACTTTCGTGTAGAGCCTATAGCCGAGAGGGCACGTTACACGAAAAGGGAAGTGTTGTCTATAATCTCCAAATTGTTTGATCCTGTAAGATGGATAGGTCCGGTAATCATTACTGCTAAAATAATTATGCAGAGTATCTGGCAAGATAATATTGACTAGGATGATTTTTTAGTCCCTTCTACGGACAGGGAATGGAGAAAATTTGTCAACTTTTATACGGAAATAAATGACATCCAGATACCCAGATGGGTGCACTATGCACCTAGGACATTAGTGGAACTTCATGTTTTTTCTGATGCCTCAGAAAAAGCATACGCGGGGGTGATTTATGTTCGTGTCGCAGCATGTGACCAAATCTATACTTGTTTGCTTTCTTGCAAAACTAAAGTGGCTCCAATAAAATCGATTTCCCTACCTCGCTTGGAACTTTGCGGTGCAGTTTTAGCCTCAGAGCTGTTAAAAGCCGTTATTGAAGCGATTGATATTCCGATAAGCAAGTGTATTGTTGGACAGATTCCACTATTGTTCAGTGTTGGTTGAGAAAAACACCGGATAGCTGGACAACGTTTGTGGAGAAAAGTTCGCTTAGTTCACTTAATCCCTTTTTAGATGATAAAGGAGTAATGAGACTAAATGGTCGTTTGGTAAAGCCGCCATCTTTGTCTTACACGGAGGAACATCCGATTATTTTACCTTATTCGTGTCGGCTTACTGTTCTTTTAGGGGAATTCGTGCATTTAATTTCTATTCATGGCGGCAATCAGTTGATGTTGAGGATTATGCGAATTAAATATTGTGTGCCTCGACTTAAGGTTCTAGTACGGACTATAATAAATCATTGTAAGCGTTGTGTAGTAGACAAAAACGCTCATGTTCTCAGATAATGGCAGCTTTACCTCCGGAATGCACTACTTTAGAGCGACCTTTTACCACTACGGGTGTTGATTTTGCAGGTCCCTTTGATCTGAAAAGTTTCACTGGTAGATCCTGCCGGATAACGAAGGGCTATGTGTGTATCTTCGTTTGTTTTTCCACTAAAGCAGTCCATTTAGAAGCAGCGACTGATTTAACGTCAGATTCTTTTTTGGCGGCATTACATCGGTTGATTGCTAGACGTGGTTGTCCACTGACAATATTTTCTGATAATGGATTCAATTTTGTAGGAGCTTCTCGTGAGATTGAGAGAGATTTTCGTACTTTTCTGACAGAGAGCCAGGCTCGACTGTGCTCTACACTTGCCGTTCAGGGCCTTTCATGGCGGTTTATCCCGGCAGGTGCGCCTCATATGGGTAGCTAATGGGAAGCAGCTGTTAAAAGCTTTAAACTTCATTTTAGGATGGAGGCTCAATCGGTAAAATATACCTTCGAAGAGCTTTCTACCATACTTGCGCGATTAGAGGCTTGCTTGAGTTCTCGACCCTTATGTCCTATGTCTGACAATCCTAACGAGCCTGTGGCCCTGACTCCTGGTCATTTTTTAATAGGCGGTCCAATATTGGCACCATTGGGATCATCTATTTATGAGTCACCTATAGGTTTAGTGAATCGATATCGCAAAATGAAGGCATTTTCCCATGATTTCTGTCGAAAGAGGAATATCTTCATAACTTGCATAAACGCTATAAATGGAAATTTCCTGACAGGGACATAGCCGTAAACGACTTGGTTGCTATTCGTCATGAACAGTTATCTCCAACTTCCTGGAAATTAGGTCGCGTAATAAGGACGTATCCAGGAAGTGATAATCATGTGCGCATCGCCGACGTTCGCACAGAAAACGGGGTTGTGAAACGACCAATCACAAAACTGGTCATTTTGACCAATTAACTTGTAATTACCATGTATTAACCCTCCTTATTTCCTAGTATTATGGCCACCTTGTCAACCATTTATGAAGATGCCCTGCTAGATGATTATGAGGAGGCGATGGAGGTAGCAGATCCGATAACTAAAGCACCCTGCACCATACCTTCGGCAACGGCTTCCATAGCAGTGGAATCGCAACCACCTGAATCCCTTTCCATAGTGGATAAACCTGCCGCTGTGGTCCCGGCATCAACGGATCCTGCACCAACTAGATCCTCCAGCTTAGTGGACAGCTCTGGCCCGAAAAACGATTTGCCGGCAAATAAAGGGATAAGCTCCAGTGCGCTCAACTGCAGCCTCTGCAAAAAATCTCACCCTTTAGGAGCGTGCTTTTGGTTTCAGCAGCTTGTTCATGAGAAGAAATTGCGTCACGTGCTGATTTGGGGCCATTGCTCACGTTGTTTGGCCAGCAATCACACGTTAAATGACTGTCGAAGCGTCCGAAAGTGCAACAAATGTCAGGGAAATCATAATACCCTGTTGCATTCCCCGAAGCGTATTGAAGAAAAGGGCACCAAAAAGAATAAGAAATCGAAGAACATTGTGCCGTCACATATGGTCAGTGTAACCTCGTTACCACTGCACCATGTGGTGAATTTCTCGCCGACCTTGCAGGCGAAACTTATTCTAGGGAACCGGCAGATACAGGTTCGTGCGGTAGTAGACCGCTGGCTACATCAGTGAACAGCTGATTAAAAACTTAAATATTCCTGTTACGGGGTCCTATTGCCGTATAACCATTTGATCGTTATATGATCCCTTAAAAGAATTTCCCTGACAGCAAAAGTTTCCAAAATGCGGGGTTTAAGAACCCCAATGGAGAATGTGTCAGAGGTTGTGCGGGAGCATTTTTCTGGCTTGCAGTTGGCGGATCCGACCTTTTACCACTCAGGTCAGGTCGCTCTGGTTCTCGATCCAGAGCTGTTCCCAAATCATTATGGGAAAAATTTATTCTTGTCCGGGCTGTCCACTAGCTCAGTACACAATTTTTGGGTGGGTTATATCTGGCCAATCGCCTATATAACTTATTCCTAATTGTACTACGATAATCAGTTCATGGGTCTGCACAAAACCATCCCTTAGTTGGGTTCAGTTTATGGATCTGTTGTAAAAACCATATGTTTTTGAATTTGGAAAAAATAATGCAATAAAAAAAGAACATTCATTGATTAAATTACTTCTCATGTTTATTGCGTCTAACTTTGTTATTGCAAGGCGGCCGGCAATGTTTAGGTTGAACTGTTCGGTTTTTTAATTAATCATAAATTTTATGTAATTCCTAATTTGTCACTCTGGTGACTTTGATAAAATCTAAATTCTACTCCTTTAGTAAACCGTGTATTTTTTGGGAGTATTTACTTTAATGGCATTACTTAAAACCGTTAACGGTTCAACTAAACTTTGTTTTCGCCATCTTCCTTTTTGCTTCTTGTAAAAAAGTTATTGTCTTTTATACATAGAAAAAACACACCCGCATATTAAGGTAAAAATATTTATTAATAAAATACATTTCACAATATTATAACAATTGTGTTTTTTATTCAAATAATAATACCATCACTCTTGTTAAATGTTATTATTAATTAAGAGAGTTTTTTTATTTAGTTTTTGGTTCAATGCTTCGTTGTATGTGTGTATGTATTTTTTTTTTTGTGTGTTTTTATTTTGATTTCACAATATGAACAATTTTTTTTGCCGTATTAACCTTTTTGTTTTTCTCAAGTAGCATATTTATGATTACACAATATGAACCACTTCTTTTTGTCAAATTGCATTTCTTTTTAATATTATTGTTTTCCCAATAATAATCTATGTGTTTTTGTCAAGTTGCTTATTTATGATTTCACAATATGAACCATTTCGTTTTGTCAAATTGCATTTGTTTTGCAAATAAAAATGAGTTAAATTAAGACAGCTGTCGTTTTTGCGTAATACCATGGACAACATATTCTGCAAGTAAAAAGTAAGGAAACGTACTCGCGTTATGACCATCAGCGACTTTGACGTTCTTAGGAGGGGCGGTTGGTTAAATGATAACCAACTTGATGTCTTCCTGTCTTCTCAATCCATTGTGCCCCATAAAAATTTCAGTAATAAACCTCTGGCGTTTATAGATCCTCTCTTCAACCGGTGTGGGCGGAGCATATGTAGAACTTTCCGTATTTCTAGAATCTCGTCTTTAGCTTATCTGACATACTCAGAGTCATCTAGAAGCCCAATGGTATCCGATGCGTTCAGGACCAAGGCTCCTGGTTCATTCACATTTATGGTATGCACTATATAGTTATATTTGCATGCAACCCTGGCTCTGCCTATATTGATTTCGACGTATCCTTCCTCTGTTTGTAATCGTTCGATGTATATACTTATTATCCTCCGATAATTTTGCGACTTTAAGCAAAAAATTATTACTATTTTAGAGAAAAACAGACTTAAAACAAATGTTGCTACATCTCCTAGGTTTTATGGATTACCTTAAATTCATAAAGAGAATTTTCCTTTACGACGCATTTGTTCTTTTTTTAATTCTTCATCTTATGAATTGTGTAAATATATTACAAAAATATTGAAAAAGATTACAGAGAGTTTTAAATATATTGTTAAGAACTCAATAGAATTTAAAGAAAGGATAAAGAACTAGTGTATTCAGAATGAGGAAAAGTTAGTTTCATTTGATGTAGTATCATTATTTCCGCGTATACCTGTTGACTTAGCGATAAATATAATAGAAGAAAAATGGAACGTGATACAGAGATATACTGGATTGGAGAAATGTTTATTTTTACGGATTTTAAAATTTTGTATAGAAGATAATAGATATTTTCAATATAATGATAACATATTTTTGCAACAAAAAGGACTTCCAATGGGATCCCCAGCCTCTCCAATTGTGGCAGACATTGTTATGGAGAAATTATTAGACATCTGCATTGAAGAACCTAGTATTAAACCAAGATTAATGACTACATATATAGATGATTTGTTTTGTATTATTTCGAAAACTGGAACTGAAAATATGCTTGTTGGCTTCGAGAAGCAAAGTTAAATGAAACGCAACTTTTAAGAGCGACAAATAGAACAATCTTTATTTTATTTAGAACCACAACTTCATTTATTTTAGAACACAATTTAAATTTTATTATTTTTAATTTTTATTCCGTATTTGTACGCTTTAAAACAATTTGTGTTTCACTCGCCCGTTTCTCTTATTAAAAAAGCCCTGAATAATGGAAGAAATTCCTTTATTAAGCAAATGAAAATAATTTTAAAAACCGCTATTAAGCAATTGGGCAACGAGAAAGAGGAGCAAAGCAAGCATACATACATGTAAATATGTACAAATATATAATATTCATATTTGTGTGTATGTTTGCTTTGAGTGAAAACAAGAAATTATTAAGTAAACATGAAGTAAATAGAAACACTAAAGATTTTTTAAAAGTATTAGGGTGGCGGCGGTAACAATGCTGAAAACATTTAATAAATTTAATAGCTGCATAAAATTCACAATAGAAATAGAACGCGACATTTAACTTCCCTATATAGATACGTTAGGAATAAGGAGAGGTAATAAACTAAAAATGAATTGGTATCAAAAGCCGATAGATTCCGGAAGAATTATTAGTTTTTATTCCAAACACAACAAAAGAACAATTATTAATGCAGGTAAAAATTTGATAGAAAAAGTATTTAAGATAAGTGATAAGGAATTTTACAAGATATATAAAAATAAAGTTATAAAGATACTAACCGATAATAATTTTCCAATACAATTAATAAAGAATTTTTTTAAACAATTTAGGTACGGAAGAGCATGTAACACAAGAAGTGTGACAGAAGCAATAGTTTACAAGTCTTAAATTTATGTACCAGAAATAGCAGAAAGGATAGAAAAAGCAAAAATTTTTATTCGGAAAATATAAAATGGCTTACAAAACTTTCAATACTTTAAACATATTATTTAGTAAAACAAAAGATAGAATACAAAAATGGGACATTGTAACATTGTAATAAAGTATATGTAGGTACAACAAAGAATAAACTTAAAACTAGAATAGCTGGATATAAATCTGATCAAAGATATAGAGACGTAAATAATACTCAAAAAACTGCATTATCTTCCCATTGTGCCAGTCTTAATCATCATCCTAACTGTGAAGATGCATCAGTTTTAAATATAGAAAATAATTATAAATGTTAGAGATGTTACAAATAATTAAAGTTCCAACAACATAAAGAATAAACTTTAAGGCTGATATTGCGCAGTGTTATAGACATTTAGTTCATAAAAAATAGTAAACGTTACAATGTATCTAACTTAATTGTTTGTAACATTTTTATCAAATAAAATTTTTCTGTTTGTATATGTATATTGTTTTTTGTATATTTTAAATTTTTTGAAAAAATTTTAAAAATTTGAATGTATTTTGAGTATTGAAATTTTTTATATGTATGCTTATGTTTGAATTCTTTCTGTTTGTTTTTTGAAAATTTTTTGTGTTAGTTTAACAAATTTTTTCAAATGAATTTATTTTTTGTATTTGAAAACACATAATTTTAATAATTTTATTTCCTGTTTCCCGAAAATGCCACCTAACGGTGTGGCGAAATATTGAAAAAAAAAAATAAATAAATAAACAATATTTTTATTTTTAAAACCTGACCTAGTGCTTAATGAATAAGAAAAGAATAAAGGTAAAGAAAATTTTCAGATAAAGCTAGTAGTTTTTGTTGCCTAGTTTAAGCTAGCTTTTCCAGCATTTGCTGAAAATATGTGTGAATAAAAACTAGTAAGTACTTAAAATCACTAGTTTTAGCTTAAATTTTTGTAAGCATGTCATTGAGGTGCTGGAAATAAATTGATTCTTAGTTCATCCGCCAAAAAGTGCATCGTCGTTTGTTTTTATTTACTTATGATGGCTTTATGTATGTTTACCAAAAAAAAAAGAATATCGTGTGCGGTCACACTCTCAGCCTGCAGACTATTTTAATTTATATAGATTTAAAAAAGAAAGTGTAAAATGGTTAACGCAACATTTTTTTGAGGAAAGCCAAGAAAACAGAGGGGCGTTATTGTCACAAATAATGAGGATGGAAACGTGTGCGCAATTTCTAAGCGATCCGGGTTTTCAAATGGGAACTGTTAAAGAAGAAGGTATACATCGAACAACCGTTTGTAAAACGTTTGTAAAAAAGAGCAACTTAATCTGTTTTGCCATTATCTCAATTCCTGTAATATTAATATTATAATTGTCATAAAGCATTAAGTTGTAACCTGTTAGTTTTTAATTATCATTTTAACTACCGACGAAAAGATTGGTAAAATATCAATAAATCTATATTTTTTTATAAAGATTTTAAGCCCCCGCATTAATTATTTTTTTTTCATGAATATTTTGCCGCCACTCTGTTCCAATTACACCCCAACATTTTTTGGTCCTTCGTGCCGGATTGGAATTAAGAGTGTTTGACAAATAAATTCTTTTCAGAAAAGAAAATTACTCAACCACCGTGGAAATATCATCCCATTTAAAATATTACCCATCAAAGCTAAATTGGAAAATATCCCCTGCTGCTGCATCCTAAGAAGATCATCGTGAACAAACAAAGTGTTATTTTGTACAAAAAAAGCATTCTGTTATTATTTGAAAAAAAAGTGTTTAAGTATATGAATTAAGTAAAGAATAACAAAAAAAAGCATACAGTTATTTTTTCACAAAAAAGTGTTTAAATATATGAATTTAATTAAGAATAACAAAAAATAGCATACAGTTATTATTTTAAAAAAAAAAAAAAATCTCCCGATAAAGTAAAACGAATTCCACATATTCCTATATCGTAATATTTTTTTGAGCGTAAAATATCTATTGAGTGTAATTGTTAATTCTCGTCAATTTTCTTCTCTGCAAATCCTCAAGCAGTTTAAATACAAATTTAATAAGAGCAACTAACAAGTTATCAAATTACTTCGAACGTAAGAGAAGAAAAAGTGTAAAGCTTTTGGTTTGAATAAGAGTAACCATCAGGTGATCAAGCCACTTCGGACCTTAAATAAAAAGCATAAAGCTTTCTTTGTTGATTATATTCATTCATATTTGGTTTGTAAAGAAGAGCAGAAGTTGGGTCTTATGAGTTCGAGCAACAACAAAAAAAAGTGGTCGATTTTAAACACAAGCAAAGAATAAATGCAAAACAAACCCCATATAGAGAAATAAATTCAAGTTTCATTTATTAAAATACTCGTTGTGTATCTTTTTAATTTATCCTACGTTTAAATGTTTTGTTCCTTGCAAAGTACACTGTTTCCATCCGGGACATTAAACTTTTAAACATTATATATGTAAATAAATAAAAAAAAAACATTTTGGAAAATATTTTAATTTTGTTAAACAGCAAATTAAATTAAATTTTTTTTAGTAGAACAAAATTTATCTAAATGACAGTTGCTTTAAATTGTGTAAAATAAAATTTTATAAAATAAAAATAAAATTTAGTTAATTTAAATGAAAACTTTTCAAATGCAATAAGAGTCTCGCTAAATATAACTAAAAATTTAATTTATTAAAAACAGTCTTAATTAAATAAAATTTTTTTATTAAAAATAAATTACTGAATAATCAAATAAATAATAACTGTATGCAAACATTAAACCCCTTTAAGTAATTATTATTATTATTTTGCAATAATTCTCCAACAACTTATGAAACGGTTTATTTAAATTTTATTTAAAATAATATCGCTCGGCAGAATACCAGCGTATATTTTTCGATACTGAACTGATTTTTATTAGAGTGCTTACAACTTAATTTGTCACTTGGTGAGATTTTGTTTTATCCCCCAAAATTTATCATTTTTTAAACAGTCTGGTTGCTATGCAAACGTATTCCTTAGTTTGCTATTCTTTTTTTTGTACTACGCCGTATACATTTACCCTTATATAAGCATCATTATGTCTATATTAGACTTATTTATTCGTGCTTCCGACAGGGTGGTAGAATTTCAGGCATATTTTGATAACCTCCCGGCTGAAATTCATTCTGTTCATACCCTAGAGGTCCAAAAGGATGAAATCGTTCGGCTCTCGACACTTTTTCGTTCATGTTACGATGACGTCCTGAATAAATTTAATGAATTAGAAGAGGAAGTGCAAATCGAAACATTAAAATCGCGATTTTACTCAACTTTTGAGGCCACCGTCAAAGTTTTGTCCAAGTCAAATGAGTTGTTAGATGCCCTTTGTCAAAAAGCTGACCCCAGTAAAATCCCAAATTTAGCTTCAGTGCCTCAGAATGACTCTACACCCAATATTTCTTTGCCGCCTTGTGACACTGAGATATTTTATGGGGACTATAAGTCTTGGCCAACGTTTCGTGACATGTTCACGGCGTTGTATCGGAACAGCCAAAGATTATCTCCAGTTGAGAAAATGTGTCACTTGCTGAAAAAGACACAGGGGGAGGCCCAAGAGTTACTTAAGACTTGTCCGACAACTAATGACAGGTTCGAAATGGCATGGACAAATCTAGTTAACCGCTATGAGAATAAAAGAATACAAGTCAACGCTCAATTGAAAACACTTTTTAACATAGCCCCTCTTTATAAAGAAACTGGAAGTAATATTAGGCGTATTCAAAGGACAATTAATGATTGTGTCACAAATCTCACACTTCTTCAAATTGATACGGAAAGCTGGGACATAATTTTTGTCTACATCTGTTCAACTTGTCTGCCGGAAAATACTCTTGGTCTTTGGGAACAGTCCCTCCCTAATAGTAAGGAGTTACCACAATGGAAACAAATGGATGCTTATTTAACTTCACGTTTTCAAACCCTAGATTCGGTAGCTGATATTCGTACTACATTTTTAAACCCCAATACTTCGAATAATAATAAATCTTTTAACTCGAAAAAATCCCATTTTACAGATCAGAAAAAACTCAAAAGTTATAGCACAAATGTATCCCAAAGTAAATCTGGTAAATGTTCTATTTGTCCAGAAGAACATCCCTTTAGACTGTTGAGGAAAGATTTTCAGTCGTTAAAAAACAAAAGCGATGTTCAAATTGCCTCAGAACTTTGCATGAATTTAAAAAATGTAGGAGCCAATATGTTTGTCATATATGCAAGCAAAAACACCATTTCTTGCTTCACCGAACAGAACACGTATCGAAAGCAATTCAACACCCTAATCCCCAATCGATTTCTCGTACTGTAGCTTCACCCTCGAATACAAACGCGAATGATTCTCGTGTTTTAATACCCCTTAAATATCAAGCTTAATTACTTACCCCTCTACTTCTGCCCAAGCTACAGCTCAAACGAGACAATCGTATTCTACCCAAATACAGCCCGCTTCGAATTCCACAGTGTTACTCGGTACTGCTCTTGTCGATGTTTATTTATGTGAAACAAAATATACCGTTCGGGCTCTAATTGATTCTGCGTCAGAGGCGACGTTTATTTCGAAAAATCTTCAGAGTAAACTTTCCCTAAAGACTCGATGCCTACAAACGGAGG
The DNA here is from genome assembly GCA_937654795.1 of Cistogaster globosa. Classification (NCBI taxonomy): domain Eukaryota; kingdom Metazoa; phylum Arthropoda; class Insecta; order Diptera; family Tachinidae; genus Cistogaster; species Cistogaster globosa. Next base: position 25,466,664 of record OW569408.1, read on the forward strand.
TGCGTTGCCTCAACGATGCCTTTACCGCAACTTCAACTCAATTGTGTCATCTTCGCATCGGATCACCCATCGATCGCTCATTTGAAACATATGCCAATGCTTATGTTGTTCGAAAAATAACCGGTAAACTTTCTTATTATCCGTTGTCAGCCTTAAAGGATGGCGGATTTTCAGATTAGTCTATGGCCGACACAAATGTTCACAATCGTTCACAGATTGACATTCTTCTAGGTGGTGATGTATACCCCAAACTTATTAAAAATGGTGTGCGATGGGACAAGAACCACTCTTTAGTTGCACAACAAACTGTTTTTAAGTGGATTGTGACAGGCAAATTTAATACGGAAAATTGTCGGTCCTCAGTTTCATCCTTTTATAATGAACTTGCCCTTGAAAATCAATTACGGAAATTCTGGGAGCTTGAAGAATTGCCGAAGAAAGTTAGACTCTCTGATGATGATTTGTATTGTGAGTCAATGTACCAGTCTAAAACATATCGTCTAGAGAATGGACGTTTCGTAGTTTCACTTCGATTTCGACGTGAATATCCCGATAATCTGAATATTAGCTTATCTCGTCATACTGCTCTTTCTCAGTTTGTCAGGAATGAATGTAGATTATTAAAGAATCACCCCTTAAAATTTAAGTACGATAGAGTCATTTCAGAATACTCATCTCTAAATCAAATGAAAAGAGTCTCCTCATCAAGTTCCAATGGAATATATTATTTACCCCATCACGCGGTTCTTAAACCCGATAGCGCTACTACAAAATTACCAGTAGTTTTTAATGCTTCGAGCTCCTCATCAAACAGAAATAGTCTCAACGATTTGCTTTACCCCGAACCTATTCTGCAATCAGATATAACAATAATAATCTTGCGTTGGACGCTATTCAGATACGTTTTTAATGCAGGCATCGAAAAAATGTATCGCCAGATACTAGTTAGTACCTCACACACCCCATTTCAGAGAATAATTTTCAGAAGTTCGCCTAAAGAAGACCTACAGGATTTCGAGCCTAATACCGTAACGTTTGGTGTAAATTGTGCACCCTATTTGGCAATACGTACCCTACTTGAGTTAGCCAACAAATGCGAACCAACGGACCCAATTGCGGCCGACATTCTTCGTAATAATATGTACGTAGACGACGTTTTAGCCGGCGCCCATACTGTTTCTTCTGCTCTGAAAGCTAGAGACGAAATAATCAAAGTCCTTCAATCTGCTGGTTTCTCTTTATGTAAATGGACAGCAAACAGTGATTTTTTACTTAAAGGTCTGTCTACTGATCTTAAACTAGATACGGAGTTTCTGAAACTTTCAGACTCTTGTACCACTAAAACTTTAGGCTTACGATGGAATGCTGGAAGTGATTGTATCTACTTCCGCCTTAAGAATTATCCCGATCAAAATTCAGTCACAAAAAGATCAGTTCTGTCTCAAATCGCCAAACTGTTTGATCCCACCGGTTGGCTAGCCACTAAGATAATCCTTGCAAAAATTATCATGCAGCAAATCTGGAAGGATGAAACAAACTGGGATGAAGATCTTAAACCCCCAACTCTATCTCAGCGCCATAATTTTGTAGATGATAATGCGAACATAGAAAATATAAAAATACCGCGATTTGTTGATTTTGATCCGACATTTTCCATCGAATTGCATGGTTTCTGCGATGCTTCAGAGAAAGCATATGCGGCAATGCTATATTTACGCGCAGAAAATGTAGGTTTGGTTTTGACTCATTTACTTCTTTCAAAAAAGAAAGTGGCTCCAGTTAAATTTGTTTCATTACCTCGGCAAGAACTTTGTGCAGCCGAACTTATGGCTAAAATGATCGAATCGATCCAGTCCCAACTCAACCTCCGAAACTGTAACAATAGTCTTGGCACGGTTACAAAAACCCCCTTATAGATGGAAAACCTTTGTAGAAAACCGAGTTTCTTCTATCATCGAAAAGGTTGGAAATCAATCATGGTTTCATGTTGATTCCAAAAGTAACCCCGCTGATTTGGCAACTCGTGGACTTGAAATCCCGCAGCTTTTATCTAACAACTTATGGTTGCATGGACCTTCGTGGCTTGGACTTCCGGCGAGTCAATGGCCTTAGAGTTTGTCGAATTTCTCGAACGAAGAAGAATAAAAACCATGCGTGTTACGTGCCAGATATTTCGGTTTTATTATAAATGCAATACGAGGTTACGGCATAAGCTGGTGATGACTAATGAACTTACAAAAGCTGAGTTGGATCAAAATCACGTATGATAATCTCTTGTCAGAAGTTGTACTTCGAAAATGAATACAACTTATTATCTCAAGGCCTAGAAATACCCCGAAAAAGCCCTCTTTTAGCTTTTAATCCATTTCTAGACACTGCTAGGATTATGAGAATAAATGGTCGCTTATCTAACTCTCCGACTCTTAATTACAATGAAAGATTTCCTATATTACTACCGTATCATGGATGTTACACAGGGCTCTTTTTAACTTATCTGCACAAATATTCGATTCACGGCAAAAATGCTTTTATGTTTAGACCTATGAGGCTTTATTACTATGTTCCTAAAGGTTCTAGTTTAAACCATCTTGTCACAGTTTCGATTATGTGTAATTCAAAAACGCCAGAAAAGTCAGCAAATAATGGCTGCCTTTCCCTCAGAGAGGACAACACTTTCGCGACCGTTTACTAATACTGGAGTTGACTTTGCTGGCCCCTTTGATGTCATGACATACGCTGGCCGCGGATGTAAAATCACGAAAGGTTATGTTTAGGTTTTTATTTGTTTCGCAACCAAGGCTATACATCTCGAACCCACAAGTGAAATCTCAACTCAATCATTTTTAGCTGCGTTTGCACGTTTCTTTTCTCGTCGAGGCTCGCTTACCGCTATATATTCGGACAATGGTACTGCATTCGTTGGTGCTTCACACATACTAGACACAGAAAAGACTCAGTTTTTGTCATTAGTACGCAGAAAGTTGCTTGATCAACATAGTGTTGCTTCACTAGAATGTCACTTTATCCCACCAGGGGCCCCTCATATGGGTATACTCTGGGAAGCTGGTGTCAAAAGCTTTAAGATGCATCTAAAATGAATTTCTCATAGCCAGAGTTTTACATTTGAAGAATTTTACACAATGCTAGCCCGAATCGAAGCGTGTTTAAATTCTAGACCACTTAGCTCAAATAGCGAAAATCCTACAGAGCTATGTGCACTTACCCCCGGTCACTTCCTCATAGGCGACCCGTTGCTGTCACCCCCTGAGCCTGACTTTTCGGATAATCCGTTAAGTTATGCTAACCGTTGGCAGAAACTTTTCATTACTTTGCTCAACGGTCGAAAGAAGATTACCTCAAAAAGCTCCACAAGCGCGTTAAATGGAAATACCCCCAGCGTGATTACGCAGTCGGTGATCTTGTTATTATTAGAAAAGACAACCTACCCCCGAATCAATGGCGGCTCGGCCGAATAGAGAATGTTATCCGCGGCAAAGGTAACAGAGTTAGAGTCGCCGAAATACGAACGGCCAAAGGCACTGTATCTAGGCCTATCGTAAAATTAGTTTTACTCCCCAGCCCTACACAACCCCAATAACTTATCTTTGTATCTATTTCCAGCCCCAACAATGCCACGTTATAACCAAAGAAGTCTCTCACCATTGGAAGAAAGGAACCGTAACCATCACCAACGTAACTCTAGCCATCCACCTAACTCTATTGACTGCTGTCTATGTCACAACGACCATCCCCTTAGGAAATGCCTTAAATTCAAACGTATGAATGTTTTAGAAAAAACGAAGGCCGTAAAGAGGTACCAATATTGTGAAAATTGCCTAGCACACTCGCACAAGGTAAACCGTTGTCGCAATATAGATCGCTATCGCCAATGCGGAGGAAGACACCACACTTTGTTACATCGTCACGAACGTCTGCGGGTCAGTAAATCAACAATTAAAACCTCAAAGGACCCAACTTGCGCCAGTATACGTAGCGTAACGTTACTTCCTACAATAATTGCGAAAGTAGAGCTGGGCAAAGAATGGGGTAATGTCCAAGGAATACTGAACCCTTGCGAGGAGACAAGATCTGTGGCAGCATTCCTAATAGAACGCTACAAGCTACCCGTGAAATAAGCGGGAGATGATCGATGGTGCCAAATCGAAATCAGGCGCCGGTTTGACGGCGGACCTATATTTGAAGTTACCGCGAAGGTTGATAACGATCTACCTCGTAAGCAGCCAAAGAAAAATATCGATGAGCGAGTTGCTTCCCTGTATACTAACTTACGCTTAGCTGATCCCAATTTTTTTAGGAATGATGCCCTGAATATAGTTCTTGGGGCTGACGTGCCACGCCTTATAAAATCCAGCATTCAACCAGAATCGGTTGGTTCCCCCATGGCTCAAGACACCGTATTAGGCTAAACCATAATTGGCAGGTTTGGCGTATAATTGGTATATTTTTTATGATATAACAAGTATTATCTTTTGTTCAATTACCTCAATAATTCATGAATTTTTCGATAGATAAAATATATTATTGATTATCTTTTTTTGATATAATATTATTACCCTAAATGAATTCTTATTTACGTATCATTATACTACCCTAAACTTGTATCACTTTGTTATATATATTTTTGAATTTTTAAATTAAATTATCAATATATATGTCAACCAATTAATTTTAACGAACTTTCGGTTTCCTAAGTTTGCATAATAGCAAGGGGGCCGGGATGTTTATGTGTAGTGAATAGAACTTTGTAACTAGCTGGGTCTCGCGCAGTGCATTAAAATAACACTGAGAAGAGCAACTGCTTTGCCATTATCTCAAATCCTGTAATATTAATATGAAAATTGTAATAAAGCATTAAGTTGTAACATTTTAGTTTTTAGTTATCATTTTAACTACGGATGAAAAGGTTGGTAAAATTATCAATACATCTATAATTTTTTATAAAGATTTTAAACCCCCGCATTATTTTTTTTTCACGAACATTTTGCCGCCACTCTATTCCAATTACACCCCAACAAGTAGGGATTGCAATTTTTCTTTCTTGCGCTTTTGGAGCGATCGATTGCACACATATTACAATACAAAAATCAGCAAATCATGGCGATGAGTACATTAACCGAAAGGGTTATTGCAGCATCAACGTTCAAGCTACCTGCAATGCTAATGAGGAGTTCACTTCAATTGATTGCAATTGGTCAGGGTTAGTGCATGATAATCGAGTTTTGAAGAGATCTCGAATTTTTACTTATATGAATAGTCAGCGCAGCGATGCAGTAATTTTAGGCGATATCGGCTATGACATTCGACCATGACTATTAACACCATTTAAAAACCCAAGGTATCAGGATGAAAAAAGGTACAATAAAACACATGCAAAAAATCTGTTATAATAGAAAGGCGATTCCCAATTTTGCAATATAAAGTGCATGTTGCATTCTAAAAAGTTGCATCTGTAAAATCTGTGCGGTATTGCATAATAAAGCAAAAAATCTTGGAGCCGATTTTGAAAATAACCGCGAAAGTTTTCAAGAGAATGAGGAATAGAAAGAAATTGCAAGAGATCTGTCAGATAACTGCTCAGTATTAGGCAAAAGGAAGAGGCAAGAAATTGTAAATGTACTCAGTTCGTTATCATAGATTACATAAATTCGTTTTTATTAAACATTAAAAATTCATTTCTATTATATTATATATTATTATATTATATTAACTTTGCAGTACAAACTATCACTTTTCAGTACTAGCTACCTAGTAGTAGCAAAGATTTATTCAAATATGACAATTTGTGCCCAAACTGGGCAAGCCTCGAAGTTTGTCCTTTAGGATTGCGATGCCCCTCAAGAATTGGTGTCCCGTGAATACAGTAAAACGCCGACCCAATAAGTAGGGACGGAAAGTGTGTGTCGCCCATACTATGCCTAACATTTCTTTTTCAATTGTTGAATACCTTTTTTCGGTGTCGCTTAAAGTCGTGTTCGGAAATGCTATAGGGTAGTTCTTGCCATCCTTTACTTGCGATAGTACTGCTCCTAGTGCTTCGTTGCTAGCATCCGTGGTTACACGAAAAGGTTTGGAGAAATCTAGGTTAATTAGAATAGAAGGATGAGTGATATTTTTTTTAATTCCCCTTAGGGCTTTCTGGCACTCCTTTGTCCACACAAATTTGCGTTTTTTTTCTTAGTAGGCGGGTTATTAGTGCGCTAACTCTTCCATTCCCCTTACAAATTTCCGTTAGTAGTTGACTTATCCTTGTAGGGATTGGACTTCTTTCTCGGAGGTTTTAGATTCTTTTTTTTTTTTTTTTTTAAAAGAGAAGTAGCACTTCAGGCAATAATGCCTATTTAGTTATTTTCGTAACCGTGCTACATTCTTTAGGAAAGGGATAGATGAGAGATAAGACAGATGGTGAAAAGAGAAAGATAGATATAGCCATTTTATTAGTTATTTTACTTCGCCGGCGAATATGCTATTAAGAAGTACTGACGAAGGAGGCTGAATGTTTAATGTTAATTCTGAATATGTATTTATACCATTAAACAGAAAAAAACATTTTTTTATTTTTGGTTGCCGCAGGTTGGTTGCCCTGGTCAACCATGTTTGTAGCCAACGTGTTTACCACTTCGACCAGAGCAGCCTCTACTTTAGCGAGATCGGGGAGTGCTCCCCTTTCTAAACACTTATGTCCCAAATAAACAATTTAAGGCCGCTTTCACGCAGACGAGATTAAACGTTTATTACTTTTTTATGGTCTGCTACATTTCTATTGTAAATGACTATGTCATCGAGGTGAACGAAACTTTGGAGACCCGTAAATATTTTGTTCTTGACCCGAGGAAACGTTGGTGGAGCTACTGTCAACCCAAACGACATACTTTTGAACTCAAAATACCCTTCGTCTGTGCTGAAAGCCGTTTTTTCCTTATCTCCATTATCCGGCAGCACTTGATGATGCCTACTTGCCAGATCCAGAGTAGTGAAATATCTGCTGCTCTCCAATTATTTCCAATATTTTATCGATTCGGGGAATAGGAAAGACCTGCTTAATAGTGACGTCATTTAGTTTACGAAACTGTGGTATTCCTAACATAGACTGCTGGGCACAGTTCTTGCCCAGAAATTGTCTTGTCATGGCTACACTCTAAAGTATTCTCTTTCCAGACATTTGTGGGCGATAGGATATCAAAAATTCAAACATTAACTCTTCCAGAACAATCCAGAACAACGGCGACATGTTGCTTGTAAGGATAATCCAGCAAGTATTTGCTCAAGAAGTTTGTCAGCAAAAGCACTTACGGAGTGTCATTTATGGTTCTCAGGACCATTATGTTTACAAAAAAGGCCAGAATGATGGCCAGCACAATTTCGGCCATCTAAACAAATTTCCTCTGATCATGAACGAAAGAAAGATTCAACGATTGCTTTGTCGGCCATAAGCAACAACAATTACATATCTGACATCGACTATAAAGGGTCACTTAAGAAGTTACAACGAATAGGAACTAATGTCCACCGATTTATTCTTTTAATAAATATTCACCAACAATACAACTGAATGTTTTAAGTAATAAAGAACTTGAGACATCACTAAGAATGATTATACGCGCCATCTAAAGATATGATTTTTATTATTAAATCAAGCAGTTAAATAAACAACAAGAACTCACGAAAACAAGTCTTATTCTTAGTTTAACTCCGTTTGTTGATAATGAAGGCATCCTGCGAGTGGGAGGACGATTGTCAACAGTTAATGGGAAACCTTCCACAAGACAGGGTCACACCTGCACATCCATTCATAAACACAGGCGTTGATTATTAGACCAATAAAGATCCATTACAAAATACGAGAAAAACGACAGCAGTATTTTGTTGCTTTGCGATAACTGATGCTTACATTAGTGCCTTAAAACGCTTCATTTGTCGAAGAGGACGGTGAAAAATATTTATAATAATAACACAACAAATTTTGTTGGGGCTAACAATAATTTTAATAACTTTCTGAAACAATATTTTCTGAGAATGGGAAAGAATCGATAGCTTCAACCTGTAGCTAAGAAGAAATACAATTCCATTTTATTCCACTCAGATCTTCCCACTTTGGGAAGCAGCAGTAAAATCTGCCTTAAATCCACTTGTTCGGAGCTTAAGTACAACTTCACTAACATTGGAAAATTTGGAAAAGGTAATGTAAGAGATTGAAGCCATCTTGAATTCCCGTCCATTCCCAGCTATGTCTAACGACCCTTCGGATATGTCTGCATTAACTCCAGGACATCTATTGATAGGAAGTTCCCTTGCATCTCAGGTGGATATTGCAGCCAAATCAAAAAAAAAATATCATAAAAGATATCAAAAATAAAACATGAATTTTGAAAAAAGTGGTTAAAAGAATACCTTTACAAACTGCAGCAGCGTCGTTCAGTCAACAATAAATGAATTAGTAAAGGATGAAATATTACGCAACGAAGAATTACCATTTAAAACTCGCCAATCTGTTTATCATGGGCTTCATGCAACTATCACTTATTGCAAACAATTTACAAAAAACTCAAGCATGTATTTTGGACATATTAACTGACACTCATCATGGAAAAAATAAATACGCAATTACAAAGCATACGAGGATCACTTGGGTCCATAAATCGGTCCCTTTGTGTTACCTGTCGAAAGGGAGGAGAAAGAGAAAAAAAAACATAGACAGAAAAGTAAAATAAGGCAAGACATAAGAGAAATAAATAGAAGATGAGAGAAAGAAAGATAAAAGGTCCAGAGAAGATTCATGATAACAGTAGAGAAGGATCCTGCTGACATAGGGCCAGCTGGCCAAAAAGTGCGCTCATACCACTGACTGAGACGCAACGTGCGGCAGTGGTCCACTAAACCACCCACTGCACCCCAAAAAGAAACTGCTCCTGCCTGGACTTAAAGATGACACACCAGACAGGCCCCCGTAGTACCGCTGACCGAGATATCTCAGCCGTATATATCCCAGCGTGGGGAAAATACAGAAAAGGTGCTCCACAGTCTCCTCCTTCTCGTCCTGAAAACTTCTACAGAAATCATTAAATGGGATACCCATTCTACTAGCAAGGGCTCCAAATAAGCAGTGCCCAGTAACCTAGCCACTAAGTCGTGCAATAGACTCCTCGCTAACTGTAGAAGCGCAGCCGCTCTGCTCCGGTCCAAAGAGGGCTAGATTGTTCTAGCTCATGAGCATATCGACTCGTTAGACCATCTAACCTGGGCCAGTATATATAGATAAAGACAAAAATGTTTTTATTATTTCGAGACCATATTTCTCAAAATGTCCATAGTATTATTAAGTTTTTATTTATGCAAAAGTTAACTTTCAAAACTCTAGTTCAAAACGAAAAACAAAAATAATGTTAACCTTAAAACAAATTTTGAGATCTTACGCGGCATATTACTGAGCAAACATTTTTCCGATTGTTAAATTGCACTGTTTCAGCATGTGCAAACATACAAGATCCTTGCAAATGCTTTGTTAAGGTTGAACTTTTCGGGTTTTTAATTAATCATAAATTTTATGTAATTCCTAATTTGTCACTCTGGTGACTTTGATCAAATCTAAATTCCACTCCTTTAGTAAGCCGTGTATTTTTTGGAAGTATTTACTTTAATGGCATTACTTATAACCGTTAACGGTTCAACTAAACTTTGTTTTCGCCATCTTCCTTTTTGCTTCTTGCATAAAAGTTATTGTCTTTATACATAGAAAGAACACACCCGCATATTAAGGTAAAAATATTTATTCATAAAATACATTTCACAAAATTATAACAATTGTGTTTTTTATTCAAATTTCTTTTTCTGCCCAACACACCCCCACATTTTGGTCCATTCGAGGCGGATCCTGAGAATTTATTTAGAGGATATTAATATTCTTTTTTTTCTTCAAAGGATCATCACCTTTATTCCTCATACCAACACTTATTTTCTTCACTCTCTTTAGAAAATTTCAATTTGATTAAAGGTGCGTAAAAGTAAAGTGTAAAAGGTAGAAAAAGTGCATGTACATATGTGTATATTTACTAAATACATACATTGGCAATTGTTTATGAATATTTTTTTACCTATTGTGATTGATCGTGTAACAACCCTTGTGTTTTCGTAGAGATTAAATCAACCGCAGACAATAAAAAATATAATAAAATATTTTCGAAATTTTGTATATTAAAATAGAATATTTAGTTGGTGAACATTAAATTAATTAAATATATAAATAATAAGTTGATAAAATAATTACAAGTGTAATAAAAAGTTTTAATTTTTCTTGGACTATTTTTGAATAATTTTCGTAATTCAGTTTGTTAGTGCATTTAATTAATTTTTTATTGAAAAATTTTCTATTTTCAAACAAATCGTAATTGATTAAAATTATTATATTTAAGTGAGAAATTAAAAAAATTTTTGCCTGAGATAACAACAAGAATTTTCACGTGGATTAATTGTTAAAGAAAGAAAAATGTCAAAATCACCACTAAATAAATTTATAAGAGCATCGGATGCGCTTATTAAATTTGAGTCAAATTTTTGCGAGTTTCTTGACGAAATGCATACCATTTACACTCTGGAAATTCAGGGTGTCGGAAAAGTTAAGTCTTCGTATGAGGCTTGTTTGGACATTTTTGAGGACAGTGCTAAGGTGGAGCCTACTGATGTAGAGGGAGCTTCGTCTAAGTATCAGTCCACATATGTAGCGTATTTGAAATGTTCGGCTGCTATAAATGAAAAAGTTCATAATTTGCAAGCGGCCGCAAGGGCGGGTTATTTCACTTCGATGAATTCCAATACGGGTAGTTTTGACCATAATTTGTCCTTGCCTCCTTGTGATGTGAAAACATTTGAAGGTGATTATATTGCTTGGCCCGCATTTAGGGATTTATTTACTGCAATATATATTAATAGTTCGCGCCTTAGTAATGTTGAACGGCTTTGTCATTTGATACGTAAGACCGCCGGTGAAGCGAATGAGATAGTGTCAAAGTGTCCTTTGAGTAATAAAGTGTTTGACGTGGCGTGACAAAATTTGAAAGAGGCATATGAAAACCCTCGTATGTTGGTTAATAATCAACTAAAATTGTTATTTAACCTTCCTTCGGTAGATATGGAATCTAGTGCCGGGCTTAAAACTCTTCAGCGCGGAGTTAATAATTGTCTTACTTCGCTTTCAGTATATCAGGTCGCAACGGATAATTGGGATCCGATTTTAATTTTTATGTGCATTCAGCGTTTGCCTACGTCTACGGTTAGTCCCTGGAAACAGGATGTTCGTAATAAATCGGTCTTGTCTACTTGGAAAGAGTTTGATGCTTTTCTGACGGAAAGAATTCAGACCCTAGAGTGTGTTCGTGATCTTAAGGATTCACAGCCATCTGTAAAATCTTCTGGACAGAAGGTTGGAGCTCATGTTGTGAATTCAGCTTCATCTTCCTGCGTTTTATGTCGTTCTTCAAGCCGTTTTTTGAGGACTTGTAAACGTTTTAAAAATCTTTCGATTTCGGAAAGATTTTCAACTGTGAAAAAATTTCACTGTTGTGTGAATTGCTTGTCGCAGGAACACGAGGTGAAGAATTGTAAAAGTGCCTTTAATTGTACGACGTGTAATAAAAGGCATCATTCGTTACTGCATCGTAACGAAACAAGTTTAGAGATTTCGGCTAGGGATAATTCGGCACCGTCTTCGGGTAACATCACACAGGGTGCTAATGTGAACTCTTCACTACCTTCTACATCGAGTGGAATATATCATGATGGAAACTCTAATCGAGAGGTTTTTAATGTCTCTCAGAATAGAAAGGTGCTTCTGGGAACAGCTATGGTGAATATTATTCATCAGGGTATGACATACCCGCTCGCGCTCTTATTGACCCTGCTTTAGAATATTCTTTTATCTCTGAACATTTACGGAATCGGTTGAAACTATCTGCACATTCGACGAATGTCAAAGTTTCTAGTATTAACCAAACAATTTCTGCTGCAAAAAAGGTTTGCGCTTAGAAAATTGGTTCTCCTTTAGATAAATCTATTCTATTGGAAACCATGGCCCTGATATTACCTAATATATCAGGCAATTTGCCTTCTTTCCTATTAGGATAATTTTTCTGATCTACAACTAGCTGACCCCCGGTTTTATCAATCCAGACCGGTTGAATTACTTTTAGGGGCGGATTTATATCCTCAGCTAATTTTGGGCGGAATTCGTCTTGATGTTTTAGGGACATTGCTGGCTCAGAAAACCGTATTTGGATGGATCGTTACGGGATCTATTCGAGAATCACGTGCGCAAGTGTATGCGACTACTGTAGGGATTTCTGCAGGGGACGATTTGAATAAAAATCTGCTTCGCTTTTGGGAACTTGAGGAAACCCCTAAAACGAAAATATTATCACCGGCTGATGAATTTTGTGAGGACAATTTTAGGAGAACTACGCGACGCGTCTCCGACGGCAGATATGTAGTGACGCTACCCTTTAGAACGGAATTTCTTCATTCTATTAATTTAGGCTTTTCAAGACAGGGTGTTATGGCACAATTCTTGAGAAATAAGTGCTCACTTTTGGGGAAGCCCAATGTTAAGGCATTTTATGATAGTGTTGTAAAGGAGTATTTGAATTTGGGTCATATGAGGCCTGTAGTACGTGCTTTTGCTAGTCCTTCATTCTCCTGTTATCTTCCTCATCACCCGGTATTTAAGCCGGACAGCAAAACAACGAAATTGCTGTCGTATTTAATGCATCAAATAGAACCTCTAATGGAAGTAGTTTAAATGATTTTCTTTATGTGGGACCCACTTTGCAATCAGATTTAGTTCTACTTATTCTGCGTTGGAGGCTATTTTGATTTGTTTTTAATTGCGATATTACTCAGATGTATAGACAAATTCGGTTGGATTCTGCTCATACGCCATATCAGCGTATATTTTTTTGATCTTCTCCGGCAGAAGAGGTGAAGACGTATGAATTGCAGACTGTGACTTTCGGTGTTAATTTTGCTCCTTATCTGGCGATACGGACACTGTTACAGCTCGCAGAAGACTCAGAGACGGACTACCCTCTTGCGGCTAATATATTGCGCAGGATATGTACGTTGACGACGTATTGACAGGGGCTCATGATGTTTCGTCTGTATTGAAGGCACGAAATCAGCTTATATCTGCTTTGTCTTCAGCTAAATTTGAGTTAAGAAAATGGACTTCGAACGACATTGAAGTTCTAAAAGGCCTTCCTTCGGAATATCTTGTGGATTCTAAACTTTTAGTATTTGTTGAATCTAGTAACTCGAAAACATTGGGTATTCAGTGGAATGCTCAATTGGACTCGTTTTACTTTCGTGTAGAGCCTTTAGCCGAGAGGGCACGTTACACGAAAAGGGAAGTGTTGTCTATAATCGCCAAATTGTTTGATCCTGTAGGATGGATAGGTCCGGTAACATTGGGTATTCAGTGGAATGCTCAATTGGACTCGTTTTACTTTCGTGTAGAGCCTATAGCCGAGAGGGCACGTTACACGAAAAGGGAAGTGTTGTCTATAATCGCCAAATTGTTTGATCCTGTAGGATGGATAGGTCCGGTAATTATTACTGCTAAAATAATTATGCAGAGTATCTGGCGAGATAATATGGACTAGGATGATTTTTTAGTCCCTTCTACGGACAGGGAATGGAGAATATTTGTCAACTTTTATACGGAAATAAATGAGATCCAGATACCCAAATGGGTGTACTATGCACCAGGGACATTAGTGGAACTTCATGTTTTTTCTGATGCCTCAGAAAAAGCATACGCGGGGGTGATTTATGTTCGTGTCGAAGCATGTTACCAAATCTATACTTGTTTGCTCTCTTGCAAAACTAAAGTGGCTCCAATAAAATCGATTTCCCTACCTCGCTTGGAACTTTGCGGTGCAGTTTTGGCCTCAGAGCTGTTAAAAGCCGTTATTGAAGCGATTGATATTCCGATAAGGCAAGTGTATTGTTGGACAGATTCCACTATTGTTCTGTGTTGGTTGAAAAAACACCGGATAGCTGGACAATGTTTGTGGCTAATAGGGTTTGTCGGGTTCAGGAGAATGTAGGGAAGCATAGTTGGTATCATATTGGATCGGAAAAAAATCCAGCGGATTTAGGCAGTCGGGGACTTTCGCCCTCAGGTGTGGCTAAGAGTAAACTCTGGTGGCACGGACCCACGTGGTTCCGTGATCCTAAGTCTCAGTGGAAGATTCATGATCTCTCCCCGTTGGACACAGATATCGAAGCTAGAGCTGTTAAAGCACACGCCTCTTTTTTTTCGAATTATGAGGATATTCTTGACTGGTTTTCTAAACTTGTTCGCTCTTAGTGTAATTGCTTACATGTTTCGATTTTTTGTTATGACACATGCTTCGCTTAGAGGCAAACAATCTTTTGATTCTTCTACCATTTCAAGTGATGAGATTACAAAGGTTCGATTGCGTTTAGCAATTTTGGCTCAGAAGGTTCATTTTGTGGATTATTTGACCTTATTCGTGTCGGCTTACTGTTCTTTTAGGGGAATTCGTGCATTTAATTTCTATTCATGGCGGCAATCAGTTGATGTTGAGGATTATGCGCATTGAATATTGGGTGCCTCGGCAGACTATATAAGACGGACTATAATAAATCATTGTAAGCGTTGTGTATTAGATAAAAAACGCTCATGTTCTCAGATAATGGCAGCTTTACCTTCGGAACGCACTACTTTAGAGCGACCTTTTACCACTACGGGTGTTGATTTTGTAGGTCCCTTTGATCTGAAAAGTTTCACTGGTAGATAGCGAAGGGCTATGTGTGTATCTTCGTTTGTTTTTCCACTAAAGACGTCCATTTAGAAGCAACGACTGATTTAACGTCAGATTCGTTTTTGGCGGCATTACATCGGTTGATGGCTAGACGTGGTTGTCCACTGACAATATTTTCTGATAATGGAACCAATTTTGTAGGAGCTTCTCGTGAGATTGAGAGAGATTTTCGTATTTTTCTGATGGAGAGCCAGCCTCGACTGTGCTCTACTTTTGCCGTTCAGGGCCTTTCATGGCGGTTTATCCCGGCAGGTGCGCCTCATATGGGTGGCTAATGGGAAGCTGCTGTTAAAAGCTTTAAACTTCATTTAAAAAAGGAGGCTCAATCGGTAAAATATACCTTCGAAGAGCTTTCTACCATACTTGCGCGAATAGAGGCTTGCTTGAGTTCTCGACCCTTATGTCCTATGTCTGACAATCCTAACGAGCCTGTGGCCCTGACTCCTGGTCATTTTTTAATAGGCGGTCCAATATTGGCACCACCGGAACCATCTATTTATGAGTCACCTATAGGTTTAGTGAATCGATATCGCAAAATGAAGGCATTTTCCATGATTTCTGTCGACGATGGAAAGAGGAATATCTTCATATCTTGCATAAACGCTATAAATGGAAATTTTCTGACAGGGACATAGCCGTAAACGACTTGGTTGCTATTCGTCATGAACAGTTATCTCCAACTTCCTGGAAATTAGGTCGCGTAATTAGGACGTATCCAGGAAGTGATGATCGTGTGCGCGTCGCCGACGTTCGCACAGAAAACGGGGTTGTGAAACGACCAATCACAAAACTGGTCATTTTGACGAATTAGCTTGTAATTACCATGTATTAACCCTCCTTATTTCCTAGTATTATGGCCACCTCCTCAACCATTTATGAAGATGCCCTGCTAGATGATTATGAGGAGGCGATGGAGGTAGCAGATCCGATAACTGAAGCACCCTGCACCATACCTTCGACAACGGCTTCCATGGCAGTGGAAACGCAACCACCTGAATCTATTTCCATAGTGGATAAACCTGCCGCTGCGGTACCGGCATCAACGAATCCTGCACCAACTAGATCATCCAGCTTAGTGGACAGCTCTGGCTCGAAAAACGATTTGCCGGCAAACAAAGGGATAAGCTCCAGTGCGCTGAACTGCAGCCTCTGCAAAAAATCTCACCCTTTAAGAGCGTGCTTTCGGTTTCGGCAGCTTGTTCATGAGAAGAAATTGCGTCACGTACTGATTTGGGGCCATTGCTCACGTTGTTTGGCCAGCAATCACACGTTAAATGACTGTCGAAGCGTCCGAAAGTGCAACAAATGTCAGGGAAATCATAATACCCTGCTGCATTCCCCGAAGCGTGTTGAAGAAAAGGGCACCAAAAAGAATAAGAAATCGTAGAACATTGTGCCGTCACATATGGTCAGTGTAACCTCGTTAGCACTGCACGACGTGGTGAATTTTTCGCCGACCTTGCAGGCGAAACTTATTCTAGGGGACCGGCAGATACAGGATCGTGCGGTAATAGACCTCTGCTGTAGCGTCAGCTACATCAGCGAACAGCTGATTAAAAACTTAAATATTCCTGTTACGGGGTCCTATTGCCGTATAAACATTTGATCGTTGTATGATCCCTTAAAAAGAATTTCCCTGACAGCAAAAGTTTCAAAAATGCGGGGTATAAGAACCCCAATGGAGAATGTGTCAGAGGTTGTTCGGGAGCATTTTCCCGGCTTGCAGTTGGCGGATCCGGCCTTTTACCACTCAGGTCAGGTCGCGCTGGTTCTCGGTCCAGAGCTAAGTTTCCAAATCATTACGGGAAAAATTTATTCTTGTCCGGGCTGTCCACTAGCTCAGCACACAATTTATGGATCTGTTGCAAAAACCATATGTTTTTGAATTTAGAAAAAATAAAGCAATAAAAAAAGAACATTCATTGATTAAATTACTTCTCACGTTTATTGCGTCTAACTTTGTTATTGCAAGGCGGCCGGCAATGTTTAGGTTGAACTGTTCGGTTTTTTAATTAATCATAAATTTTATGTAATTCCTAATTTGTCACTCTGGTGACTTTGATAAAATCTAAATTCTACTCCTTTAGTAAACCGTGTATTTTTTGGGAGTATTTACTTTAATGGCATTACTTAAAACCGTTAACGGTTCAACTAAACTTTGTTTTCGCCATCTTCCTTTTTCCTTGTAAAAAAGTTATTGTCTTTTATACATAGAAAGAACACACCTGCATATTAAGGTAAAAATATTTATTAATAAAATACATTTCACAATATTATAACAATTGTGTTTTTTATTCAGATAATAATACCATCACTCTTGTTAAATGTTATTATTAATTAAGAGAGTTTTTTTATTTAGTTTTTGTTTCAATGCTTCGTTGTATTTGTGTATGTATTTTTTTTTGTGTTTTTATTTTGATTTTACAATATGAACCATTTTTTTATTTGCCGTATTAACCTTTTTGTTTTTCTCAAGTTGCATATTTATGATTTCACAATGTGAACCACTTCTTTTTGTCAAATTGCATTTTTTATAATATTATTGTTTTCCCAATAATAACCTTTTTGTTTTTGTCAAGTTTCTTACTTATAATTTCACAATATGAACCATTTCGTTTTGTCAAATTGCATTTGTTTTGCAAATAAAAATGAGTTAAATTAAGACAGCTGTCGTTTTTGCGTAATACCATGGACAACATATTCTGCAAGTAAAAAGTAAGGAAACGTACTCGCGTTATGACCATCAGCGACTTTGACGTTCTTAGGAGGGGCGAGTGGTTAAATGATAACCAACTTGATGTCTTCCTGTCTTCTCAATGCATTGTGCCCCATAAAAATTTCAGTAATAAACCTCCGGCGTTGATAAATCCTCTCTTCAACCGGTGTGGGCGGAGCATGTGTAGAACTTTCCGTATTTCTAGAATCTCGTCTTTAGCTTATCTGACATACTCAGAGTCATCTAGAAACTCAATGGTATCCGATGCTTTCAGGACCAAGGCTCCTGGTTCATTCACATTTATGGTATGCACTATATAGTTATATTTGCATACAACCCTGGCTCTGCCTATATTGATTTCGACGTATCCTTCCTCTGTTTGTAATCGTTCGATGTATATACTTATTATCCTCCGATAATTTTGCTACTTTAAGCAAAAAATTATTACTATTTTAGAGAAAAACAGACTTAAAACAAATGTTGCTACATCTCCTAGGTTTTATGGATTACCTAAAATTCGTAAAGAGAATTTTCCTTTAAGACGCATTTGTTCTTTTTTTAATTCTCCATCTTATGAATTGTGTAAATATATTACAATAATATTGAAAAAGATTACAGAGAATTCTAAATATAATGTTAAGAACTCAATAGAATTTAAGGAAAGGTTACAGAACTAGTGTATTCAGAATGAGGAAAAGTTAGTTTCATTTGATGTAGTATAATTATTTCCGAGTATACCTGTTGACTTAGCGATTAATATAATAGAAGAAAAATGGAACGTGATACAGAGATATACTGGATTGGAGAAATGTTTATTTTTACGGATTTTAAAATTTTGTATAGAAGATAATAGATATTTTTAATATAATGATAACATATATTTGCAACAAAAAGGACTTCCAATGGGATCCCCAGCCTCTCCAATTGTGGCAGACATTGTTATGAAAAAACTATTAGACATCTGCATTGAAGAACTTAGTATTAAACCAAGATCAATGACTAAATATATAGATGATTTGTTTTGTATTATTTCGGAAACTGGATTTAAAAATATGCTGAAAACATTTAATAAATTTAATAGCTGCATAAAATTCACAATAGAAATAGAACGCGATTTTTAACTTCCCTATATAGATACGTTAGGAATAAGGAAAGGTAATAAACTAAAAATGAATTGGTATCAAATGCCGACAGATTCCGGAAGAATTATTAGTTTTTATTCCAAACACAACAAAAGAAAAATTATTAATACAGCTAAAAATTTTATAGAAAAAGTATTTAAGATAAGTAACAAGGAATTTTACAAGATATATAAAGATAAAGTTATAAAGATACTAACCGATAATAATTTTCCAATACAATTAATAAAGAGTTTGTTTAAACAATTTAGGTACGGAAGAGCATGTAACACAAGCAGTGTGACAGAAACAATAGTTTACAAGTCTTAAATTTATGTACCAGAAATAGCAGAAAGGATAGAAAAAGCAAAAATTTTTATTCGGAAAATATAAAATGGCTTACAAAACTTTCAATACTTTAAACATATTATTTAGTAAAACAAAAGATAGAATACAAAAATGGGACATTGTAACATTGTAATAAAGTATATGTAGGTACAACAAAAAATAACCTTAAAACTAGAATAGCAGGATATAAATCTGATCAAAGATATAGAGACGTAAATAATACTCAAAAAACTGCATTATCTTCCCATTGTGCCAGTCTTAATCATCATCCTAACTGTGAAGATGCATCAGTTTTAAATATAGAAAATAATTATAAACGTCGGTATATGTTAGAGATGTTACAAATAATTAAAGTTCCAACAACATAAAGAATAAACTTTAAGGCTGATATTGCGCAGTGTTATAGACATTTAGTTCATAAAAAATAGTAAACGTTACAATGTATCTAACTTAATTGTTTGTAACATTTTTATCAAATAAAATTTTTCTGTTTGTATATGTATATTGTTTTTTGTATATTTTAAATTTTTTGAAAAAATTTTAAAAATTTAAATGTATTTTGAGTATTGAAATTTTTTATATGTATGCTTATGTTTGAATTCTTTCTGTTTGTTTTTTGAAAATTTTTTGTGTTAGTTTAACAAATTTTTTCAAATGAATTTATTTTTTGTATTTGAAAACACATAATTTTAATAATTTTATTTCCTGTTTCCCGAAAATGCCACCTAACGGTGTGGCGAAATATTGAAAAAAAAAAATAAATAAACAAACAATATTTTTATTTTTAAAACCTGACCTAGTGCTTAATGAATAAGAAAAGAATAAAGGTAAAGAAAATTTTCAGATAAAGCTAGTAGTTTTTGTTGCCTAGTTTAAGCTAGCTTTTCCAGCATTTGCTGAAAATATGTGTGAATAAAAACTAGTAAGTACTTAAAATCACTAGTTTTAGCTTAAATTTTTGTAAGCATGTCATTGAGGTGCTGGAAATAAATTGATTCTTAGTTCATCCGCCAAAAAGTGCATCGTCGTTTGTTTTTATTTACTTATGATGGCTTTATGTATGTTTACCAAAAAAAAAGAATATCGTGTGCGGTCACACTCTCAGCCTGCAGACTATTTTAATTTATACAGATTTAAAAAAGAAAGTGTAAAATGGTTAACGCAACATTTTTTTGAGGAAAGCCAAGAAAACAGAGGGGCGTTATTGTCACAAATAATGAGGATGGAAACGTGTGCGCAATTTCTAAGCGATCCGGGTTTTCAAATGGGAACTGTTAAAGAAGAAGGTATACATCGAACAACCGTTTGTAAAACGTTTGTAAAAAAGAGCAACTTAATCTGTTTTGCCATTATCTCAATTCCTGTAATATTAATATTATAATTGTCATAAAGCATTAAGTTGTAACCTGTTAGTTTTTAATTATCATTTTAACTACCGACGAAAAGATTGGTAAAATATCAATAAATCTATATTTTTTTATAAAGATTTTAAGCCCCCGCATTAATTATTTTTTTTTCATGAATATTTTGCCGCCACTCTGTTCCAATTACACCCCAACATTTTTTGGTCCTTCGTGCCGGATTGGAATTAAGAGTGTTTGACAAATAAATTCTTTTCAGAAAAGAAAATTACTCAACCACCGTGGAAATATCACCCCATTTAAAATATTACCCATCAAAGCTAAATTGGAAAATATCCCCTGCTGCTGCATCCTAAGAAGATCATCGTGAACAAACAAAGTGTTATTTTGTACAAAAAAAGCATTCTGTTATTATTTGAAAAAAAAGTGTTTAAGTATATGAATTTAGTAAAGAATAACAAAAAAAAGCATACAGTTATTTTTTCACAAAAAAGTGTTTAAATATATGAATTTAATTAAGAATCACAAAAAATAGCATACAGTTATTATTTTCAAAAAAAAAAAAAAATCTCCCGATAAAGTAAAACGAATTCACATATTCCTATATCGTAATATTTTTTTGAGCGTAAAATATCTATTGAGTGTAATTGTTAATTCTCGTCAATTTTCTTCTCTCAAATCCTCAAGCAGTTTAAATACAAATTTAATAAGAGCAACTAACAAGTTATCAAATTACTTCGAACGTAAGAGAAGAAAAAGTGTAAAGCTTTTGGTTTGAATAAGAGTAACCATCAGGTGATCAAGCCACTTCGGACCTTAAATAAAAAGCATAAAGCTTTCTTTGTTGATTATATTCATTCATATTTGGTTTGTAAAGAAGAGCAGAAAATATACATACAAATTGAATAAAAAGAAGTTGGGTCTTATGAGTTCGAGCAACAACAAAAAAAAGTGGTCGATTTTAAACACAAGCAAAGAATAAATGCAAAACAAACCCCATATAGAGAAATAAATTCAAGTTTCATTTATTAAAATACTCGTTGTGTATCTTTTTAATTTATCCTACGTTTAAATGTTTTGTTCCTTAAAAAGTACACTGTTTCCATCCGGGACATTAAACTTTTAAACATTATATATGTAAATAAATAAAAAAAAAACATTTTGGAAAATATTTTAATTTTGTTAAACAGCAAATTAAATTAAATTTTTTTTAGTAGAACAAAATTTATCTAAATGACAGTTGCTTTAAATTGTGTAAAATAAAATTTTATAAAATAAAAATAAAATTTAGTTAATTTAAATGAAAACTTTTCAAATGCAATAAGAGTCTCGCTAAATATAACTAAAAATTTAATTTATTAAAAACAGTCTTAATTAAATAAAATTTTTTTATTAAAAATAAATTACTGAATAATCAAATAAATAATAACTGTATGCAAACATTAAACCCCTTTAAGTAATTATTATTATTATTTTGCAATAATTCTCCAACAACTTATGAAACGGTTTATTTAAATTTTATTTAAAATAATATCGCTCGGCAGAATACCAGCGTATATTTTTCGATACTGAACTGATTTTTATTAGAGTGCTTACAACTTAATTTGTCACTTGGTGAGATTTTGTTTTATCCCCAAAAATTTATCATTTTTTAAACAGTCTGGTTGCTACGCAAACGTATTCCTTAGTTTGCTATTCTTTTTTTTGTACTACGCCGTATACATTTACCCTTATATAAGCATCATTATGTCTATATTAGACTTATTTATTCGTGCTTCCGACAGGGTGGTAGAATTTCAGGCATATTTTGATAACCTCCCGGCTGAAATTCATTCTGTTCATACCCTAGAGGTCCAAAAGGATGAAATCGTTCGGCTCTCGACACTTTTTCGTTCATGTTACGATGACGTCCTGAATAAATTTAATGAATTAGAAGAGGAAGTGCAAATCGAAACATTAAAATCGCGATTTTACTCAACTTTTGAGGCCACCGTCAAAGTTTTGTCCAAGTCAAATGAGTTGTTAGATGCCCTTTGTCAAAAAGCTGACCCCAGTAAAATCCCAAATTTAGCTTCAGTGCCTCAGAATGACTCTACACCCAATATTTCTTTGCCGCCTTGTGACACTGAGATATTTTATGGGGACTATAAGTCTTGGCCAACGTTTCGTGACATGTTCACGGCGTTGTATCGGAACAGCCAAAGATTATCTCCAGTTGAGAAAATGTGTCACTTGCTGAAAAAGACACAGGGGGAGGCCCAAGAGTTACTTAAGACTTGTCCGACAACTAATGACGGGTTCGAAATGGCATGGACAAATCTAGTTAACCGCTATGAGAATAAAAGAATACAAGTCAACGCTCAATTGAAAACACTTTTTAACATAGCCCCTCTTTATAAAGAAACTGGAAGTAATATTAGGCGTATTCAAAGGACAATTAATGATTGTGTCACAAATCTCACACTTCTTCAAATTGATACGGAAAGCTGGGACATAATTTTTGTCTACATCTGTTCAACTTGTCTGCCGGAAAATACTCTTGGTCTTTGGGAACAGTCCCTCCCTAATAGTAAGGAGTTACCACAATGGAAACAAATGGATGCTTATTTAACTTCACGTTTTCAAACCCTAGATTCGGTAGCTGATATTCGTACTACATTTTTAAACCCCAATACTTCGAATAATAATAAATCTTTTAACTCGAAAAAATCCCATTTTACAGATCAGAAAAAACTCAAAAGTTATAGCACAAATGTATCCCAAAGTAAATCTGGTAAATGTTCTATTTGTCCAGAAGAACATCCCTTTAGACTGTTGAGGAAAGATTTTCAGTCGTTAAAAAACAAAAGCGATGTTCAAATTGCCTCAGAACTTTGCATGAATTTAAAAAATGTAGGAGCCAATATGTTTGTCATATATGCAAGCAAAAACACCATTTCTTGCTTCACCGAACAGAACACGTATCGAAAGCAATTCAACACCCTAATTCCCAATCGATTTCTCGTACTGTAGCTTCACCCTCGAATACAAACGCGAATGATTCTCGTGTTTTAATACCCCTTAAATATCAAGCTTAATTACTTACCCCTCTACTTCTGCCCAAGCTACAGCTCAAACGAGACAATCGTATTCTACCCAAATACAGCCCGCTTCGAATTCCACAGTGTTACTCGGTACTGCTCTTGTCGATGTTTATTTATGTGAAACAAAATATACCGTTCGGGCTCTAATTGATTCTGCGTCAGAGGCGACGTTTATTTCGAAAAATCTATAGAGTAAACTTTCCCTAAAGACTCGATGCCTACAAACGGAGGTGCGTTGCCTCAACGATGCCTTTACCGCAACTTCAACTCAATTGTGTCATCTTCGCATCGGATCACCCATCGATCGCTCATTTGAAACATATGCCAATGCTTATGTTGTTCGAAAAATAACCGGTAAACTTCCTTATTATCCGTTGTCAGCCTTAAAGGATGGCGGATTTTCAGATTAGTCTATGGCCGACACAAATGTTCACAATCGTTCACAGATTGACATTCTTCTAGGTGGTGATGTATACCCCAAACTTATTAAAAATGGTGTGCGATGGGACAAAAACCACTCTTTAGTTGCACAACAAACTGTTTTTAAGTGGATTGTGACAGGCAAATTTAATACGGAAAATTGTCGGTCCTTAGTTTCATCCTTTTATAATGAACTTGCCCTTGAAAATCAATTACGGAAATTCTGGGAGCTTGAAGAATTGCCGAAGAAAGTTAGACTCTCTGATGATGATTTGTATTGTGAGTCAATGTACCAGTCTAAAACATATCGTCTAGAGAATGGACGTTTCGTAGTTTCACTTCGATTTCGACGTGAATATCCCGATAATCTGAATATTAGCTTATCTCGTCATACTGCTCTTTCTCAGTTTGTCAGGAATGAATGTAGATTATTAAAGAATCACCCCTTAAAATTTAAGTACGATAGAGTCATTTCAGAATACTCATCTCTAAATCAAATGAAAAGAGTCTCCTCATCAAGTTCCAATGGAATATATTATTTACCCCATCACGCGGTTCTTAAACCCGATAGCGCTACTACAAAATTACCAGTAGTTTTTAATGCTTCGAGCCCCTCATCAAACAGAAATAGTCTCAACGATTTGCTTTACCCCGAACCTATTCTGCAATCAGATATAACAATAATAATCTTGCGTTGGACGCTATTCAGATACGTTTTTAATGCAGGCATCGAAAAAATGTATCGCCAGATACTAGTTAGTACCTCACACACCCCATTTCAGAGAATAATTTTCAGAAGTTCGCCTAAAGAAGACCTACAGGATTTCGAGCCTAATACCGTAACGTTTGGTGTAAATTGTGCACCCTATTTGGCAATACGTACCCTACTTGAGTTAGCCAACAAATGCGAACCAACGGACCCAATTGCGGCCGACATTCTTCGTAATAATATGTACGTAGACGACGTTTTAGCCGGCGCCCATACTGTTTCTTCTGCTCTGAAAGCTAGAGACGAAATAATCAAAGTCCTTCAATCTGCTGGTTTCTCTTTACGTAAATGGACAGCAAACAGTGATTTTTTACTTAAAGGTCTGTCTACTGATCTTCAACTAGACTCTTGTACCACTAAAACTTTAGGCTTACGATGGAATGCTGGAAGTGATTATATCTACTTCCGCCTTAAGAATTATCCCGATCAAAATTCAGTCACAAAAAGATCAGTTCTGTCTCAAATCGCCAAACTGTTTGATCCCAGCGGTTGGCTAGCCACTAAGATAATCCTTGCAAAAATTATCATGCAGCAAATCTGGAAGGATGAAACAAACTGGGATGAAGATCTTAAACCCCCAACTCTATCTCAGCGCCATAATTTTGTAGATGATAATGCGAACATAGAAAATATAAAAATACCGCGATTTGTTGATTTTGATCCGACATTTTCCATCGAATTGCATGGTTTCTGCGATGCTTCAGAGAAAGCATATGCGGCAATGCTATATTTACGCGCAGAAAATGTAGGTTTGGTTTTGACTCATTTACTTCTTTCAAAAAAGAAAGTGGCTCCAGTTAAATTTGTTTCATTACCTCGGCAAGAACTTTGTGCAGCCGAACTTATGGCTAAAATGATCGAATCGATCCAGTCCCAACTCAACCTCCGAAACTGTAACAATAGTCTTGGCACGGTTACAAAAACCCCCTTATAGATGGAAAACCTTTGTAGAAAACCGAGTTTCTTCTATCATCGAAAAGGTTGGAAATCAATCATGGTTTCATGTTGATTCCAAAAGTTACCCCGCTGATTTGGCAACTCGTGGACTTGAAATCCCGCAGCTTTTATCTAACAACTTATGGTTGCATGGACCTTCGTGGCTTGGACTTCCGGCGAGTCAATGGCCTTAGAGTTTGTCGAATTTCTCGAACGAAGAAGAATAAAAACCATGCGTGTTACGTGCCAGATATTTCGGTTTTATTATAAATGCAATACGAGGTTACGGCATAAGCTGGTGATGACTAATGAACTTACAAAAGCTGAGTTGGATCAAAATCACGTATGATAATCTCTTGTCAGAAGTTGTACTTCGAAAATGAATACAAATTATTATCTCAAGGCCTAGAAATACCCCGAAAAAGCCCTCTTTTAGCTTTTAATCCATTTCTAGACACTGCTAGGATTATGAGAATAAATGGTCGCTTATCTAACTCTCCGACTCTTAATTACAATGAAAGATTTCCTATATTACTACCGTATCTTGGATGTTACACAGGGCTCTTTTTAACTTATCTGCACAAATATTCGATTCACGGCCAAAATGCTTTTATGTTTAGATCTATGAGGCTTTATTACTATGTTCCTAAAGGTTCTAGTTTAAACCATCTTGTCACAGTTTCGATTATGTGTAATTCAAAAACGCCAGAAAAGTCAGCAAATAATGGCTGCCTTTCCCTCAGAGAGGACAACACTTTCGCGACCGTTTACTAATACTGGAGTTGACTTTGCTGGCCCCTTTGATGTCATGACATACGCTGGCCGCGGATGTAAAATCACGAAAGGTTATGTTTAGGTTTTTATTTGTTTCGCAACCAAGGCTATACATCTCGAACCCACAAGTGAAATCTCAACTCAAGCATTTTTAGCTGCGTTTGCACGTTTCTTTTCTCGTCGAGGCTCGCTTACCGCTATATATTCGGACAATGGTACTGCATTCGTTGGTGCTTCACACATACTAGACACAGAAAAGACTCAGTTTTTGTCATTAGTACGCAGAAAGTTGCTTGATCAACATAGTGTTGCTTCACTAGAATGTCACTTTATCCCACCAGGGGCCCCTCATATGGGTATACTCTGGGAAGCTGGTGTCAAAAGCTTTAAGATGCATCTAAAATGAATTTCTCATAGCCAGAGTTTTACATTTGAAGAATTTTACACAATGCTAGCCCGAATCGAAGCGTGTTTAAATTCTAGACCACTTAGCTCAAATAGCGAAAATCCTACAGAGCTATGTGCACTTACTCCCGGTCACTTCCTCATAGGCGACCCGTTGCTGTCACCTCCTGAGCCTGACTTTTCGGATAATCCGTTAAGTTATGCTAACCGTTGGCAGAAACTTTTCATTACTTTGCTCAACGGTCGAAAGAAGATTACCTCAAAAAGCTCCACAAGCGCGTTAAATGGAAATACCCCCAGCGTGATTACGCAGTCGGTGATCTTGTTATTATTAGAAAAGACAACCTACCCCCGAATCAATGGCGGCTCGGCCGAATAGAGAATGTTATCCGCGGCAAAGATAACAGAGTTAGCGTCGCCGAAATACGAACGGCCAAAGGCACCGTATCTAGGCCTATCGTAAAATTAGTTTTACTCCCCAGCCCTACACAACCCCAATAACTTATCTTTGTATCTATTTCCAGCCCCAACAATGCCACGTTATAACCAAAGAAGTCTCTCACCATTGGAAGAAAGGAACCGTAACCATCACCAACGTAACTCTAGCCATCCACCTAACTCTATTGACTGCTGTCTATGTCACAACGACCATCCCCTTAGGAAATGCCTTAAATTCAAACGTATGAATGTTTTAGAAAAAACGAAGGCCGTAAAGAGGTACCAATATTGCGAAAATTGCCTAGCACACTCGCACAAGGTAAACCGTTGTCGCAATATAGATCGCTATCGCCAATGCGGAGGAAGACACCACACTTTGTTACATCGTCACGAACGTCTGCGGGTCAGTAAATCAACAATTAAAACCTCAAAGGACCCAACTTGCGCCAGTATACGTAGCGTAACGTTACTTCCTACAATAATTGCGAAAGTAGAGCTGGGCAAAGAATGGGGTAATGTCCGAGGAATACTGAACCCTTGCGAGGAGACAAGATCTGTGGCAGCATTCCTAATAGAACGCTACAAGCTACCCGTGAAATAAGCGGGAGATGATCGATGGTGCCAAATCGAAATCAGGCGCCGGTTTGACGGCGGACCTATATTTGAAGTTACCGCGAAGGTTGATAACGATCTACCTCGTAAGCAGCCAAAGAAAAATATCGATGAGCGAGTTGCTTCCCTGTATACTAACTTACGCTTAGCTGATCCCAATTTTTTTAGGAATGATGCCCTGAATATAGTTCTTGGGGCTGACGTGCCACGCCTTATAAAATCCAGCATTCAACCAGAATCGGTTGGTTCCCCCATGGCTCAAGACACCGTATTAGGCTAAACCATAATTGGCAGGTTTGGCGTATAATTGGTATATTTTTTATGATATAACAAGTATTATCTTTTGTTCAAATACCTCAATAATTCATGAATTTTTCGATAGATAAAATATATTATTGATTATCTTTTTTTGATATAATATTATTACCCTAAATGAATTCTTATTTACGTATCATTATACTACCCTAAACTTGTATCACTTTGTTATATATATTTTTGAATTTTTAAATTAAATTATCAATATATATGTCAACCAATTAATTTTAACGAACTTTCGGTTTCCTAAGTTTGCATAATAGCAAGGGGGCCGGGATGTTTATGTGTAGTGAATAGAACTTTGTAACTAGCTGGGTCTCGCGCAGTGCATTAAAATAACACTGAGAAGAGCAACTGCTTTGCCATTATCTCAAATCCTGTAATATTAATATGAAAATTGTAATAAAGCATTAAGTTGTAACATTTTAGTTTTTAGTTATCATTTTAACTACGGATGAAAAGGTTGGTAAAATTATCAATACATCTATATTTTTTTATAAAGATTTTAAACCCCCGCATTATTTTTTTTTCACGAACATTTTGCCGCCACTCTATTCCAATTACACCCCAACAAGTAGGGATTGCAATTTTTCTTTCTTGCGCTTTTGGAGCGATCGATTGCACACATATTACAATACAAAAATCAGCAAATCATGGCGATGAGTACATTAACCGAAAGGGTTATTGCAGCATCAACGTTCAAGCTACCTGCAATGCTAATGAGGAGTTCACTTCAATTGATTGCAATTGGTCAGGGTTAGTGCATGATAATCGAGTTTTGAAGAGATCTCGAATTTTTACTTATATGAATAGTCAGCGCAGCGATGCAGTAATTTTAGGCGATATCGGCTATGACATTCGACCATGACTATTAACACCATTTAAAAACCCAAGGTATCAGGATGAAAAAAGGTACAATAAAACACATGCAAAAAATCTGTTATAATAGAAAGGCGATTCCCAATTTTGCAATATAAAGTGCATGTTGCATTCTAAAAAGTTGCATCTGTAAAATCTGTGCGGTATTGCATAATAAAGCAAAAAATCTTGGAGCCGATTTTGAAAATAACCGCGAAAGTTTTCAAGAGAATGAGGAATAGAAAGAAATTGCAAGAGATCTGTCAGATAACTGCTCAGTATTAGGCAAAAGGAAGAGGCAAGAAATTGTAAATGTACTCAGTTCGTTATCATAGATTACATAAATTCGTTTTTATTAAACATTAAAAATTCATTTCTATTATATTATTTATTATTATATTATATTAACTTTGCAGTACAAACTATCACTTTTCAGTACTAGCTACCTAGTAGTAGCAAAGATTTATTCAAATATGACAATTTGTGCCCAAACTGGGCAAGCCTCGAAGTTTGTCCTTTAGGATTGCGATGCCCCTCAAGAATTGGTGTCCCGTGAATACAGTAAAACGCCGACCCAATAAGTAGGGACGGAAAGTGTGTGTCGCCCATACTATGCCTAACATTTCTTTTTCAATTGTTGAATACCTTTTTTCGGTGTCGCTTAAAGTCGTGTTCGGAAATGCTATAGGGTAGTTCTTGCCATCCTTTACTTGCGATAGTACTGCTCCTAGTGCTTTGTTGCTAGCATCCGTGGTTACACGAAAAGGTTTGGAGAAATCTAGGTTAATTAGAATAGAAGGATGAGTGATATTTTTTTTAATTCCCCTTAGGGCTTTCTGGCACTCCTTTGTCCACACAAATTTGCGTTTTTTTCTTAGTAGGCGGGTTATTAGTGCGCTAACTCTTCCATTCCCCTTACAAATTTCCGTTAGTAGTTGACTTATCCTTGTAGGGATTGGACTTCTTTCTCGGAGGTTTTAGATTCTTTTTTTTTTTTAAAAGAGAAGTAGCACTTCAGGCAATAATGCCTATTTAGTTATTTTCGTAACCGTGCTACATTCTTTAGGAAAGGGATAGATGAGAGATAAGGCAGATGGTGAAAAGAGAAAGATAGATATAGCCATTTTATTAGTTATTTTACTTCGCCGGCGAATATGCTATTAAAAAGTACTGACGAAGGAGGCTGAATGTTTAATGTTAATTCTGAATATGTATTTATACCATTAAACAGAAAAAAACATTTTTTTATTTTTGGTTGCCGCAGGTTGGTTGCCCTGGTCAACCATGTTTGTAGCCAACGTGTTTACCACTTCGACCAGAGCAGCCTCTACTTTAGCGAGATCGGGGAGTGCTCCCCTTTCTAAACACTTATGTCCCAAATAAACAATTTAAGGCCGCTTTCACGCAGACGAGATTAAAAGTTTATTACTTTTTTATGGTCTGCTACATTTCTATTGTAAATGACTATGTCATCGAGGTGAACGAAACTTTGGAGACCCGTAAATATTTTGTTCTTGACCCGAGGAAACGTTGGTGGAGCTACTGTCAACCCAAACGACATACTTTTGAACTCAAAATACCCTTCGTCTGTGCTGAAAGCCGTTTTTTCCTTATCTCCATTATCCGGCAGCACTTGATGATGCCTACTTGCCAGATCCAGAGTAGTGAAATATCTGCTGCTCTCCAATTATTTCCAATATTTTATCGATTCGGGGAATAGGAAAGACCTGCTTAATAGTGACGTCATTTAGTTTACGAAACTGTGGTATTCCTAACATAGACTGCTGGGCACAGTTCTTGCCCAGAAATTGTCTTGTCATGGCTACACCCTAAAGTATTCTCTTTCCAGACATTTGTGGGCGATAGGATATCAAAAATTCAAACATTAACTCTTCCAGAACAATCCAGAACAACGGCGACATGTTGCTTGTAAGGATAATCCAGCAAGTATTTGCTCAAGAAGTTTGTCAGCAAAAGCACTTACGGAGTGTCATTTATGGTTCTCAGGACCATTATGTTTACAAAAAAGGCCAGAATGATGGCCAGCACAATTTCGGCCATCTAAACAAATTTCCTCTGATCATGAACGAAAGAAAGATTCAACGATTGCTTTGTCGGCCATAAGCAACAACAGTTACATATCTGACATCGACTATAAAGGGTCACTTAAGAAGTTACAACGAATAGGAACTAATGTCCACCGATTTATTCTTTTAATAAATATTCACCAACAATACAACTGAATGTTTTAAGTAATAAAGAACTTGAGACATCACTAAGAATGATTATACGCGCCATCTAAAGATATGATTTTTATTATTAAATCAAGCAGTTAAATAAACAACAAGAACTCACGAAAACAAGTCTAATTCTTATTTTAACTCCGTTTGTTGATAATGAAGGCATCCTGCGAGTGGGAGGACGATTGTCAACAGTTAATGGGAAACCTTCCACAAGACAGGGTCACACCTGCACATCCATTCATAAACACAGGCGTTGATTATTAGACCAATAAAGATCCATTACAAAATACGAGAAAAATGACAGCAGTATTTTGTTGCTTTGCGATAACTGATGCTTACATTAGTGCCTTAAAACGCTTCATTTGTCGAAGAGGACGGTGAAAATTATTTATAATAATAACACAACAAATTTTGTTGGGGCTAACAATAATCTTAATAACTTTCTGAAACAATATTTTCTGAGAATGGGAAAGAATCGATAGCTTCAACCTGTAGCTAAGAAGAAATACAATTCCATTTTATTCCACTCAGATCTCCCCACTTTGGGAAGCAGCAGTAAAATCTGCCTTAAATCCACTTGTTCGGAGCTTAAGTACAACTTCACTAACATAGGAAAATTTGGAAAAGGTAATGTAAGAGATTGAAGCCATCTTGAATTCCCGTCCATTCCCAGCTATGTCTAACGACCCTTCGGATATGTCTGCATTAACTCCAGGACATCTATTGATAGGAAGTTCCCTTGCATCTCAGGTGGATATTGCAGCCAAATCAAAAAAAAAATATCATAAAAGATATCAAAAATAAAACATGAATTTTGAAAAAAAGTGGTTAAAAGAATACCTTTACAAACTGCAGCAGCGTCGTTCAGTCAACAATAAATGAATTAGTAAAGGATGAAATATTACGCAACGAAGAATTACCATTTAAAACTCGCCAATCTGTTTATCATGGGCTTCATGCAACTATCACTTATTGCAAACAATTTACAAAAAACTCAAGCATGTATTTTGGACATATTAACTGACACTCATCATGGAAAAAATAAATACGCAATTACAAAGCATACGAGGATCACTTGGGTCCATAAATCGGTCCCTTTGTGTTACCTGTCGAAAGGGAGGAGAAAGAGAAAAAAAAACATAGACAGAAAAGTAAAATAAGGCAAGACATAAGAGAAATAAATAGAAGATGAGAGAAAGAAAGATAAAAGGTCCAGAGAAGATTCATGATAACAGTAGAGAAGGATCCTGCTGACATAGGGCCAGCTGGCCAAAAAGTGCGCTCATACCACTGACTGAGACGCAACGTGCGGCAGTGGTCCACTAAACCACCCACTGCACCCCAAAAAGAAACTGCTCCTGCCTGGACTTAAAGATGACACACCAGACAGGCCCCCGTAGTACCGCTGACCGAGATATCTCAGCCGTATATATCCCAGCGTGGGGAAAATACAGAAAAGGTGCTCCACAGTCTCCTCCTTCTCGTCCTGAAAACTTCTACAGAAATCATTAAATGGGATACCCATTCTACTAGCAAGGGCTCCAAATAAGCAGTGCCCAGTAACCTAGCCACTAAGTCGTGCAATAGACTCCTCGCTAACTGTAGAAGCGCAGCCGCTCTGCTCCGGTCCAAAGAGGGCTAGATTGTTCTAGCTCATGAGCATATCGACTCGTTAGACCATCTAACCTGGGCCAGTATATATAGATAAAGACAAAAATGTTTTTATTATTTCGAGACCATATTTCTCAAAATGTCCATAGTATTATTAAGTTTTTATTT
This sequence comes from Cistogaster globosa, assembly GCA_937654795.1. Taxonomy (NCBI): domain Eukaryota; kingdom Metazoa; phylum Arthropoda; class Insecta; order Diptera; family Tachinidae; genus Cistogaster; species Cistogaster globosa. The sequence goes on from OW569408.1 coordinate 25,499,691, forward strand.
ATGCAAAAGTTAACTTTCAAAACTCTAGTTCAAAACGAAAAACAAAAATAATGTTAACCTTAAAACAAATTTTGAGATCTTACGCGGCATATTACTGAGCAAACATTTTTCCGATTGTTAAATTGCACTGTTTCAGCATGTGCAAACATACAAGATCCTTGCAAATGCTTTGTTAAGGTTGAACTTTTCGGGTTTTTAATTAATCATAAATTTTATGTAATTCCTAATTTGTCACTCTGGTGACTTTGATCAAATCTAAATTCCACTCCTTTAGTAAGCCGTGTATTTTTTGGAAGTATTTACTTTAATGGCATTACTTATAACCGTTAACGGTTCAACTAAACTTTGTTTTCGCCATCTTCCTTTTTGCTTCTTGCATAAAAGTTATTGTCTTTATACATAGAAAGAACACACCCGCATATTAAGGTAAAAATATTTATTCATAAAATACATTTCACAAAATTATAACAATTGTGTTTTTTATTCAAATTTCTTTTTCTGCCCAACACACCCCCACATTTTGGTCCATTCGAGGCGGATCCTGAGAATTTATTTAGAGGATATTAATATTCTTTTTTTTCTTCAAAGGATCATCACCTTTATTCCTCATACCAACACTTATTTTCTTCACTCTCTTTAGAAAATTTCAATTTGATTAAAGGTGCGTAAAAGTAAAGTGTAAAAGGTAGAAAAAGTGCATGTACATATGTGTATATTTACTAAATACATACATTGGCAATTGTTTATGAATATTTTTTTACCTATTGTGATTGATCGTGTAACAACCCTTGTGTTTTCGTAGAGATTAAATCAACCGCAGACAATAAAAAATATAATAAAATATTTTCGAAATTTTGTATATTAAAATAGAATATTTAGTTGGTGAACATTAAATTAATTAAATATATAAATAATAAGTTGATAAAATAATTACAAGTGTAATAAAAAGTTTTAATTTTTCTTGGACTATTTTTGAATAATTTTCGTAATTCAGTTTGTTAGTGCATTTAATTAATTTTTTATTGAAAAATTTTCTATTTTCAAACAAATCGTAATTGATTAAAATTATTATATTTAAGTGAGAAATTAAAAAAATTTTTGCCTGAGATAACAACAAGAATTTTCACGTGGATTAATTGTTAAAGAAAGAAAAATGTCAAAATCACCACTAAATAAATTTATAAGAGCATCGGATGCGCTTATTAAATTTGAGTCAAATTTTTGCGAGTTTCTTGACGAAATGCATACCATTTACACTCTGGAAATTCAGGGTGTCGGAAAAGTTAAGTCTTCGTATGAGGCTTGTTTGGACATTTTTGAGGACAGTGCTAAGGTGGAGCCTACTGATGTAGAGGGAGCTTCGTCTAAGTATCAGTCCACATATGTAGCGTATTTGAAATGTTCGGCTGCTATAAATGAAAAAGTTCATAATTTGCAAGCGGCCGCAAGGGCGGGTTATTTCACTTCGATGAATTCCAATACGGGTAGTTTTGACCATAATTTGTCCTTGCCTCCTTGTGATGTGAAAACATTTGAAGGTGATTATATTGCTTGGCCCGCATTTAGGGATTTATTTACTGCAATATATATTAATAGTTCGCGCCTTAGTAATGTTGAACGGCTTTGTCATTTGATACGTAAGACCGCCGGTGAAGCGAATGAGATAGTGTCAAAGTGTCCTTTGAGTAATAAAGTGTTTGACGTGGCGTGACAAAATTTGAAAGAGGCATATGAAAACCCTCGTATGTTGGTTAATAATCAACTAAAATTGTTATTTAACCTTCCTTCGGTAGATATGGAATCTAGTGCCGGGCTTAAAACTCTTCAGCGCGGAGTTAATAATTGTCTTACTTCGCTTTCAGTATATCAGGTCGCAACGGATAATTGGGATCCGATTTTAATTTTTATGTGCATTCAGCGTTTGCCTACGTCTACGGTTAGTCCCTGGAAACAGGATGTTCGTAATAAATCGGTCTTGTCTACTTGGAAAGAGTTTGATGCTTTTCTGACGGAAAGAATTCAGACCCTAGAGTGTGTTCGTGATCTTAAGGATTCACAGCCATCTGTAAAATCTTCTGGACAGAAGGATGGGGCTCATGTTGTGAATTCAGCTTCATCTTCCTGCGTGTTATGTCGTTCTTCAGGCCATTTTTTGAGGACTTATAAACGTTTTAAAAATCTTCGGAGAGATTTTCAACTGTGAAAAAATTTTACTGTTGTGTGTATTGCTTGTCGCGGGAACACGAGGTGGAGAATTGTAAAAGTGCCTTTAATTGTACGACGTGTAATAAAAGGCATTATTCGTTACTGCATCGTAACGAAACAAGTTTAGAGATTTCGGCTAGGGATAATTCGGCACCGTCTTCGGGTAACATCACACAGGGTGCTAATGTGAACTCTTCACTACCTTCTACATCGAGTGGAATATATCATGATGGAAACTCTAATCGAGAGGTTTTTAATGTCTCTCAGAATAGAAAGGTGCTTCTGGGAACAGCTATGGTGAATATTATTCATCAGGGTATGACATACCCGCTCGCGCTCTTATTGACCCTGCTTTAGAATATTCTTTTATCTCTGAACATTTACGGAATCGGTTGAAACTATCTGCACATTCGACGAATGTCAAAGTTTCTAGTATTAACCAAACAATTTCTGCTGCAAAAAAGGTTTGCGCTTAGAAAATTGGTTCTCCTTTAGATAAATCTATTCTATTGGAAACCATGGCCCTGATATTACCTAATATATCAGGCAATTTGCCTTCTTTCCTATTAGGATAATTTTTCTGATCTACAACTAGCTGACCCCCGGTTTTATCAATCCAGACCGGTTGAATTACTTTTAGGGGCGGATTTATATCCTCAGCTAATTTTGGGCGGAATTCGTCTTGATGTTTTAGGGACATTGCTGGCTCAGAAAACCGTATTTGGATGGATCGTTACGGGATCTATTCGAGAATCACGTGCGCAAGTGTATGCGACTACTGTAGGGATTTCTGCAGGGGACGATTTGAATAAAAATCTGCTTCGCTTTTGGGAACTTGAGGAAACCCCTAAAACGAAAATATTATCACCGGCTGATGAATTTTGTGAGGACAATTTTAGGAGAACTACGCGACGCGTCTCCGACGGCAGATATGTAGTGACGCTACCCTTTAGAACGGAATTTCTTCATTCTATTAATTTAGGCTTTTCAAGACAGGGTGTTATGGCACAATTCTTGAGAAATAAGTGCTCACTTTTGGGGAAGCCCAATGTTAAGGCATTTTATGATAGTGTTGTAAAGGAGTATTTGAATTTGGGTCATATGAGGCCTGTAGTACGTGCTTTTGCTAGTCCTTCATTCTCCTGTTATCTTCCTCATCACCCGGTATTTAAGCCGGACAGCAAAACAACGAAATTGCTGTCGTATTTAATGCATCAAATAGAACCTCTAATGGAAGTAGTTTAAATGATTTTCTTTATGTGGGACCCACTTTGCAATCAGATTTAGTTCTACTTATTCTGCGTTGGAGGCTATTTTGATTTGTTTTTAATTGCGATATTACTCAGATGTATAGACAAATTCGGTTGGATTCTGCTCATACGCCATATCAGCGTATATTTTTTTGATCTTCTCCGGCAGAAGAGGTGAAGACGTATGAATTGCAGACTGTGACTTTCGGTGTTAATTTTGCTCCTTATCTGGCGATACGGACACTGTTACAGCTCGCAGAAGACTCAGAGACGGACTACCCTCTTGCGGCTAATATATTGCGCAGGATATGTACGTTGACGACGTATTGACAGGGGCTCATGATGTTTCGTCTGTATTGAAGGCACGAAATCAGCTTATATCTGCTTTGTCTTCAGCTAAATTTGAGTTAAGAAAATGGACTTCGAACGACATTGAAGTTCTAAAAGGCCTTCCTTCGGAATATCTTGTGGATTCTAAACTTTTAGTATTTGTTGAATCTAGTAACTCGAAAACATTGGGTATTCAGTGGAATGCTCAATTGGACTCGTTTTACTTTCGTGTAGAGCCTTTAGCCGAGAGGGCACGTTACACGAAAAGGGAAGTGTTGTCTATAATCGCCAAATTGTTTGATCCTGTAGGATGGATAGGTCCGGTAACATTGGGTATTCAGTGGAATGCTCAATTGGACTCGTTTTACTTTCGTGTAGAGCCTATAGCCGAGAGGGCACGTTACACGAAAAGGGAAGTGTTGTCTATAATCGCCAAATTGTTTGATCCTGTAGGATGGATAGGTCCGGTAATTATTACTGCTAAAATAATTATGCAGAGTATCTGGCGAGATAATATGGACTAGGATGATTTTTTAGTCCCTTCTACGGACAGGGAATGGAGAATATTTGTCAACTTTTATACGGAAATAAATGAGATCCAGATACCCAAATGGGTGTACTATGCACCAGGGACATTAGTGGAACTTCATGTTTTTTCTGATGCCTCAGAAAAAGCATACGCGGGGGTGATTTATGTTCGTGTCGAAGCATGTTACCAAATCTATACTTGTTTGCTCTCTTGCAAAACTAAAGTGGCTCCAATAAAATCGATTTCCCTACCTCGCTTGGAACTTTGCGGTGCAGTTTTGGCCTCAGAGCTGTTAAAAGCCGTTATTGAAGCGATTGATATTCCGATAAGGCAAGTGTATTGTTGGACAGATTCCACTATTGTTCTGTGTTGGTTGAAAAAAACACCGGATCGCTGGACAATGTTTGTGGCTAATAGGGTTTGTCGGGTTCAGGAGAATGTAGGGAAGCATAGTTGGTATCATATTGGATCGGAAGAAAATCCAGCGGATTTAGGCAGTCGGGGACTTTCGCCCTCAGGTGTGGCTAAGAGTAAACTCTGGTGGCACGGACCCACGTGGTTCCGTGATCCTAAGTCTCAGTGGAAGATTCATGATCTCTCCCCGTTGGACACAGATATCGAAGCTAGAGCTGTTAGAGCACACGCCTCTTTTTTTTCGAATTATGAGGATATTCTTGACCGGTTTTCTAAACTTGTTCGCTCTTAGTGTAATTGCTTACATGTTTCGATTTTTTGTTATGACACATGCTTCGCTTAGAGGCAAACAATCTTTTGATTCTTCTACCATTTCAAGTGATGAGATTACAAAGGTTCGATTGCGTTTAGCAATTTTGGCTCAGAAGGTTCATTTTGTGGATTATTTGACCTTATTCGTGTCGGCTTACTGTTCTTTTAGGGGAATTCGTGCATTTAATTTCTATTCATGGCGGCAATCAGTTGATGTTGAGGATTATGCGCATTGAATATTGGGTGCCTCGGCGGACTATATAAGACGGACTATAATAAATCATTGTAAGCGTTGTGTATTAGATAAAAAACGCTCATGTTCTCAGATAATGGCAGCTTTACCTTCGGAACGCACTACTTTAGAGCGACCTTTTACCACTACGGGTGTTGATTTTGTAGGTCCCTTTGATCTGAAAAGTTTCACTGGTAGATAGCGAAGGGCTATGTGTGTATCTTCGTTTGTTTTTCCACTAAAGACGTCCATTTAGAAGCAACGACTGATTTAACGTCAGATTCGTTTTTGGCGGCATTACATCGGTTGATGGCTAGACGTGGTTGTCCACTGACAATATTTTCTGATAATGGAACCAATTTTGTAGGAGCTTCTCGTGAGATTGAGAGAGATTTTCGTATTTTTCTGATGGAGAGCCAGCCTCGACTGTGCTCTACTTTTGCCGTTCAGGGCCTTTCATGGCGGTTTATCCCGGCAGGTGCGCCTCATATGGGTGGCTAATGGGAAGCTGCTGTTAAAAGCTTTAAACTTCATTTAAAAAAGGAGGCTCAATCGGTAAAATATACCTTCGAAGAGCTTTCTACCATACTTGCGCGAATAGAGGCTTGCTTGAGTTCTCGACCCTTATGTCCTATGTCTGACAATCCTAACGAGCCTGTGGCCCTGACTCCTGGTCATTTTTTAATAGGCGGTCCAATATTGGCACCACCGGAACCATCTATTTATGAGTCACCTATAGGTTTAGTGAATCGATATCGCAAAATGAAGGCATTTTCCATGATTTCTGTCGACGATGGAAAGAGGAATATCTTCATATCTTGCATAAACGCTATAAATGGAAATTTTCTGACAGGGACATAGCCGTAAACGACTTGGTTGCTATTCGTCATGAACAGTTATCTCCAACTTCCTGGAAATTAGGTCGCGTAATTAGGACGTATCCAGGAAGTGATGATCGTGTGCGCGTCGCCGACGTTCGCACAGAAAACGGGGTTGTGAAACGACCAATCACAAAACTGGTCATTTTGACGAATTAGCTTGTAATTACCATGTATTAACCCTCCTTATTTCCTAGTATTATGGCCACCTCCTCAACCATTTATGAAGATGCCCTGCTAGATGATTATGAGGAGGCGATGGAGGTAGCAGATCCGATAACTGAAGCACCCTGCACCATACCTTCGACAACGGCTTCCATGGCAGTGGAAACGCAACCACCTGAATCCATTTCCATAGTGGATAAACCTGCCGCTGCGGTACCGGCATCAACGAATCCTGCACCAACTAGATCATCCAGCTTAGTGGACAGCTCTGGCTCGAAAAACGATTTGCCGGCAAACAAAGGGATAAGCTCCAGTGCGCTGAACTGCAGCCTCTGCAAAAAATCTCACCCTTTAAGAGCGTGCTTTCGGTTTTGGCAGCTTGTTCATGAGAAGAAATTGCGTCACGTACTGATTTGGGGCCATTGCTCACGTTGTTTGGCCAGCAATCACACGTTAAATGACTGTCGAAGCGTCCGAAAGTGCAACAAATGTCAGGGAAATCATAATACCCTGCTGCATTCCCCGAAGCGTGTTGAAGAAAAGGGCACCAAAAAGAATAAGAAATCGTAGAACATTGTGCCGTCACATATGGTCAGTGTAACCTCGTTAGCACTGCACGACGTGGTGAATTTTTCGCCGACCTTGCAGGCGAAACTTATTCTAGGGGACCGGCAGATACAGGATCGTGCGGTAATAGACCTCTGCTGTAGCGTCAGCTACATCAGCGAATAGCTGATTAAAAACTTAAATATTCCTGTTACGGGGTCCTATTGCCGTATAAACATTTGATCGTTGTATGATCCCTTAAAAAGAATTTCCCTGACAGCAAAAGTTTCAAAAATGCGGGGTATAAGAACCCCAATGGAGAATGTGTCAGAGGTTGTTCGGGAGCATTTTCCCGGCTTGCAGTTGGCGGATCCGGCCTTTTACCACTCAGGTCAGGTCGCGCTGGTTCTCGGTCCAGAGCTAAGTTTCCAAATCATTACGGGAAAAATTTATTCTTGTCCGGGCTGTCCACTAGCTCAGCACACAATTTATGGATCTGTTGCAAAAACCATATGTTTTTGAATTTAGAAAAAATAAAGCAATAAAAAAAGAACATTCATTGATTAAATTACTTCTCACGTTTATTGCGTCTAACTTTGTTATTGCAAGGCGGCCGGCAATGTTTAGGTTGAACTGTTCGGTTTTTTAATTAATCATAAATTTTATGTAAATCCTAATTTGTCACTCTGGTGACTTTGATAAAATCTAAATTCTACTCCTTTAGTAAACCGTGTATTTTTTGGGAGTATTTACTTTAATGGCATTACTTAAAACTGTTAACGGTTCAACTAAACTTTGTTTTCGCCATCTTCCTTTTTCCTTGTAAAAAAGTTATTGTCTTTTATACATAGAAAGAACACACCTGCATATTAAGGTAAAAATATTTATTAATAAAATACATTTCACAATATTATAACAATTGTGTTTTTTATTCAGATAATAATACCATCACTCTTGTTAAATGTTATTATTAATTAAGAGAGTTTTTTTATTTAGTTTTTGTTTCAATGCTTCGTTGTTTTTGTGTATGTATTTTTTTTTTTGTGCTTTTATTTTGATTTTACAATATGAACCATTTTTTTATTTGCCGTATTAACCTTTTTGTTTTTCTCAAGTTGCATATTTATGATTTCACAATGTGAACCACTTCTTTTTGTCAAATTGCATTTTTTTTAATATTATTGTTTTCCCAATAATAACCTTTTTGTTTTTGTCAAGTTTCTTACTTATGATTTCACAATATGAACCATTTCGTTTTGTCAAATTGCATTTGTTTTGCAAATAAAAATGAGTTAAATTAAGACAGCTGTCGTTTTTGCGTAATACCATGGACAACATATTCTGCAAGTAAAAAGTAAGGAAACGTACTCGCGTTATGACCATCAGCGACTTTGACGTTCTTAGGAGGGGCGAGTGGTTAAATGATAACCAACTTGATGTCTTCCTGTCTTCTCAATGCATTGTGCCCCATAAAAATTTCAGTAATAAACCTCCGGCGTTGATAAATCCTCTCTTCAACCGGTGTGGGCGGAGCATGTGTAGAACTTTCCGTATTTCTAGAATCTCGTCTTTAGCTTATCTGACATACTCAGAGTCATCTAGAAACTCAATGGTATCCGATGCTTTCAGGACCAAGGCTCCTGGTTCATTCACATTTATGGTATGCACTATATAGTTATATTTGCATACAACCCTGGCTCTGCCTATATTGATTTCGACGTATCCTTCCTCTGTTTGTAATCGTTCGATGTATATACTTATTATCCTCCGATAATTTTGCTACTTTAAGCAAAAAATTATTACTATTTTAGAGAAAAACAGACTTAAAACAAATGTTGCTACATCTCCTAGGTTTTATGGATTACCTAAAATTCGTAAAGAGAATTTTCCTTTAAGACGCATTTGTTCTTTTTTTAATTCTCCATCTTATGAATTGTGTAAATATATTACAATAATATTGAAAAAGATTACAGAGAATTCTAAATATAATGTTAAGAACTCAATAGAATTTAAGGAAAGGTTACAGAACTAGTGTATTCAGAATGAGGAAAAGTTAGTTTCATTTGATGTAGTATAATTATTTCCGAGTATACCTGTTGACTTAGCGATTAATATAATAGAAGAAAAATGGAACGTGATACAGAGATATACTGGATTGGAGAAATGTTTATTTTTACGGATTTTAAAATTTTGTATAGAAGATAATAGATATTTTTAATATAATGATAACATATATTTGCAACAAAAAGGACTTCCAATGGGATCCCCAGCCTCTCCAATTGTGGCAGACATTGTTATGAAAAAACTATTAGACATCTGCATTGAAGAACTTAGTATTAAACCAAGATCAATGACTAAATATATAGATGATTTGTTTTGTATTATTTCGGAAACTGGATTTAAAAATATGCTGAAAACATTTAATAAATTTAATAGCTGCATAAAATTCACAATAGAAATAGAACGCGATTTTTAACTTCCCTATATAGATACGTTAGGAATAAGGAAAGGTAATAAACTAAAAATGAATTGGTATCAAATGCCGACAGATTCCGGAAGAATTATTAGTTTTTATTCCAAACACAACAAAAGAAAAATTATTAATACAGCTAAAAATTTTATAGAAAAAGTATTTAAGATAAGTAACAAGGAATTTTACAAGATATATAAAGATAAAGTTATAAAGATACTAACCGATAATAATTTTCCAATACAATTAATAAAGAGTTTGTTTAAACAATTTAGGTACGGAAGAGCATGTAACACAAGCAGTGTGACAGAAACAATAGTTTACAAGTCTTAAATTTATGTACCAGAAATAGCAGAAAGGATAGAAAAAGCAAAAAATTTTATTCGGAAAATATAAAATGGCTTACAAAACTTTCAATACTTTAAACATATTATTTAGTAAAACAAAAGATAGAATACAAAAATGGGACATTGTAACATTGTAATAAAGTATATGTAGGTACAACAAAAAATAACCTTAAAACTAGAATAGCAGGATATAAATCTGATCAAAGATATAGAGACGTAAATAATACTCAAAAAACTGCATTATCTTCCCATTGTGCCAGTCTCAATCATCATCCTAACTGTGAAGATGCATCAGTTTTAAATATAGAAAATAATTATATACGTCGGTATATGTTAGAGATGTTACAAATAATTAAAGTTCCAACAACATAAAGAATAAACTTTAAGGCTGATATTGCGCAGTGTTATAGACATTTAGTTCATAAAAAATAGTAAACGTTACAATGTATCTAACTTAATTGTTTGTAACATTTTTATCAAATAAAATTTTTCTGTTTGTATATGTATATTGTTTTTTGTATATTTTAAATTTTTTGAAAAAATTTTAAAAATTTAAATGTATTTTGAGTATTGAAATTTTTTATATGTATGCTTATGTTTGAATTCTTTCTGTTTGTTTTTTGAAAATTTTTTGTGTTAGTTTAACAAATTTTTTCAAATGAATTTATTTTTTGTATTTGAAAACACATAATTTTAATAATTTTATTTCCTGTTTCCCGAAAATGCCACCTAACGGTGTGGCGAAATATTGAAAAAAAAAAATAAATAAATAAACAATATTTTTATTTTTAAAACCTGACCTAGTGCTTAATGAATAAGAAAAGAATAAAGGTAAAGAAAATTTTCAGATAAAGCTAGTAGTTTTTGTTGCCTAGTTTAAGCTAGCTTTTCCAGCATTTGCTGAAAATATGTGTGAATAAAAACTAGTAAGTACTTAAAATCACTAGTTTTAGCTTAAATTTTTGTAAGCATGTCATTGAGGTGCTGGAAATAAATTGATTCTTAGTTCATCCGCCAAAAAGTGCATCGTCGTTTGTTTTTATTTACTTATGATGGCTCTATGTATGTTTACCAAAAAAAAAAGAATATCGTGTGCGGTCACACTCTCAGCCAAGAAAACAGAGGGGCGTTATTGTCACAAATAATGAGGATGGAAACGTGTGCGCAATTTCTAAGTGTTTCGGGTTTTCAAATGGACTGTTAAAGAAGAAGGTATACATCGAACAACCGTTTGTAAAACAGTGAAAATGGTTTTAAAGAAAGTCACCAATAAAGCACATTTGTGGATAAAATTTCCGAACAATAGTGACAAAATCAAACTGGCTCAAGAACAGTGGTGTTTATGTGTAATGAATAAGAACTTTGTAACTAGCTGAGTCTCGCGCAGTGTATTAAAATAACACAAAGAAGAGCAACTTAATCTGTTTTGCCATTATCTCTATTCCTGTAATAGTAATATGAAAATTGTCATAAAGCATTAAGTTGTAACCTGTTAGTTTTTAGTTATCATTTTAACTACCGACGAAAAGATTGGTAAAATATCAATAAATCCATATTTTTTTATAAAGATTTTAAACCCCCGCATTATTTTTTTTTCATGAATATTTTGCCGCCAATCTATTCCGGATTGGAATTAAGAGTGTTTGACAAATGAATTCTTTTTAGAAAAGAAAATTACTCAACCCCAGTGGAAATATCATCCCATTTAAAATATTACCCATCAAAGCTAAATTGGAAAATATCCCCTGCTGCTGCATCCCAAGAAGATCATCGTGAACAAACAAAGTGTTATTTTGTACAAAAAAAGCATTCTGTTATTATTTGAAAAAAAAGTGAATTTATATGAATTTAGTAAAGAATAAAAAAAAAAGCATACAGTTATTATTTCACAAAAAAAAAAAGTGTTTAAATATATGAATTTAATAAAGAATAACGAAAATAGCATACAGTTATTATTTGCCAAAAAAAAAATCCCTCGATAAAGTGAAACGAATTCCACATATTACTATATCGTAATATTTTTTTGAGTGTAAAATATCTATTGAGTGTAATTGTTAATTCTCGTCAAGTTTCTTCTCTGCAAATCCTCAAGCAGTGTTAAATACAAATTTAATAAGAGCAACTAACAAGTAATCAAATTACTTCGAACGTAGGATCATACCACGAGTTGGTTTGTAAAGAAGAGCAGAAAATATACATACAAATTGAATAAAAAGAAGTTGCGTTTTATGAGTTCGAGCAGCAACAAAAAAAAGTGGTCGATTTTAAACACAAGCAAAGAATAAATGCAAAACAAACCCCATATAGAGAAATAAATTCAAGTTTCATTTATTAAAACACTCGTTGTGTATCTTTTTAATTCATCTCACGTTTAAATGTTTTGTTGCTTGCAAAGCACACTGTTTCCATCCGAGACATTAAACTTTTGAACATTATATATGTAAATAAATAAAAAATAAAAAAAAAATAAAAACATTTTGGAAAATATTTTAATTTTGTTAAACAACAAATTAAATTAAATTTTTTTTTAGTAGAACAAAATTTATTTAAATGACAGTTGCTTTCAATTGTGTAAAATAAAAATAAAATTTAGTTAATTTAAATGAAAACTTTTCAAATGCAATAAGAGTCTCGCTAAATATAACTAAAAATTTAATTTATTAAAAACAGTCTTAATTAAATAAAATTTTTTTATTAAAAATAAATTACTGAATAATCAAATAAATAATAACTGTATGCAAACATTTAACCCCTTTAAGTAATTATTATTATTATTTTGCAATAATTCTCCAACAACTTATGAAACGGTTTATTTAAATTTTATTTAAAATAATATCGCTCGGCAGAATACCAGCGTATATTTTTCGATACTGAACTGATTTTTATTAGAGTGCTTACAACTTAATTTGTCACTTGGTGAGATTTTGTTTTATCCCCCAAAATTTATCATTTTTTAAACAGTCGGGTTGCTATGCAAGCTTATTCCTTAGTTTGCTATTCTTTTTTTTGTACTACGCCGTATACATTTACCCTTATATAAGCATCATTATGTCTATATTAGACTTATTTATTCGTGCTTCCGACAGGGTGGTAGAACTTCAGGCATATTTTGATAACCTCCCGGCTGACATTCATTCTGTTCATACCCTAGAGGTCCAAAAGGATGAAATCGTTCGTCTCTGGACACATTTTCGTTCATGTTACGATGACGTCCTGAATAAATTTAATGAATTAGAGGAGGAAGTGCAAATCGAAACATTAAAATCGCGATTTTACTCAACTTTTGAGGCCACCGTCAAAGTTTTGTCCAAGTCAAATGAGTTGTTAGATGCCCTTTGTCAAAAAGCTGGCCCCAGTAAAATCCCAAATTTAGCTTCAGTGCCTCAGAATGACTCTACACCCAATATTTCTTTGCCACTGAGATATTTTATGGGGACTATAAGTCTTGGCCAACGTTTCGTGACATGTTCGCGGCGTTGTATCGGAACAGCCAAAGATTATCTCCAGTTGAGAAAATGTGTCACTTGCTGAAAAAGACACAGGGGGAGGCCCAAGAGTTACTTAAGACTCGTCCGACAACTAATGACGGGTTCGAAATGGAATGGACAAATCTAGTTAACCGCTATGAGAATAAAAGTATACAAGTCAACGCTCAATTGAAAACACTTTTTAACATAGCCCCTCTTTATAAAGAAACTGGAAGTAATATTAGGCGTATTCAAAGGACAATTAACGATTGTGTAACAAATCTCACACTTCTTCAAATTGATACGGAAAGCTGGGGCATAATTTTTGTCTACATCTGTTCAACTTGTCTGCCGGAAAATACTCTTGGTCTTTGGGAACAGTCCCTCCCTAATAGTAAAGAGTTACCACAATGGAAACAAATGGATGCTTTTTTAACTTCACGTTTTCAAACCCTAGATTCGGTAGCTGATATTCGTACTACATTTTTAAACCCCAATACTTCGAATAATAATAAATCTTTTAACTCGAAAAAATCCCATTTTACAGATCAGAAAAAACTCAAAATTTATAGCACAAATGTATCCCAAAGTAAATCTGGTAAATGTTCTATTTGTCCAGAAGAACATCCCTTTAGACTGTTGAGGAAAGATTTTCAGTCGTTAAAAAACAAAAGCGATGTTCAAATTGCCTCGGAACTTTGCATGAATTTAAAAAATGCAGGAGCCAATATGTTTGTCATATATGCAAGCAAAAACACCATTCCTTGCTTCACCGAACAGAACACGTATCGAAAGCAATTCAACACCCTAATCCCCAATCGATTTCTCGTACTGTAGCTTCACCCTCGAATACAAACGCGAATGATTCTCGTGTTTTAAAACCCCTTAAATATCAAGCTTAATTACTTACCCCTCTACTTCTGCCCAAGCTACAGCTCAAACGAGACAATCGTATTCTACCCAAATACAGCCAGCTTCGGATTCCACAGTGTTACTCGGTACTGCTCTTGTCGATGTTTATTTATGTGAAACAAAATATACCGTTCGGGCTCTAATTGATTCTGCGTCAGAGGCGACGTTTATTTCGAAAAATCTTCAGAGTAAACTTTCCCTAAAGACTCGATGCCTACAAACGGAGGTGCGTTGCCTCAACGATGCCTTTACCGCAACTTCAACTCAATTGTGTCATCTTCGCATCGGATCACCCATCGATCGCTCATTTGAAATATATGCCAATGCTTATGTTGTTCGAAAAATAACCGGTAAACTTCCTTATTATCCGTTGTCAGCCTTAAAGGATGGCGGATTTTCAGATTAGTCTATGGCCGACACAAATGTTCACAATCGTTCACAGATTGACATTCTTCTAGGTGGTGATGTATACCCCAAACTTATTAAAAATGGTGTGCGATGGGACAAGAACCACTCTTTAGTTGCACAACAAACTGTTTTTAAGTGGATTGTGACAGGCAAATTTAATACGGAAAATTGTCGGTCCTCAGTTTCATCCTTTTATAATGAACTTGCCCTTGAAAATCAATTACGGAAATTCTGGGAGCTTGAAGAATTGCCGAAGAAAGTTAGACTCTCTGATGATGATTTGTATTGTGAGTCAATGTACCAGTCTACAACATATCGTCTAGAGAATGGACGTTTCGTAGTTTCACTTCGATTTCGACGTGAATATCCCGATAATCTGAATATTGGCTTATCTCGTCATACTGCTCTTTCTCAGTTTGTCAGGAATGAATGTAGATTATTAAAGAATCCCCCCTTAAAATTTAAGTACGATAGAGTCATTTCAGAATACTCATCTCTAAATCAAATGAAAAGAGTCTCCTCATCAAGTTCCAATGGAATATATTAATTACCCCATCACGCGGTTCTTAAACCCGATAGCGCTACTACAAAATTACCGGTAGTTTTTAATGCTTCGAGCCCCTCATCAAACAGAAATAGTCTCAACGATTTGCTTTACCCCGGACCTATTCTGCAATCAGATATAACAATAATAATCTTGCGTTGGACGCTATTCAGATACGTTTTTAATGCAGGCATCGAAAAAATGTATCGTCAGATACTAGTTAGTACCTCACACACCCCATTTCAGAGAATAATTTTCAGAAGTTCGCCTAAAGAAGACCTACAGGATTTCGATCCTAATACCGTAACGTTTGGTGTAAATTGTGCACCCTATTTGGCAATACGTACCCTACTTGAGTTAGCCAACAAATGCGGCCGACATTCTTCGTAATAATATGTACGTAGACGACGTTTTAGCCGGCGCCCATACTGTTTCTTCTGCTCTGAAAGCTAGAGACGAAATAATCAAAGTCCTTCAATCTGCTGGTTTCTCTTTACGTAAATGGACAGCAAACAGTGATTTGTTACTTAAAGGTCTGTCTACTGATCTTCAACTAGATACGGAGTTTCTGAAATTTTCAGACTCTTGTACCACTAAAACTTTAGGCTTACGATGAAATGCTGGAAGTGATTATTTCTACTTCCGCCTTAAGAATTATCCCGATCAAAATTCAGTCACGAAAAGATCAGTTCTGTCTCAAATCGCCAAACTGTTTGATTTCGCCGGTTGGCTAGCCCCTAAGATAATCGTGGCAAAAATTATCACGCAGCAAATTTGGAAGGATGAAACAAACTGGGATGAAGATCTTAAGCCCCCAACTCTATCTCAGTGGCATAATTTTGTAGATGATTATGCGAACATAGAAAATATAAAAATACCGCGATTTGTTGATTTTAATCCGACATTTTCCATCGAATTGCATGGTTTCTGCGATGCTTCAGAGAAAGCATATGCGGCAATGCTATATTTACGCGCAGAAAATGTAGGTTTTGTTTCGACTCATTTACTTCTTGCAAAAAAGAAAGTGGCTCCAGGTAAATTTGTTTCATTACCTCGGAAAGAACTTTGTGCAGCCGAACTTATGGCTAAAATGATCGAATCGATCCAGTCCCAACTCAACCTCCGAAACTGTAACTTGTTTTTGTGGACCGACTCAACAATAGTCTTGGCACGGTTACAAAAACCCCATACCTTTGTAGAAAACCGAGTTTCTTCTATTATCGAGAAGGTTGGAAATCAATCATGGTTTCATGTTAATTCCAAAAGTAACCCCGCTGATTTGGCAACTCGTGGACTTGCAATCCCGCAGCTTATATCTAACAACTTATGGTGGCATGGATCTACGTGGCTTGGACTTCCGCCGAGTCAATGGCCTAAGAGTTTGTCAAATTTCTCGACCGAAGAAGAATAAAAACCATGCGTGTTACGTGCCAGATATTTCGGTTTTATTATAAGTGCAATACGAGGTTACGGCATAAGCTGGTGATGACTAATGAACTTACAAAAGCTGAGTTGGATCACGCAAAATCACGTATGATAATCTCTTGTCAGAAGTTGTACTTCGAAAATAAATACAACTTATTATCTCAAGGCCTAGAAATACCCCAAAAAAGCCCTCTTTTAACTTTTAATCCATTTCTATACACTGCTAGGATTATGAGAATAAATGGTCGTTTATCTAACTCTCCGATTCTTAATTACAATGAAAGATTTCCTATATTACTGCCGTATCATGGATGTTATACAAGGCTCTTTTTAACTTATCTGCACAAATATTCGATTCACGGACAAAATGCTTAATTGTTTAGACCTATGAGGCTTTATTACTACGTTCCTAGGTTAAAGGTTCTAGTTTAAACTATCTTGTCACAGTTTCGATTATGTGTAATTCAAAAACGCCAGAAAAGTCAGCAAATAAAGGCTGCCTTACCCTCAGAGAGGACAACACTTTCGCGACCGTTTACTAATACTGGAGTTGACTTTGCTGGCCCCTTTGATGTCATGACATACGCTGGCCGCGGTTGTAAAATCACGAAAGGTTATGTTTAGGTTTTTATTTGTTTCGCAACCAAGGCTATACATCTCGAACCCACAAGTGAAATCTCAACTCAAGCATTTTTAGCTGCGTTTGCACGTTTCTTTTCTCGTCGAGGCTCGCTTACCGCTATATATTCGGACAATGATACTGCATTCGTTGGTGCTTAACACATACTAGACACAGAAAAGACTCAGTTTTTTTCATTAGTACGCAGAAAGTTGCTTGATCAACATAGTGTAGCTTCACTAGAATGGCACTTTATCCCACCAGGGGCCCCTCATATGGGTGTGCTCTGGGAAGCTGGTGTCAAAAGCTTTAAGATGCATCTAAAATGAATTTCTCATAGCCAGAGTTTTACATTTGAAGAATTTTACACAATGCTAGCCCGAATCGAAGCGTGTTTAAATTCTAGACCACTTAGCTCAAAGAGCAAAAATCCTACAGAGCTATGTGCACTTACCCCCGGTCACTTCCTCATAGGCGACCCGTTGCTGTCACCCCCTGAGCCTGACTTTTCGGATAATCCGTTAAGTTATGCTAACCGTTGGAAGAAACTAAAGACCCTGCATCATTACTTTGCCCAACGGTCGAAGGAAGATTACCTCAAAGAGCTCCACAAGCGCGTTAAATGGAAATACCCCCAGCGTGATTACGTAGTCGGTGATCTTGTTATTATTACAAAAAACAATCTACCCCCGAATTAATGGCGGCTCGGCCGAATAGAAAATGTTTCCGCGGCAAAGATAACAGAGTTAGAGTCGCCGAAATACGAACGGCCAAAGGCACCGTATCTGGGCCTATCGTAAAACTAGTTTTACTCCCCAGCCCTACACAACCCCAATAACTTATCTTTGTATCTATTTTCAGCCCCAACCATGCCACGTTATAACCACAGAAGTCTCTCACCATTGGAAGAAAGGAACCGTAACCATCACCAACGTAACTCTAGCCATCCACCTAACTCTATTGACTGCTGTCTATGTCACAAGAACCATCCACTAAGGAAATGGCTTAAATTCAAACGTATGAATGTTTTAGAAAAAACGAAGGCCGTAAAGAGGTACCAATATTGCGAAAATTGCCTAGCACAAGGTAAACCGTTGTCGCAATATAGATCGCTGTCGCCAATGCGGAGGAAGACACCACACTTTGTTACATCGTCACGAACGTCTGCGGGTCAGTAAATCAACAACTAAAACCTCAAGGGACCCAACTTGCGCCAGTATACGTAGCGTAACGTTACTTCCTACAATAATTGCGAAAGAAGAGCTGGGCAAAGAATGGTGTAATGTCCGAGGAATACTGAACCCTTGCGAGGAGACAAGTTCTGTGGCAGCATTCCTAATAGAACACTACAAGCAACCCGGAAAAAAAATAGTGGGAGATGATCGATGGTGCCAAATCAAAATCAGGCCCCGGTTTGACGGCGGACCTATGTTTGAAGTTACGACGAAGGTTGATAACGATCTACCTCGTAAGCAGCCAAAGAAAAATATAGGTGAGCGAGTTGCTTCCCTGTATACTAACTTACGCCTAGCTGATCCCAATTTTTTCAGGAATGATGCCCTGAATATAGTACTTGGGGCTGACGTGTATCCACGCCTTATAAAATCCAGCATTCAACCAGAATCGGTTGGTTCCCCCATGGCTCAAGACACCGTATTAGGCTGAACCATAATTGGCAGGTTTGGCGTATAATTGATATATTTTTTATGATATAACAAGTATTATCTTTTGTTCAATTACCTCAATAATTCATGAATTTTTCGATAGATAAAATATATTATTGATTATCTTTTTTTGATATAATATTGTTACCCTAAATGAATTCTTTTTTACGTATCATTATACTACCCTAAACTTGTATCACTTTGTTATATATATTTTTGAATTTTTAAATTAAATTATCCATATATATATGTCAACCAATTAATTTTAACGAACTTTCAGTTTCCTAAGTTTGCATAATAGCAAGGGGGCCGGGATGTTTATGTTTAGTGAATAAGAACTTTGTAACTAGCTGAGTCTCGCGCAGTGCAATAAAATAACACTGAGAAGAGCAACTGTTTTGCCATTATCTCAAATCCTGTAATATTAATATGAAAACTGTCATAAAGCATTAAGTTGTAACATTTTAGTTTTTAGTTATAATTTTAACTACGGATGAAAAGGTTGGTAAAATTATCAATAAATCTATATTTTTTTATAAAGATTTTAAACCCCCACATTATTTTTTTTTCATGAACATTTTGCCGCCACTCTATTTCAATTACGCCCCAACAAGTAGGGATTGCAATTTTTCTTTCTTGCGCTTTTGGAGCGATCGATTGCACACATATTACAATACAAAAATCAGCAAATCATGGCGATGAGTACATTAACCGAAAGGGTTATTGCAGCATCAACGTTCAAGCTACCTGCAATGCTCATGAGGAGTTCACTTCAATTGATTGCAATTGGTCAGAGTTAGTGCATGATAGTCGAGTTTTGAAGAGAACTCGAATTTTTACTTATATGAATAGTCAGCGCAGCGATGCAGTAATTTTAGGCGATATCGGCTATGACATTCGACCATGACTATTAACACCATTTAAAAACCCAAGGTATCAGGATGAAAAAAGGTACAATAAAACACATGCAAAAAATCTGTTATAATAGAAAGGCGATTCCCAATTTTGCAATACAAAGTGCATGTTGCATTCTAAAAAGTTGCATCTGTAAGATCTGTGCGGTATTGCATAATATAGCAAAAAATCTTGGAGCCGATTTTGAAAATAACCGCGAAAGTTTTCAAGAGAATGAGGAATAGAAAGAAATTGCAAGAGATCTGTCAGATAACTGCACAGTATTAGGCAAAAGGAAGAGGCAAGAAATTGTAAATGTACTCAGTTCGTTATCATAGATTACATAAATTCGTTTTTATTAAACATTAAAAATTCATTTCTATTATATTATATATTATTATATTATATTAACTTTGCAGTACAAACTATCACTTTTCAGTACTAGCTACCTAGTAGTAGCAAAGATTTATTCAAATATGACAATTTGTGCCCAAACTGGGCAAGCCTCGAAGTTTGGTCCTTTAGGATTGCGATGCCCCTCAAGAATTGGTGTCCCGTGAATACAGTAAAACGCCGACCCAATAAGTAGGGACGGAAAGTGTGTGTCGCCCATACTATGCCTAACATTTCTTTTTCAATTGTTGAATACCTTTTTTCGGTGTCGCTCGAAGTCCTGTTCGGAAATGCTATAGGGTAGTTCTTGCCATCCTTTACTTGCGATAGTACTGCTCCTAGTGCTTCGTTGCTAGCATCCGTGGTTACACGAAAAGGTTCGGAGAAATCTAGGTTAATTAGAATAGAAGGATGAGTGATATTTTTTTAAATTCCGCTTAGGGCTTTCTGGCACTCCTTTGTCCACACAAATTTGCATTTTTTTTCTTAGTAGGCGGGTTATTAGTGACGCTAACTCTTCCATTCCCCTTACAAATTTCCGCTAGTAGTTGACTTATCCTTGTAGGGATTGGACTTATTTCTCGGAGGTTTTAGATTCTTTATACTTTCTACTTTAGCAAGATTAGGGAGTGCTCCCCTTTCTAAACACTTATGTCCCAAATAAACAATTTAAGGCCGCTTTCACGTAGACGAGATTAAACGTTTGTTACTTTTTTATGGTCTGCTACATTTCTATTGTAAATGACTATGTCATCGCGGTGAACGAAACTTTGGAGACCCGTAAATATTTTGTTCTTGACCCAAGGAAACGTTGGTGGAGCTACTGTCAACCCAAACGACATTCTTTTGAACTCAAAATACCCTTCGTCTGTGCTGAAAGCCATTTTTTCCTTATCTCCATTATCCGGCAGCACTTGATGATACCTACTTGCCAGATCCAGAGTAGTGAAATATCTGCTGCTCTCCAATTATTTCCAATATTTTATCAATTCGGGGAATAGGAAAGACCTGCTTTATAGTGACGTCATTTAGTTTACGAAAATCTACCTTTCTAAGCTTTTTCTTCCATTACGAACGTCGACTGTGGTATTCCTAACATAGACTTCTTGGCACAGTTCTTGCCCAGAAATTGTCTTGTCATGGCTACACTCTAAAGTATTCTCTTTCCAGACATTTGTGGGCGATAGGATATCAAAAATTCAAACATTAACTCTTCCAGAACAATCCAGAACAACGGCGACATGTTGCTTGTAGGGATAATCCAGCAAGTATTTGCTCAAGAAGTTTGTCAGCAAAAGCACTTACGGAGTGTCATTTATGGTTCTCAGGACCATTATGTTTACAAAAAAGGCCAGAATGATGGCCAGCACAATTTCGGCCATCTAAACAAATTTCCTCTGATCATGAACGAAAGAAAGATTCAACGATTGCTTTGTCGGCCATAAGCAACAACAATTACATATCTGACATCGACTATAAAGGGTCACTTAAGAAGTTACAACGAATAGGAACTAATGTTCACCGATTTATTCTTTTAATAAATATTCACCAACAATACAACCGAATGTTTTAAGTAATAAACAACTTGAGATATCACTAAGAATGATTATGCGCGCCATCTACAGATATGATTTTTATTATTAAATCAAGCAGTTAAATAAACAACAAGAACTCGCAAAAACAAGTCTAATTCTTAGTTTAACCCCGTTTGTTGATAATGAAGGCATCCTGCGAGTGGGAGGACGATTGTCAACAGTTAATGGGAAACCTTCCACAAGACAGGGTCACACCTGCACATCCATTCATAAACACAGGCGTTGATTATTAGACCAATAAAGATCCATTACAAAATACGAGAAAAACGACAGCAGTATTTTGTTGCTTTGCGATAACTGATGCTTACATTAGTGCCTTAAAACGCTTCATTTGTCGAAGAGGACGGTGAAAAATATTTATAATAATAACACAACAAATTTTGTTGGGGCTAACAATAATCTTACTAACTTTCTGAAACAATATTTTCTGAGAATGGGAAAGAATCGATAGCTTCAACCTGTAGCTAAGAAGAAATACAATTCCATTTTATTCCACTCAGATCTCCCCACTTTGGGAAGCAGCAGTAAAATCTGCCTTAAATCCACTTGTTCGGAGCTTAAGTACAACTTCACTAACATAGGAAAATTTGGAAAAGGTAATGTAAGAGATTGAAGCCATCTTGAATTCCCGTCCATTCCCAGCTATGTCTAACGACCCTTCGGATATGTCTGCATTAACTCCAGGACATCTATTGATAGGAAGTTCCCTTGCATCTCAGGTGGATATTGCAGCCAAATCAAAAAAAAATATCATAAAAGATATCAAAAGTAAAACATGAATTTTGAAAAAAGTGGTTAAAAGAATACCTTTACAAACTGCGGCAGCGTCGTTCAGTCAACAATAAATGAATTAGTAAAGGATGAAATATTACGCAACGAAGAATTACCATTTAAAACTCGCCAATCTGTTTATCATGGGCTTCATGCAACTATCACTTATTGCAAACAATTTACAAAAAACTCAAGCATGTATTTTGGACATAAATATTAACTGACACTCATCATGGAAAAAATAAATACGCAATTACAAAGCATACGAGGATCACTTGGGTCCATAAATCGGTCCCTTTGTGTTACCTGTCGAAAGGGAGGAGAAAGAGAAAAAAAAACATAGACAGAAAAGTAAAATAAGGCAAGACATAAGAGAAATAAATAGAAGATGAGAGAAAGAAAGATAAAAGGTCCAGAGAAGATCCATGATAAAAGTAGAGAAGGATCCTGCTGACATAGGGCCAGCTGGCCAAAAAGTGCGCTCATACAATTGACTGAGACGCAATGTGCGGCTGTGGGCCACTAAACCACCCACTGCACCCCAAAAAGGAACTGCTCCTGCCTGGACTTAAAGATGAATTACCAGACAGGACCCCGTAGTACCGCTGACCAAGAAATCTCAGACGTATATATCCCAGCGTGGGGCAAATACAGAGAAGGTGCTCTACAGTCTCCTCCTCGTCCTGACAACTTCTACAGAAATCATTAAATGGGATACCCATTCTACTAGCAAGGGCTCCAAATAAGCAGTGCCCAGTAACCTAGCCACTAAGTCGTGCAATAGACTCTTCGCTAACTGTAGTAGCGCAGCCGCTCTGCTCCGGTCCAAAGAGGGCTAGATTGTTCTAGCTCATGAGCATATCGACTCGTTAGACCATCTAACCGGGGCCAGTATATATAGATAAAGACTAAATGTTTTTATTATTTCGAGACCATATTTCTCAAAATGTCCATAGTATTATTAAGTTTTTATTTATGCTAAAGTTAACTTTCAAAACTCTAGTTCAAAACGAAAAACAAAAATAATGTTAACCTTAAAACAAATTTTGAGATCTTACGCGGCATATTACTGAGCAAACATTTTTCCGCATGTTAAATTGCACTGTTTCAGCATGTGCAAACATACAAGATCCTTGCAAATGCTTTGTTTAGGTTGAACTTTTCGGGTTTTTAATAAATCATAAATTTTATGTAATTCCTAATTTGTCACTCTGGTGACTTTGATCAAATCTAAATTCTACTCCTTTAGTAAACCGTGTATTTTTTGGAAGTATTTACTTTAATGGCATTACTTATAACCGTTAACGGTTCAACTAAACTTTGTTTTCGCCATCTTCCTTTTTGCTTCTTGCATAAAAGTTATTGTCTTTATACATAGAAAGAACACACCCGCATATTAAGGTAAAAATATTTATTAATAAAATACATTTCACAAAATTATAACAATTGTGTTTTTTATTCAAATTTTTTTTCTGCCCAACACACCCCCACATTTTGGTCCATTCGAGGCGGATCCTGAGAATTTATTTAGAGGATATTAATATTCTTTTTTTTCTTCAAAGGATCATCACCTTTATTCATCATACCAACACTTATTTTCTTCACTCTCTTTAGAAAATTTCAATTTGATTAAAGGTGCGTTATTGCTTCATTTTAAAATATTTTTAGAAGTGAATAAAAGAAAAAGTGTAAAAGGTAGAAAAAGTGCATGTACATATGTGTATATTTACTGAATACATACATTCGCAATTGTTTCTGAATATTTTTTTACCTATTGTGATTGATCGTATAACAACCCTTGTGTTTTTGTAGAGATTAAATCAACCGCAGACAATAAAAAATATAATAAAATATTTTCACAATTTTTTATATTAAAATAGAATATTTAGTTGGTGAACATTAAATTAATTAAATATATAAATAATAAGTTGATAAAATAATTACAAGTGTAATAAAGTGCATATATACATACATACGTATATATTTGTTATACACTTACAATCAACTAGTGTTTTCTTTTTTATTATAATTGTTGTTGTCGTAAAAACCGACTGTAACCCAACAGTCAATTCTAGGGCTAGTCGACAAAAGTTTTGGTGATATTTTGCGGTGAAAAGTTTTAATTTTTCTTGGACTATTTGTGAATAATTTTCGTAATTCGGTTTGTTAGTACATTTAAATAATTATTTATTGAAAAATTTTCTATTCTCAAACAAATCGTAATTGATTAAAGTTATTATATTTAAGTGAGAAATTAAAACATTTTTGCCTAAGATAACAACAAGAATTTTCACGCAATTTTTCTTCCTTCGCCTTTTGGCACGGAAGCGTGATGAAAACTGTGTCCACATTGGCTGGTGACTCAATTTCACTGCATCTTATATTAATTTGACTGTTTTCGAATGTATGTGCAGTACCCATGGTTTGTTTCCCGTCATACTGAAATCGGTCCTGCGATCTATTCTTGGTAAGAGCACGTGGTGGGAACTGTGTCCACATTGCTTAGTGACTTTTTAATCCCTCTTATATTTTGTATTACTTCGCCTTTCTGTCCCATCTCAGATGTGTGATCTGTGATATTCTTTCTTATTTTAGCCTTCTGTCCTTTTTGTAAGTTTCTATGCTTTTTTTTTTGCTCTACCTCTAGACTTATTATTTATTATTTTATACGTGTCATCTAGCCTGATATTGTCGTAATTCATAAATTTTTTATAAACCTGCTTCCTTTGCTGTTTGTGCCATATAATTCTATTATTTATCTCTCCTACCCTAGCTATTGGCCGCAACTGGGTCGATTGTCATTTCTCGAATTATTTATTGGTTTATTGTTAATTGGGCTTTCCTTAGTCCAGAAATAATTTGCACTTTGTGCGATAAAATTATTAAGACAATTTTTTTTTTTTTGCCTGATTGACCGCATTTGTAACACTGTTGTGTTCTATTTATGTTTCCGTTCCTTTCCATCGCACTGTAATTTCTTCTATTGGAATTTCTGTCTGCGGGTATCCTGTTGTTGATTGGTCTGTTTTTTCGCTGCTGTGTTTGATAATTGGGCTGTCATTGACAACAAAACTGATTTTCCTTATGGCCAGTGATCCGACACACTCTGTAATACAATGATGCCAATCTTTGTCTGCATGATTTTACTTTGTGACCCTTTTTTCTACAGTGCTCACAAGTCACTTTGTCCATACACCCCACAGCTAATGAAATAGGGCGTATTTAGTCTCTTTTTGCAATTCAACCTTTCGTAACCTTGTTCATTGTAGAAATTACAGCGTTTCAGTGAAGATATTGCGTTTATTGTGTGCTGTCCTTCTCCAAAAAATTCCTCCGTTTCTTCCACCAATAATATCAAGGAACTCAAATCGTTCTTTTCCTGCCCAATGAATGTTACCTTCAGTGTCTGGTCTCTCAGTTCCTCAATAAAGCATTTAACCACAATCCTCTTAAAATCGGTGATCATTGTGTTTCGACCTGTTCCTTCACTATCAATTGCGAAATAGCTTTATTCAGTAAGCTCTCTAGCTGCTCTCCAAACTTGTTTGCCGGTTCTCTTACGCTCTGTCTACCGCTTATGATTAAATCTACGTCAGTAATGGCTAATTCCTCGAATCATTGTTTATATCCTTCAAGCTCGGCTAGCTTTCTGGATTTTGTCTCAGCCGCGTACTCTCTATTTCCGGCTTTTTTAGCATTCATTAACACAGTTTTTACCTTCGAGAAAAGTTCCTGACCTTGTGCCTCATTTTTTTGAGACTTAGTTATAACTATTGAAGGTATTCCAGCATGTTTTAACTCTTCGGCTAACGAGGGAGCATGTGATATTGCAATGTGATCAGTATCTAATTCTCCTCTCGCGTTCTTTAATGCAGTCTGCATTCTTTTTATAGCATCGTCCTTTGTGTTTATTAGTTGTTTTTTTTATCTGTTTCCCAATTTCCTTTTTGCTTAATCATTTTTGCTTAAAAGTGTCAAATAATTTCGAATTTTCCGCTACAACTTGTGATAATAAATTGTCTGTATAATTTATCTGCTGCCTCAATTTCCTTCTCTGTCTTATTTAGTTCTCTTATCAATTGTATTAAAAATATTGAAAGAAATTTCCTATCTCATTTATAAAAGTATTGTCTAATTTTATGTGCCTTAGTTCTTTTCACGCTAAATCCTGTAGGCTGTCTACAGAATAATTATGTTTGTTTAACTTACGTATAAAGTCGCCGGTCTGGGCTTGAGGATTGTCCGTGAAAAAAAATGTTAGAATTTACTTACCATAGATCTACAGGTTGTCATCATTTTGCCCTGTGTTGATATGGTTATTAGAGAGATTAAGTAGTTTTTGAAAGTTTAAAAAAAAAATTTTAGATCACTTTAAACAATCAGGCCAGTGAACATTAAGTCATTAAGTGAGTATCCGGACGTTATTTTGGCAGAAGCGTCAAAAACAGCAAGAAGTTTAGTGGTTGTGCTTTTTGAACAAATAGTGAGTCACATTGTTGTTCATCTTATGAAAGTCTTTTCTCATTTAATACATCGTTCTCCATCCTCCACAGCCGCTCAATGGCGTCACTTAATAAATCGTCGTTGAATTCTTCTGTCTTAGTGGTGAAAACTGCACAGGTTGCAGCGGCATTAGCACCGTGACTGGAAGATACTTTTTTCGCTTATGATCAATTCGAGTGATGTGTTCAATAAGATTGGAAGATTGCTTGTCAATTCTATCTTTTCCCTTTGTATCAAATTAAAATAACATTCGTCATCAAACAGAATGTTCACCCTTCATGTCTGATTTAAATATGGATCAGCTAAATCCATTTCCGGAATTTTCCATCCCGAAATATTGATATGCCGACTTGATTGAGGGATAATATTTGTCGCGATGACAAATGCTTCTAAACTGATTTCAAATTTATTGTTTTTTGATTGTAGTTTTATATTTATTCTCCTTGTAGCCCGCTTTTTTCCATTTTCTACACCATCAATACATAACGATGCTATTAAATCGAAACACCTAACTTTTTATCATTTGCTTGAAAATAAAGTTCACCTGCCATCCAGAATCAAGAACCACTCGGAATTTTGCTGATCTTCCATTAGGAACTGTTGTAATTACTTCTACAGTTGCAAGTATTACACGTTCCTTATTGTTGGATATTTATAAAAATAAAGTAATCTGGCAACGCCTTCTTGTAGTTAGTTTGTATTATCTCAAAATGAATTAATTAAGAGACAGAAGTATTTTTGTCAGCGAAAGGAAAGCACTTTGTTTGAGTTTACTTCGGCAATACATAACAAATTGGCGACGAAGGTCAAAGAGAAAAAAGAAAAGAACCCAATAACTAATAAGGTTATATTATAACCACATGTTTCGTGAAGCAAAATTTAAGGCTTAAATAAAGTGTGTGTACGAATCGTATGTTCCAAGATGACACAAGCAACACCAAGTATCAGCAACGCTAGTATGTTCACATTCATGCAATCACATGGTCTTAGCGAATTTTCGCCTAATTCTGATAACTGGGTCTTATGGAAGGAACGATTGGATATTCATTTGTGTGAAATTAATTGTGCTGATGACAATATGAAAAAGGCAATATTGTTAAAATTAATTGGTGCCGAGGCTTACAACATTTTACACAGCTTATGCAGCCCAGAGTCTCCAATGCAAAAGACTTATAAGCACCTATGTGAAATTTTAGAGACACACAATACACTATAGATTAGTTTTAAACAACGCAAACTGTTTTACAGTTCATACAAAGGCGAAGATGAGTCTATCGCTAGTTGGTTTGCTAGAGTGAAAAAGTTGGCTCTAGATTGCAAATTTGCTAATCATTTAGAAGCATGCGTTTATAATGGGTCTTCCAAATAAAATGTTTGAACGCTTCTGCGAGGAGGACGAGGGCCTTTCCTTATCTTTGAAACGAAATATAATTCGTCTTCCAACCAGTGTGAACGAGACAGCATAAACTTTGTTAAGAAAGACACGTGGACAAGAAGGCAAAGCGCGCAAAGTCCAAAGTCACAAACATGTGGTGAAGTTAACACAAGTAGGAAAAATAACAACAAAGCTGGCGGCAAAAAGAAGAAAACATGTGGCGAAATCATGAATCACAACAATGCAAATTTAAGGACAGCAAGTGTCATTACTGCAAAAAGATTGGACCTTGCGGCAGCTTGCAGACTGAAAAATAATAAAATTAATTATGTGTCAGATTTTGATAATCAGATTTGTAATGATAGTAGTAATGATTTTATTTTTTCTAATTTTAGTAATATCAAAAAAGGTGTAATGGGTCTTTACAGATTACCGATAAAAATTGACGGAGTTGAAATTGAAGCCACTTGTGACACAGGAGCACCTTGTACATTGATTCCAGAGTTGTTTTATAAAAAAATCAGTAAGAAAAATTTGTTAAAGCCATGCAAAACCTCTTATTTTTCGTATTGCAGCGATCATATTCCAATTGCTGGTGAGTTTGAAGCCATTATTGATTATCAAGGTGTGAAAAAAAATATCACTGTAGTTGTAACACTAACTAAGACACCTCCATTACTCGGTCGTTCATTTTTAAGACATTTTAATTTTGAGTTGACACAAGTTAATGGGATTAATGCAAATGATAAATTTGAAATGATTGAAAAGCAAATAAAAAATGAATATAGTGACATTTTTAGTGATTCATTAGGTGTTTATAATGGTGCAAAAGTTTCGCTAATAACAAAAAAGGAAGCCAGACCTGTATTTTTCAAACCGCGACCGTTACCATTAGCTTGGAAAAGCAAAATTGAGGAACAGCTAAGAGACCTCATAAAACAAGGACTTTTAGAATCAGTAGACAATTCAGATTGGGGGACTCCATTAGTTCCCATTCTAAAACAGAATGGAGATATAAGGTTATGTGGGGATTATAAAGTCACACTAAATAAATTTTTGGAAGATTTTAAATATCCTTTACCTCGTATTGAGGAAATTTTCCCAGCACTTCAAGGGGTCGAACTTTTCACGAAACTTGATTTGTCTAATGCATATAATCAGTTACAACTCGATGAGGAATCCCAGTTACTGTGTGCCTGGAGTACTCACATCGGGATCCTAAAAGTGAAACGTTTGCCGTTTGGTATTAAGACCGCGGCACCAATTTTTCAGAAAACGATGGAAAATTTACTAAGGGATGTTTCTGGTGTAGTGGTATATCAGGACGACATCACTGTCACAGGAAAAACATTTCAAAGTCATGTCCAGAACTTAAAAACTGTTTTAAATAAATTAAGCTTAGCTGGTCTTAAACTTAACGCCAGAAAATGCAAACTTTTTCAGAAAGAGATTTCATACTTGGGTTTTACTATTAATAAGTATGGTTTAAAGAAGAACAATGAACGAGTTTCGTCCATAATTAATGCACCTAGACCAAATAATATTTCTGAATTGAGGGCATTTATTGGAATGATTAATTATTATTCGAAATTTGTAAATAACTTTGCTAGCAAAATGGCACCATTTTATGAACTTTTACGTAAGAATTCAAAATTTGTTTGGGATAAATCTTGTAATGAGGCATATCAAAAGTTTAAAGAGGAAATCACTTCTGATAAAATTCTGGTGCACTTTAATCCCAACTTACCGATAGACTTGACAACTGACGCATGCAATAATGCAGTGGCTGGCGTACTTTCACACAGATTTTCTGATGGTTCTATAAAACCAGTTTCTTTTATCTCGAGGTCTTTATCAAAAAGTGAAAGAAACTACAGTACCCTTGAAAAGGAAGCATTAGCTATAATATTTTCCATTACTAAACTTAAGCAATATTTGTTGGGCAACAAATTCATATTACGCACTGATCACAAGACTTTAATAACAATTTTCGGTGAAAACAAAGCTTTACCTGCAATGGCATCAGCGAGAATTCAAAGATGGGCACTTACCCTCTCAGGCTTTGAATATACAGTAGAATATATTAAAGGTGCTTCTAATAATGCTGATCAGCTGTCAAGAATGCCTCAAAATTAAACAGTACCAGATACAAAAGAATATAGTTATATAAATCTTGTTCAAAAAGATAATAGGCGAGACCCAGTTTTGTCAAGACTAGCTGATAGTATTAACAGGGGTACAGTTCAAAATTTAAAGACACCAGAGTTTTCTGCATTTCGTGAAAAAGCTAACGAACTATCCGTAGAATATGATTGCATTTTATGGGGTCATAGAACATTAATACGACAAAAATTAAGAAGTTTAGTTCTTGATGAGTTACATAGATCACACTTGGGAATAGTTAAAACTAAGGCACTAGCACGTAGCTATGTGTGGTGGCCTGCCGTTGATAAAGACATTGAGAAGCTTGTAAATAATTGTTGTGCATGTCAAAAGTTACAATCAAGTCCTGAAAAGAGTAGACTTATTTCTCGGGAACCCACTGATGCAGTGTGGAGTAGAATCCATTTAGATTTCGCCGGCCCTATCAAAAAATTTTATTTATTAATTGTTGTAGATTCATATTCTAAGTGGGTAGAAATTTTTAAAACTAAAGAGATTTCATCAGCTTTTACGATAAATAAAATCAGGGAACTCTTTTGTCGCTATGGTTTGGTTGACACTTTAGTTAGTGACAATAGACGACAATTTAAGTCAAAAGAGTTTCAGCACTTTTTGAAAGCAAACAATGTGAGGCATATTTTAACTGCACCAGGCCATCCATCGACAAATGGCCAGGCAGAAATTTTAGTTAAAACCATAAAAAAATCAATCATAGCAAATTTATCAAGTAACAGAACACCTGATTTAGATATCATAATTAACAAATTTCTGGTTGATTATAGTGTTACAAAACACAGTACAACTCAAGAATCTCCAGCAAAAGTATTTTTAGGGAGAACGTTAAAAACTCGTTTTAGTCTTTTAAACCAGACTCAACGAAAAGTTTTATTTTAGAAAGCCAAACAAAAAGCCAACGTTATCACAAAGGAAAACGCAATGTTGAGTTTTCACAAGGAGAAAAAGTTTTGATAAGAGACTGTGAAGACTTAAACTTCACGGAATTTAAAGCCACACAAAAAAAATTTATATAGTTGAATAAATAATGAAAATTACAGGTGTTGCGTTTTAGTGGGAATGTGGATTACATCCACTTAAGGGGGAAGCGAATAATATTCGCTACGACTTAATTAAATTTATTTTATTTCAGCAGGAGGCGTCAGTAGAGAGAAGCAGCGGCAGCGAATACAGCCCACACAAATAGCAGTCATACCAAAACATCACACAGAGAGGAAAACAGCAAAGAGCAGCCAAACACACAAAACACACAGGACACAAATAGCAGTCATACCAAAACAACACATAGAGAGGAAAACAGCAAAGAGCAGCCAAACACACAAAACACACAGGACAACAAATAGCAGCAGACAAAACATAGAGAGGCAACAGCATCCAATACAATCCACACAACCGCTATCGGTTCAAACCATACGAAGTTGTGTGGTTTTGTAGTTAGGGAGTCGTAGCCAAGATTGCTATAAAAGGAGGGTGAAATAGAAAATAAGGAGGATTTGTAAGCGGTGAACGTAAGCAAGTGGTAACAAAGGTCGGTAAGAAAAGACAAAAATTCAGAGAGCAAGTGATAGTAGTAAATGTGGATTAGTAACACTAATCCTAGCAAAGATAAGTGCAGGGAAATTTCAGACGGATTACATCCGGCTTACCTCTTTATCGAGGAAGGAGTGTAGGACACTGGCTCAGGGCAAAGCTATAGACAGTTTTCCCGGAGGTTCTCACCCGGAAAGCTTAGGGAAAAGTGTAGGCCCTGAATAACATTCAGGCAAAGCCGTAGAATAGAAATTGAGGTATAGGAGCGATTAGTACGTCGGCTAATGTTACCACGAAGGCTTCCGCTAAGTATTTAAAAAAAAGAAAAAAAAAAAAGAGAGTTGAGAGAAAAGTGTTAAATAAAAGCAATAATAAAGGAAAACGTTTGTGTTTTGATTTTTTTTTTATTTAAAACGGACCTTGGCGGGCTGAGCTAAACCCGCACAATAAACCCGGAGTAACCGGAGGTTCTTTACATTTGGTGCCCGAGCAGGGACCAGGAAACAAACAAAATTATAGAGGCTGCAAACATGGTTCACACAGCGTGGGTTTATTCACTACGTAAGGACGAGCTGGTACAATATCTGGACGAGTTTGGTCTAGATACTGGTGGAACCGTCGATGATATGAGAAAAAGGTTGTCAACCTTTGTGGCAACTGGACACGAAGGGAAGGTGCTGAACCGGCTCGAAGAACTGGAAAGTAAGCATGGTCGTTGCCCGACACCCAACACGCCAGGGATGACTCCGCAAGTGGAACTACCTGTCACATCGTTTAAAATGGGGCAACAGGCGGCCACAGGCCACCTGTTGTACCCATCACCACGGGGTAGTAACGCCCACGATGATCTCCAACAACAACATGTCAACGCCCAAGACATTCCCCAACAACAAAACGTCAGCAGCCAAGCCATGGGTTTACCTTATGGGGCCGTAATTGATATAGTAAGAAAGTGGTCATTTCGTTATGATGGCGGGAAAGACCCAATCTCGTTTATAGAAAGGGTAGAAGAACTCGCAGAAGTCTATGGCCTTAACAAGGACATGCTGCCCCGAACAATGCCCGAATTGCTTAAGGATACGGCCCTATTGTGGTACCGAAACAACAACCGCCAGTGGCCAACATGGAAGGGGTTCAGAGAACACTTTCTAAGGTTTTTTTGCCACCACAGTACTTCGAGGGCCTGGAGGACGACATCCGTCGACGACTACAAAAACCACGAGAGTCTTTTAAAGACTTTGTCGTGGTACTGCAAAACATGATGCGCCATGCGGGATATACAACAGAAAACCAGCTAGATAGAATTTTCAAAAATTGTCTAGTAGACTATCAGCTATACATTAGAAGAAAAGATTTCACCTCGCTGGACGAACTTATAAGAATGGCCGAAGACTATGAGGTAATAAAGGCATCGCACCCGGAGGTAGGCCACGAGCGCCGGGAGGTTCGGCAACCACAGCGAAGAAACGACAGAACCCGACAAGTGGTTCCCGCCGAAGAAGCAGCCATTAATCCCGTGACTGCCTGCCGCAGATGCGGTCAAGAAGGCCACGGGTATAGATTTTGTACCAACCCAAGCATACTGTTTTGCTGGGAGTGCGGTAGAAGAGGGATAAGAACTCGGGAGTGCTGTCGAAGACAACAGGGAAACGCCAGAGGGTCGCGCCAGGAGAAAGGGGTGGTAGCGAACCAAGGAAGTCAACCCCTGCGCCAATAAATGTTTTCAAGCTAACATACACCCGTTTACTAGCACAAGTTCAGCTTGGCGGACAGCGTTGGGAGGCCACCATTGACACCGGTGCCTCCAGAAGCTATGTAAGTGAGAGTGTGGCGAGGGGCCTGCGAAGAAGCATCGAAGTGAGTCCATCAGAAAGTCGAATCAGACTGGCGAACGGAACAACCGTGGAGGTAAAGAAGGCCATACGGACGGAGGTACGATTGGGTGGTAAGTGTTGCCGTTTAGAGCTAGGGGTAATGCCCCAAATGTGGGACAATGTGTTGCTGGGAATAGATTTCTTGAAGGCGGTGGAGTGCGAGATACGTTGTGGTGACCAGCGAATACGGTTTTCACAAGTTCAGCACCGAGTAATGGCGGCACATGAGCAGCAGGAGGACGAAAACCCTGGTACATCCGTTTCAGACGAAAAGTTTTTGATTGCGACGTTCCTGGACCATGAGTTAGGAAAATTCAAGGAGGTAAGAGGCCCGACGTCTTTGGCCGAACACAAAATAATTCTTAAAGATGATAGACCGGTCCGCCAAAGGTACGCGCAACGTAATCCCGAGATGCAAAGACGTATAAATGAGGAGATTGATGAGCTGTTGAAGAACGGGTATATCGAGCCATCAACGAGCCCGTATAGCGCACCTATTGTGATGGCACCAAAGAAAAACGGTTCCCTCAGGGTCTGTGTGGACTATAGGCTGCTCAACGCTAAAACGGTGGCCGACGCTTATCCATTGCCTAGAATTAACGCTATACTGGATCGTCTAAGAGAGGCCAAGTTTATAAGCAGTATAGACCACAAAAACGGCTATTGGCAGATACCTATGGCAAAAGATAGCAAGCGCTACACAGCGTTCACGGTAGCTGGCAAGGGTTTGTTTCAGTGGAGGGTGATGCCCTTTGGGTTGACGTCAGCCCCCGCAACTTTTCAACGAACGCTAGACCAGGTGATTGGAGCGGAAATGGAGCCTCATGCGTTCGCTTACCTGGATGACATTGTGGTATTAGGTAAATCCTTACAAGAACACATGGAAAACTTAAAGAAAGTGTTTAAAAGACTGCGAGAGGCTCGGTTGACTATTAACCATGAGAAGAGTAAGTTTTTCCAAAAGGAAATAAAATATTTAGGCCATTCAAGAGTTGCAACCCCCTAAAAATGTAAGAGAGCTACGAAGATGCCTTGGGGTAGCGTCGTGGTACAGAAGATTTGTGCCTGATTTTGCAAAAACGGTTTATCCACTAAACGTGTTGCTGAAGAAAGGAAAACACTTTCGATGGAACCAAGAGCAGCAGGAGGCGTTTGACAAGTTAAAAAAACAGCTTACCGAAGCCCCGGTTTTAGCGTGCCCGGACTTTACGAAGAGGTTTACTCTACAAACTGATGCGTGTGACTACGGATTGGGAGCGGTGCTGACGCAGCAGCTTGACGGTCAGGAAAAGGTGATATCTTACGCGAGCCGTCGGCTAAGCCCGGTAGAGATGAACTACTCGGCAACGGAGAAAGAATGCCTAGCCATCGTATGGGCCATAAGGAAACTACGACCTTACCTTGAAGGCTACCCCTTTACGGTAGTGACAGATCATCTGGCGTTGAAATGGCTTAATTCGATCGAAAGCCCATCTGGAAGAATAGCGCGTTGGGCCTTAGAACTCCAGCAGTTCAATTTTGAAGTACAGTATCGTCGAGGTAAACTTAATGTGGTAGCCGATGCCTTATCCAGGGACCCAGTCACAGTACGTCAAGCCTTGCAGGAGAACTCACTAGAGTGTAATTGGTGGAGAAAAAAATGCAATGAGGTAGAAAAGGAGCCAGACAAATTCCCAGATTTCACCATTCAAGAGGGCCAACTCTACCGCCATTTGCCGACAGCAGATAACGACGAGGAGGCAGTAGCATGGAAATTGTGTGTCCCCTCATTTCAGAGGAATAGAGTGCTAGAAGAGAATCATGATTCACCCACAGCTGGACATTTGGGAGTACGAAAAACAATAGCGCGTGTCTGTAATAGGTATTATTGGCCAGGGATGTTCAGAGATATTCGAACGCATGTCCGCAGGTGTCAAGTGTGTCAGCGGCATAAGCCTGACCAGCATCGGCCGGCAGGCCAAATGCTGTCAACAATTGCGGAAGAGCCATGGGCTATCGTTTGTGCCGATTTTGTGGGGCCATTACCAAGGTCAAAACACGGGAACGCGATGTTACTAGTCTTTACCGACAAGTTCTCTAAATGGTCTGAGCTGATACCCCTGCGTCGAGCTACGGGTGATATACTGCGAAAATCATTTCGGGAAAGAATTTTAGCAAATTTCGGGGTACCAAAGGTACTTATTACAGACAACGGCTCACAATTCACAAGTAAGGCGTTTAGAGCATACCTAAAGGAGATCGGGGTGCATCACCAGCTAACGGCCCCCTACACACCTCAAGAAAATCCCGCTGAACGCGTCAATCGCACGGTGAAAACCATGATAGCGCAATACGCTGGCTCGAATCAGAAAACGTGGGATGAAGTCCTACCAGAAATACAACTTGCGTTAAACACGTCCAAGTCGGACTCTACGCAGTATACGGCCGCCTTCTTGGTTCAAGGCAGAGAACCGAGACTTCCAGCTGCTTTGTACGACGAAGTAACACCAGGAACAGGCACGGAGGTAAGGCCGCCCGAAGAAAAGGCTGAAATGATGAAACAAAGTTTTAATCTGGTCAGGAGAAACCTGGTACGAGCGGCAAAAGACCAAGCCCGTTATTATAATCTGCGGCGTAGGAAATGGAGTCCGAGGATAGGCGAATTAGTCTGGGTGAAAGAACATCATTTGTCCAACGCGGCCGAAGGTTTTGCGGCCAAGCTTGCACAGAAGTTTGATGGCCCTTACCGTATTCGCTCCTTAATTTCCCCAGTTATTGTACAGGTGCAAAAGGACGGTCAGAAGGCCCTGCGCACTGCTCACATCAGTGATTTAAAAGTGTACATGGGATCTAGCGGAGAAAAGAATAGAAATAACTAACCAGAGCAGAGTCAATTAAAGAGAAAAAGTGAATAATAATTATAATAATAATAATAATAATAATAATAATAATAATAATAATAATAATAATAATAATAATAATAATAAAAATAATAATAATTATAGTTATAATTTTCATAATAATAATACTAATAATAATAATAATAATATTAATAATAAAAACAATAAAAAAAAAAAAAAAACAAAACTACAATGGCAACATTTGGTGGAAGTTCGATCAAACGCTTTGGTATGATCATGAGAGTATGCTCAAATTAAATCATCTTACGTCAGTTTAGTTAAAACAATGCATACAAGCAGTCGCAATTTTTACGACCGGCAGCAAACAAAAATAAAAAAAACAACAACAAACAAAATAAGAATTAAACAAAACAAGCAAGTACAACGGTGGTTGAATGTGAGTTAATAGTGATGTGTATAATAATGCAAAATAATAAAATATAAAAAAAATGTGTAAATAAAACAACTAGAAGAAAAAAAAAACAGTTTATATGTATTTATACATATAATAAAAAAAAAAAAATATAAATTAATGTTTATATGTATTTACATACATATATTATTATTAGTTAACAGAGTGATGTTTATATGTATTTACATACATATATTGTAAAACAAAAATATTACTATTGATTAGTTTTGAGTATACAGAGTAGTTGTATTTATATATATATATACATGTATATAAAATAAGTGTGTGTGTAGTAGAGCTGTGGTTGTGTGGTCCGTGTCTTTGACATGCGTTTAATTTAACAGAATGTTATTTGCAGGTGAACTCTCGCGAAAACCAGAGCGGAAGAGTACCCCTCTGGGTTGGTGAAACCATTACCATTTCGGACACGGAGTCTGAGGGCGAAGACGTGGCCGGTGAAATTCGCTGTTCGCAATCGACCGCCATATCAAATGGGAGTCTGCTAACGGAAGCCGAAGGTGGGTGGTTTGACCCGGATGAGCAACCATCAAGCTCACAGGTGTCGCAGGCTTCAGAGAGGGAGTGGGAGACGAGGATTTGGGTAGAGGCGAGGATTGATCGCTGCGTGATTAGGCGCCGAAAGTACCGCCAGTACATCGCCAACGTGGGAATCACTTGGACCGTGGGGGAAACAGATAGTGAGGTGGAGGATCCAGGTCCTCTCGTGGAATTCCCTGTATCGCCCAGAAAGCTGGCGATTTTGGACGGTCGGATGAGCCCAGAGCTGGAGCGAGAAGTGGAGGACCCGCTGCTCTTAGAGGAGGCAGAGGAATTAAGGCTCAGTGGAGTAGAGGAGGACGTCCTGTCGCTAGGCGAAATAAGCCTCGGAAGCCTAGAAGAACTAGTCCATCAGGCTCTGCAACAGGAGCAGGAGCGTGTCCAGCAGCCTCCGGTAGTCGCTCCTCCGAACGAGGAAAACTGGGCAAACGTACCTCAGGAGTTGCAGGAGGAAATCGCAACCGCTCTCATGAAGCGTAAACGGTTGTGCTTTAGGCGGGATTTTGGCGATCGGTCGTATCGCATCAGGATATCGGCGTCGGGTAGGGTGGTGATACGATCGCTAGCGAGAGAGGGGAGTAGTGTGAAGACTTAAACTTCACGGAATTTAAAGCCACACAAAAAAAATTTATATAGTTGAATAAATAATGAAAATTACAGGTGTTGCGTTTTAGTGGGAATGTGGATTACATCCACTTAAGGGGGAAGCGAATAATATTCGCTACGACTTAATTAAATTTATTTTATTTCAGCAGGAGGCGTTAGTAGAGAGAAGCAGCGGCAGCGAATACAGCCCACACAAATAGCAGTCATACCAAAACATCACACAGAGAGGAAAACAGCAAAGAGCAGCCAAACACACAAAACACACAGGACACAAATAGCAGTCATACCAAAACAACACACAGAGAGGAAAACATCAAAGAGCAGCCAAACACACAAAACACACAGGACAACAAATAGCAGCAGACAAAACATAGAGAGGCAACAGCATCCAATACAATCCACACAACCGCTATCGGTTCAAACCATACGAAGTTGTGTGGTTTTGTAGTTAGGGAGTCGTAGCCAAGATTGCTATAAAAGGAGGGTGAAATAGAAAATAAGGAGGATTTGTAAGCGGTGAACGTAAGCAAGTGGTAACAAAGGTCGGTAAGAAAAGACAAAAATTCAGAGAGCCAGTGATAGTAGTAAATGTGGATTAGTAACACTAATCCTAGCAAAGATAAGTGCAGGGAAATTTCAGACGGATTACATCCGGCTTACCTCTTTATCGAGGAAGGAGTGTAGGACACTGGCTCAGGGCAAAGCTATAGACAGTTTTCCCGGAGGTTCTCACCCGGAAAGCTTAGGGAAAAGTGTAGGCCCTGAATAACATTCAGGCAAAGCCGTAGAATAGAAATTGAGGTATAGGAGCGATTAGTACGTCGGCTAATGTTACCACGAAGGCTTCCGCTAAGTATTTAAAAAAAAGAAAAAAAAAAAAAAAAAAAGAGAGTTGAGAGAAAAGTGTTAAATAAAAGCAATAATAAAGGAAAACGTTTGTGTTTTTATTTTTTTTTTATTTAAAACGGACCTTGGCGGGCTGAGCTAAACCCGCACAATAAACTTGGAGTAACCGGAGGTTCTTTACAAGACTATAGAGATCAAAACAAGCCCAAATGGGCATCCGCAACTTTTAAAAAGAGGGTAGGGACGCAGTCTTATATGTTTGTTATAAATGATAACAATCAAAATATTAAGCGCCATCTTGATCAAATAAAAAGTTTGAATGCAAATATTCGCCAAGATACACAGTTGGTAGATGAAAACCTTCCAGAGGAAGATGTTCAAATAATCAATAATGAGGCTGATAAGGCAAACAAAGACAATGTACAAGATGGTCAAGCTGGGACAGTTAAAGGTGTAGCTATCGAAAATCGTAGAATAATA
The DNA here is from genome assembly GCA_937654795.1 of Cistogaster globosa. Taxonomy (NCBI): domain Eukaryota; kingdom Metazoa; phylum Arthropoda; class Insecta; order Diptera; family Tachinidae; genus Cistogaster; species Cistogaster globosa. The sequence goes on from OW569408.1 coordinate 25,539,302, forward strand.
AATGATTCACGCAAGGCGAATCTTGGTAACTCTACTGAAGACTCATTACAAAGAAAACTTAGACCGCGGAAATGCGGTAAAGTTTAATCAGGCCTAAAAAAAAAAATGTTTAATAAATTGGCTGTAACTGCAAATGTATATAAGAATTGTAATAAAGAAATACTTGAATCCATCATTAGTTTTAGTCTTTTAGTTTTATAAGATATATAAGAAGGGAAGTGTTGGATATTTATAAAAATAAAGTAATCTGGCAACGCCTTCTTGTAGTTAGTTTGTATTATGTCAAAATGAATTAAGAAAGAGACAGAAGTATTTTTGTCAGCAAAAGAAAAGCACATTGTTTGAGTTTACTTCGGCAATACATAACACTTATTGATAACGAAGCATCTGCAAAAGCAGATGTTACCATTGCGTTTGAGGTATTTGGTTTGAAGCACCGTCTTTACGATTATATAAATCTAAGCATTTCTTTCTCTGATAAAGTTTAGAACTTAATACAGTGGTATAAAGCATGGTCTCCAGTATTACAGATATTGTACCTAGTTTTTTTTTTACCATAGTAGATTGTTCTATTTGAAGTATGTACCGATTTCTCCCTACAAGAAATGGACTTGATGGTTTGAAACTGGAATTCCAGAAAAGATAAAAGGCCGTCGACTGTTGGTAACTCCTTTGGTTTACTAAGATACTGCTCGAACCTCATATGCAAGCATCGGTCTAGCTTTTTGATCAAAATTTGAATAAGAAGATCGTTCCGGCCTTTCGTTTCAATTCCAATGTTGTTCAGAGCTAAAATATACTCTCGAGTTCTGTCGTGTAATTTCTCGATTGTGGTAAAGTTTGATGTGCATATTGGCTGACTAACAATTTTCTCAACCAGTGATGCAACAAGAACGCGTTTGTTTTTATATCGTTCTTGCAACATAGTCCATGCTGAATCATAGTTGCCCGCTGTCGTTAATAGGTGGCTTACAAATATTTCAGCTTCCCCTGTAAGATTAGTTTTGAGATACCACATCTTTTAGATATCAAGTATCGGTTGCTGATGCACCATATGGAGAAACATGTCGTAGAACTGCATCCATTTCGCGTAATCCCCGTCAAAATTGGGGATTGAGATTTTCGACAGCGGATATGACGTTGCTAACGGTGTGTTGGCCTGCCAAACTTGTGTCTGATGGTTGACTTGATATAACTTGTAACTTCGTTAGACCGTCAATAACCATTATTACGTTTTTATAAGCCTCCTGATCTAGGCCATTTGCTAAGGGGTTTGAGCATCGATCCCATATTTGATCATATACCCCTTCGATTTGATTCCATAATTTATTAATGGTCTCAATTCTAATGTTGTATAACTGCTGGGGTTATCGGTATTCATTCTTAAAATTCCAATCAGTAACCTCTGCAATGCTGACATCTGAGCAGTAAATTTGCCCATTAAACCATGTAAGGAACCGTCCTTAGATCCATTATTCTTGCTACCAGGCGATCGTGTGATCTTTGTCGGTGGCTGCTCGATCTGACCATGTTGATGAGATTGCGGAGGCTTTCTTTGTGTTGAGTGCTGGTTCGCCTACTTGAAACTTGTTAATGAAATATTGATTCGTGCCTTCTTACAGATGTCACATCGGGGTCACCAAAATGTTTAATGGAATTTTATGAAGTTTGATTCAATTCAAACGTTTCGTTAGAATTAACACTATTCTGTATTTTCTTTTGTCTTTCTAGTACCTGAACTGAAAGACGATAAAAGATTAAGAAAAGATCTTTGTGTATGAAGACTGTTGAATTAGTATTAATTTATTTCGGAAATTGTTCACCTTTTTATAGAATATTAAATGATAAAATAATTAATTTTAATAATGCAGAAATAAGTTTAAAAAAAATAAAAAATACTTAAATAAAGTTGACCTAAATAAAAGTGCAATTGGTATAAAAGAATTGATTCAGTATTATTATTAATATAAGTATAATATATTTATTATTATTGTATTATTATTGATAAAATAATTGTATTACTATTAATAAATAATAACTTGTAATTTTGATTTAAGTTGACATAATTTTATGTACAATACAAAAGCTGTAGTTTTGATTTAGGTTGGCAAATTTTAAGTAAAATGCAAATATTTTACCTTTGACTTAGGTTGACGTAATTTAAGTATAATGTATTTGATTTAATTTAAGTATAATGCAAAAGTAATCTTGATTATTACAGTGAAAAACAAATTAAACAATAAATTAGAATAACTTTTTAATAACAATTTTAAACTTAAGATAACATTACATTATTATTATCAAAATTTACTGAAAATCATTTTAAAGTATATAAGGTACTACTGAGAATCTACTTAAAAGTACTTAAAAAATTACAAACTATATAATTAAGTATAAGAAACTTTTAAAAAGACAGTGTTGAGAAAAAGTTTATTTCAAAAAACCTTATACCAACTTAAAAGTTATAATGAAATTTGTTTATTTTCAAAAGAATCTTAGAGGTTGCTTAGTTAATTTCGTATAATATCAAAATTATACGATCTGCCTTTTTCATTAAACGGGGAAGGTTGTGAGTGCAGTTTTAATATACCAGACTTGGCAACCATAAGTCAGGATCGCTCGGATATAAATTTTGTATAACACGATTTTGTTTTGTTTTTTTTTTTTGTCTAAGCCTTGACTTCCTGTTTGGTAAAGGATAAAGTGTTTAACCACACTTAACACATGTATTTAATATGTTGCTTAAACAAAAGCTATTTATCTATATCTATATCTATTTACTATTTTTACTAATAGAAATGAAATTCCCTCGAGAGTTCAAGTTTTGTGAAGGAATATGCCTTGGAGACTTGTTGTGTGGAAATATGATAGCTTGTGTTTTGGTATCATTATCTTTAATTTTCCATTTATTGAAGTATTTTTGGCTTGAGTTTAGAGTTTATGAAAGCATTATATCAAACTAAATAAATGTTAAAAAAAGTTACAATTAATAATAAATAACATAAAACAAAATTAAATTAAAATTGTGTGTGAGACACTTTATGGTTCTAAATATCCTAAGAATTTATAACAAAAAAATTTTTATACGAGTATTACCTATTTGAATATCTTTATCGTATTTACATTAAACGATCCTTATTCCTAACCTTTGTTTGGTGATTTGAGGAACTTTAAAATAATATTAAAATCATTGTTCTTATCTTGTTAAAAAGTCCATTTTGTGCCTTTCATTTAGCTTCAAAAATTGCTGAGCTTCGCAAGGTAATTAAAAAAAAAACAAAACAGTGTCACTTCTTGATTCTTTTATTCCGATCGTGTGGTAGAATTTCAGGAATATTTTGCAAATCTTTCCGCGGACACCCACTCAATTAGTACGTTAGAAGTTTAAAAGGATGAAATTATCCGTCTTTGGGCTGATATTCGAACACATTACGATGAGGTTTTAAATAGATTTAATAAGATCGAATACGAAATATAATCGAAGCTCTTACATCGCGTTTTTATTCAACATTTAAAGTTTAAGTCAAAGTTTTGTCGAGGTCAAACGATTTTTTAGACATGCGGTGTAAGAAACCTAGTCCTCCTACTGTTGGTATCACCACATCATCACGTCAACCCCTAAAATTTTTTTATCTCCCTGCGACACTGATGTCTTTTATGGAGATTATTTATCATGGCCAATCTTTCGTGACATGCTGAAGGCTCTTAATCGCAATAGCACTTGTTTGTCTCCCGTAGAGAAAATGTGCCATCTAATTTACAAACCTCAGGGGGAGGTTCGTGAGTCAAAATAACCACCGACGGCTCTGAAGTGGCTTGGCAAAATTTCGTCAACCCTTACGAGAATAAGCCAATACTCATCAACGCCTGAGTTATGAAAATCACCTTCTTAAGATCGATACCAATAACTGGGACATAACTTTTACTTACATCTGCTCAACCTGGCTTCCAGAAGTCATACTTAGCCTTCAGGAACAGTCGATACCACAGAGTTTCCAATATGGAAACAAATGGACGTTTTTTTAACATCGAGATTTCAGACGTTAGAATCGTTCGCAGATATTCGAACCACCTTTGTTAACTCTAATCCGTTTTACAAAATTAAGAAGAGCAATTATAAGAAAACACAATCGGGAGATCAAAAGAAATTTAAAACTGATAGAACTAGTATTACTAAACAAGCAACTTGGAAGTGCAATCTTCTAAGACTTTGCCCTTCCTTCTTAAAAATGTTATTGGATAATTGATTCACGAGATCCATGGTCTTAGCGGGGTTTTGACAGCCACTTCAACAAAGTTATGCTGTATTCAAATATGGTCACCAATACTCAGCGCGTTTTAAACTTGTGTATATGCGTTTGTCGTTAGAAAATTAGCTGACCAACTCCCCTACTATTCAATATTCCGATTTGCAAATGGCTAACATTCAAAACAATAAAAACTCAGATCTTCTTCTTGGGAGAGACATTTATCCGAAAATTATCCGCAATGGCCTACATTGAGATAGCAGCAAATCCTTGGTGGCACAACAAACAGTTTTTGTTTGGATAGTCACGGGCATAATATTTTCAAAATATTAACGGCATTCTTTAGCATCTTCTTTTAACAAAATTGCCCTTAATAACCAACTACAAAAGTTTTGGGAATTGGAAGAAGTTCCAAGCTCGTTTTGTGAAGATTTGTATCAATCTACGAATTCTCGCAATGAAAAGGGTCGATTTGTAGTTTCTCTGCCATTGTGGCCTTTAATATCTTAATGAGGTTAATATATGTTCATCTCGAAATACTACCCTCTCTCAGTTTATAATAAATTAATCTCGTGTCTTAAAAAATCCTCAAATGAAGGCAGAATATGATAAAGTTATTTCTGAATACTCCACTCTAAACCAAATGTCTAAAGTTATTCCCTCAGGTACCAACATCACCTATTACTTACATCACCATGCAGTTTTGAAACCAGACAGTATCACTACGAAATTTCAAGTGGTTTTTAACGCCTCTAGCCCCTAATCGAATGAAAACATTCTTAATGATTTGTGTTTCCCCGGTCCTATTTTACAAGAAAATTTTACTGTTCTCATTGTGCATTGAAGACTTCTAAGATATAGGTTAAATGCACACATTGAGAAAATGTATCGACAGATACTGATCAACTCTGCTCAAACCCCCTTTCAAAGAATAATTTTCCGAAATTCGCATCCGGCGTAAACTGTGCATCTATCTAGCAATTCGTACTCTGCTTGAATTACCTAATACTGCTGAAACTGAGGTTGGAGGAGTCATATATGAGGCAACTCGTTTCACCCTACTATCTTTATATTTAATACTGTATTTTATATTTTATTTAGATTGTGTGTAAATTTGCTTAGACAAGCAATTCAAACACAGATCTTTAATTACCCCCTTCTAACACTAGTCCTTTTCGCTCTAAAACCCGGCACTCTAGTTCCAGCACTCAAAATTCCCGCTCAAGGGCTCGGCTTTTCCGTTGTAACACGCTTTCATCATCCCCGTCACCTCATCCATCTACTCCAGTCTCGGCTCGACAAAGTTTAATCTCTAAGTTGTCGTCACAATCTACGCCACTCTCATCGTTGCTGCGTCGAAACAGTACCACATTTTTAGTAAAAATTAACTCCACAAATACTCATGTACGCTGTCTTTTGAGTTTCCAGTACTACAGTCAGACGAATTTCAAAACTGGTTGTTTAAAATTTTAAGTTTAAAAAAGTGACTATGAAAGATGAGACTCTTTGTCCTGGTACTATAAAATCCAAATTTGACTCCAATAATCAAGGGTATCTTTTGAGTAGATAACCGCATCAGTTTGCATTTTCTTGCACATTAAATTTCGGATAGCATTAAAGAAAATTTTTGCAACTTATTTTTACTGATCCGAAATTCTATGAGTCAGCCGGAATTGATCTTATTTTAGAAATGAAAGTTTACCACAAGATAATAGATAGATTTATTATGAAGACAGAGTTTTCAACTGCCCAGAATACCACTTTTGGTTAGACCACGCACATCAACACTAATCGGCATGTTTTATTAAAAAAAAAAACAAACAAAAACAAGAAACAACATATACACTTGAATTCTTAATTGTAAGCTAAAATACATAAATGTTAGATTTAGGCAGTTTGAATTATATCAAATGAAATTTTTGATATTTTATACTAAACGAATTCAAAAATTCAATTATAATATCTATTTTGTTTATCAATGCCATCAGAGTACCTAAAACTTATAAAACTAATAAAATTTTAGCGATATGTCGCAAGGCGGGCGGTAAAGTTGAAGACAAAATCCTTCTTCTTCTTCTATTGTCATCTACCCTAATATTATCCCCGCGATTGCTAGTTGTATTACTAACAGAAACTTAATGTTATATATTGCAACATAAGCTCCTTTCTCACTCTAATAATTAACGCCTAACTTAAATGTCAAAAAAAGGCCGTCTTTGATTATTATAGTTTAAGCTGGTAGCCTTTAAACATATTTCGACCACGTTGGTAAGAAATTAATTCATCCTTACTAAAAATAAGAAGTGCTCTTGCACCTCTCCCTTGTGGAAATTGATAAATTACTGGCTCAGAACATAATTCGACCAAGGTTCTCTCCTTGGAGCTTACCAGTCTGGATAACCCCAAAGGCAAAGGACGCAAATAGTAGGCAGAAATGGAGGTTGGTAATAGATTACAGGAAAGTGACCGAAAAACCATTACCGATAAATACCCAATTTCAAACATAAATTAATCTTAGATAAATTAGGAAGGTGCATGCATGTACTTCTCCACAGTTGATCTTGCAAGCAGGTATCACCAGATTGAAATGAAACCAAAGAATATTCCGAAATTTATTAGGATACCATTATGATTGAAGAATGCACCTTCCACATTTCAAGGGGTCATGGATAATGTTCTGAGAGAATTAGTGCGCAAAATTACTTAGATGATATATTTGTTTCTGCAACTTCGTTACAGGAGAATATTTATAATCTAGAATTGGTATTCTAAAGATTGAGAAACTCAAATTTTAAAATTCAATTGGAAAAATCCAAATTTTTACGGAAAGATATAGAATTTTTTGGTCACATATTATCAACGAACGGTATTAAACCAAACCCTGGAGAAATAAATGTAGTAACATTTTCCAACTCCAAAAACTCTGAAACAGCTTAAATCCTTTTTGGGGTTGCTGGGGTACTATAGAAAATTTATTCGTAATTTTGCGAAAACTTTTAGTACTCTTTTGAAAAAAAGTTATGGAAATTAAGTTAACTGAAAATTATATAAAGACATTTAAATTATATAAAAATCTGCTTTGTTATAATCCAATATTACAATACCAGATTTTTTTAAAGATTTCATTTTGACAACCGATATTAGCAATTATGTTCTAGAGGCTATACTGTCTCAGGGTAAAATAGGAATAGGTTAAATGTTATGCAAACAGAACATTAAATGGATCTGAGACCAATTACTCTACAATATAAAAGGAGATTTTGACCATAGTATTAGCCACAAAGTACTTTAGACCTTACCTTTTCGGTCACAATTTCAAAATAGTTACAGACTATAGACCACTAAAATGGATAATGGGCTTAAAGAAACCAAATTCAAAATTAATACGTTGGCCTTTGAAATTGGAAGAATTCGATTACGAAATAGTTTATAAAAAAGGTGTGCAAAATAGCAACGCTGATGCATTAAGTAGAATTTTACCAGATATAAACAATCATGATGCTTTGTCCACTCTCGGCACTAGTGGAAGTACAGTTCGATCTGCAGAAAAAAATTTTAAAGGTGTTTCAAACTCAAAAAAACCTCTAAATGAATTTGCAATACAGTTAATATTCGAAACACTACTAGATTCGAATGATACCGTTGAAATGTCATTCAAAACTAATTTAAAAAGAATAGTAAAATTACCAGCTTATGAGGAAAATTTTATAATAAAGATATTTATTAAACTTATTCAGCCAAATAGACTAGTTGCAATTTACGCAGTTGATGACGTCTTCGTATAGTACAAAATGTATTTTTTGCATATTTCGCTAATAACAAAACTCACTATTTAATACGTTGTACAATCAAAACAAGAGATATTACAGACAATAATGCAGAAAATGGTTTTATAAAAAAATATCATCGTGATAACAACCGCCGGGGAATCGAGGAAACTTCTTTACATCTTAAAAGGGAGTATTTCCTTCCAAATATGTGCTATAAGATAAGCCAAATAGTTAATGATAGTGACAATTGACAAGCACACAAATATGATAGACATCCAGAAAAACTTAATTTACAATTTACGAAAGCTCCAAGAAAACCTTTAGATATCTTACATGTATTTATGTATAATACAAACCATCAACAGATAATGTTTAACATAGTTAAACCATTTATCGAATTAATTGAATTTTATAAATTATTGAATTATTATTAAAATTATCCATTTTTTTTATTTAGAATTTTGAATTGTAATATTAGAGGTTCCAACTCTGGGTTAAGCCATATAATTAACAGTAATTATATAATAATTAACAGTAACGAGTAATTATAACAGTTTTTTCCCTTTTTGTTTTACCAAAAAGGCGCCATGCAAGAAAAATCGTTTTGGTCTCTTCCATTTTGAAATCGGCTCCACATCAAAGAAGTTCAACCCACCACAGCTAAGCTCTAGTTTATACCCACAAATAAGTATTAATAAATACATACCTATGTAAGTAAATGATTTTTATGAAAATTCTTTGTGTTTTCTTCGATAAATCCATAACCCGAATATCGCTTATTACCCAAACAAAGTAAGCCCCTATTTGCTCTTTCCACCTAAAATTCCCATTTTAGGCAAATTAATATTTATGTAGAGTCCTGTAGAGTAAAGACACATTAAGTTTTAAACATGGTCCTTTCAAGAAATTAAATGAATCAAGTTGATCTATTGGTACACTCTCCAGTCAAAAAGCTTTTTCTCTTAAAAGAATACACTAAAAATCTACACAAATAATAAAATTGTAGAATTTATTTCGACACACAAGTCAGTGTTTTTACAAGTGGCGTGGGAAACAAGAAATAAAGAAGCGATTTAAAGATAATAAAATAAAAAATAGATAAAATAGAATTAAAACAAAAATTAAAACTTATTGTTCCAAACTAAAGGAAAAATTCTGAAGTGAATGAAATTGTGTGTCACTCTGGGTATATTACCAAATATTAAAAAAGAAGGAAACCGCGTAGAACCTCAACGCATGTGAGTAAAATCATGTATTTTTCTGTGTTAAATAAATTTGTATGTACATAAAAAAAAAACCACATAAATCATTTATATCTTTATAAATGCAATTTCCTCATTTAAAAGTCTGGATAATTTCTCCAATAAGTAAAAAATAGATAAATGGAAAGAAAGATTACATATCACAATTGTAATCAAAATTTACAATCAAAAGAAGTTTCCAGATTCAAGTAAAAATACATAAGTAACGTTACCTCAAGTGCAATTTGTTTTTGTAAGAGAAGAAATATAAAACTACAAACATTTTGTATGTAGGTGCATCTTTTAGAAATGGGAAATAAATAAAATAATACCTCTTACTTCTTAGTGAAACTTAAGTACAAACAGTGTTCTCTTTCAACTTTAGTTAAAACACGCATCAATAGTACTCTTTTTATATTCTTTTTCATAATAGAGATGAAAACAAAACAGCTTTTGTCATACTTTTCGGCAAAAGCTTTTACTAAATAAAAACTTATAGTTACATATTTCTTTTCGAAGAATTGATCATAAGGTTTTAAAGTTAATACGTATTTCGTATTTATTATTCTTATACAAAATAACACAAAACAACAAAGTCGATCAATAACGATTAACACAGGATATATATTATTGAAGATAATGTATGTAAAAATTCGGAATTTATTATAAATAGGAAAAATAAATATATAATTGTAAAAATAAGTCCCCATGAAGTATGGAATAAGTCTCTCGAAAAGCAGAGCAGTGTAGCCAGTTGACTCAAAATAAAAAAAGAGGGAAAAGCAAATTGTTGTCTACGATAGACTTAAGTGAAAGTTACTTTTGAACTACACAAATATAATTTGTGTACTCTGATTTTATGAATAAAATCAACGGGAATAACTATAATTTAATTGTTATATTTGAATAAACAGAACCCTCCGTGTTGATTTAGTTATTGAAGGAAAATTTTGATAAAGTGGTAAAATTTGAATTACGTTTGGCCTTATCTGTGTAAAGTGGGAAATGACTACGGCAACACTGATGTAAAGCGAGAGTGCGAAAAAAGCAAATTTAGCACATACACATGTAATTTTAGAAAACCACCACCTTTTATTAATTTTTTTACACCAGGGGATAAGAAAAAATATCTTGTTGATTTGTTGCTTTACCACTATGGTTTGCTATCGTTAATAATACAGCTTTTAGAAAATTAAAAAACAAAAAAAGGTATTTTTTTAAACATATATAAAAGTTGAAACTCAGTCAAAATAAAAATTTCGCAAATCCCAGCGAACATTTTTAAACATATATAAAAGTTGAAACTCAGTCAACATAAAAATTTCGCAAATCCCAGCGAACATTTTTAAACATATATAAAAGTTGAAACTCAGTCAAAATAAAAATTTCGCAAATCCCAGCGAACATTTTTGATACATATATAAAAGTTGAAACTCAGTCAACATAAAAATTTCGCAAATCCCAGCAAACATTTTTAAACATATATAAAAGTTGAAACTCAGTCAAAATAAAAATTTCGCAAATCCTAGCGAACATTTTTAAACATATATAAAAGTTGAAACTCAGTCAAAATAAAAATTTCTCAAATCCCAGCGAACATTTTTAAACATATATAAAAGTAGAAACTCAGTCAAAATAAAAATTTCGCAAATCCCAGCGAACATTTTTAAACATATATAAAAGTTGAAACTCAGTCAAAATAAAAATTTCGCAAATCCCAGCGAACATTTTTGATACATATATAAAAGTTGAAACTCAGTCAACATAAAAATTTCGCAAATCCCAGCGAACATTTTTTTAAACATATATAAAAGTTGAAACTCAGTCAACATAAAAATTTCGCAAATCCCAGCGAACATTTTTGATACATATATAAAAGTTAAAACTCAGTCAACATAAAAATTTCGCAAATCCCAGCGAACATTTTTTTTAAACATATATAAAAGTTGAAACTCAGTCAACATAAAAATTTCGCAAATCCCAGCGAACATTTTTGATACATATATAAAAGTTAAAACTCAGTCAACATAAAAATTTCGCAAATCCCTGCGAACATTTTGTTATATATATATATATATATATATATATATATATTGGAACTTAGTCAACAGGAAAATTTCTCAAGTCCCAGTAAACATTTTGGTTTACATTCGGCGAACATTTTTGTTAAAGTTTAATCAACAGCAAAATTTCGCAAATCCGAGCGAACATTTCTGTTGTATATAAAATAAAAGCTGAACCTCTGCCAATAGGAAAATTTCGCAAATCCCAGAGAACATACTTCTTTAAGTTCAAAAGTACATAAAACACAATATTTTAAAAAAGTTGTTTCACAGATCCTGGCGAATTTATTTTGTTTTTAAATACATTAGTTGAAACTCTATTCATCAGCAAAACTTTGATTACCCCATCAAATTGCTTTGTTTTAAAACTCATTTTTTTTATAATCGAAGTGTTTAATATTTTTTAATTGTTCACACTACACTGAATTTAATTGTGCATCCTAGAGAATAATTTTAATCCATTTTTGTGGTCATACAAAAATCAGTTAAAAAATGGCCGAGGAGTTTATATTTGATTCGGATGATTTGGCCACTTTCTGTTCTGTGTTTAACACTATCCCTAATGAGGATTTCACAGATTCCTTCCTAGAAGTAAATCTTCAAGATCTAAACGATCGATGGGCCAATGTTCAAAAGGCCTACAAAACTCTCTGTATGGACAAAGGGAATCAATTAGAAAAGGATTTAATAGAATCGGCGCGAGGAAAGTATGTTGCTTGTACGAAAGCCTTTCATAAATGTAAATCTAGGATTTTAGACGTACAGAAGACTCTCCTTGCACAAACTCCCATCCAAATCATTGAGCCCATTAATTATGATAATTTTGCACAAGTTAAAGTACCACCGTGTGACACTGATATTTTTTATGGCGGTTATGAGGAATGGCCTTCTTTTCGGGATATGTTTACTGCCGTTTACATAGACAACTCTGGTATTCCTCCTGTGCAAAAATTATATTATCTGAGATTAAAGGTCCAGGGGCAGGCTAGCGGTATTATAACCAAATATAAATTATGTTCTGACAATTTCAACCTGGCCTGGGAAGCCTTAAAGGACAGATATGAAAATCAGAGAATTCTTGTTGAGAATCAAATAAAGATCCTTCTTGACTTGCCCCCTATAAAGTAGTGAATCCCTTCAAAAGCTCCAGAGCACGATTAACGATTGTCTCTCAGCAATTAAGTCTCAAGATGTCCCGATAGGTGAATGGGATCCATTCATTATCATCCTGTGCTCTGGCAAACTTCCCGTAGAAATTCTCTCCCTATGGGAACAATCTCTAGAGTCACATAGAAAATTAGTAAAATGGGAGAAAATGGACAAATTTTTATCGCACAGATGCGAAGTTGTTGAACGATTAGAATCCAGAAACAAAGATTTACGTTCTCATACGCAACAAGTAGATAACGTCGGAAATAATAAATCCAAATTCGAGACATCTCAATTTCCATGCAAAATTTGTGCTTCTAACCATCCTCTCAAAAATTGCCCTAAATTTTTAGGCTTTGATCCCCAAACTAGGAATCAGTTTGTGTCTAAAAATAGAGTCTGCCTAAATTGTTTAGCATACAGTCATCTTAGGAAAGATTGCCCTAGCAAATTTTCATGTTCTCACTGTAATAGAAATCATCACTCGCTTTTGCATTTCTTCAAAACTACAGTCCCCAACAACTTAAATTCGTTTAAGGATCAGAAACCTGAAACGTCAGCACATGCAAGAGAAAGAATGGCTCTGTCCACAGTTACTCATGTAGCGCATTCAAATAATAAAACTCCTGTCGAAAATATTTTGCTGCCCACAGCCATAATTCAGATTAAACACCAAGGGGAAGTCTTTAACGCTCGCGCCTTTTTAGATCAGGGTTCGGAAAAGACGTTCATCTCTAAAAAACTACAACAACAGCTTATGCTCCCAACAGAAAGAAAGGCGTTTCAGATTCATGGCATAGGCGGTCAAGTAGTAGCCAATTCGAATTCCTTGTGTGAGTTCACGCTATATTCTAAAAGGTATAATCGCCATCTTGATGTAAAGGCAATAGTTGTCCCGAAAATAACTCGAATGTTACCAAGTTCTTCTCCTTCAACCTCTGATCTTAACTGGGAAGTGTTAAATGATATCGATCTCGCTGACCCTGATTTTTACATACCAAGACACGTAGATTTGCTTATCGGTAGCAATATTTTGCCCCATGTTCTCTTAGAAGGGGTTAAAAATATTGATTTTTCTCTGCTAGCACAATTAACAATCTTTGGTTGGGTAATCAGTGGCCCAATCCCCGTTGAAATGATTACTATGTTTTCAATTGGGGTCACTGAAATTTCTCCTGACCCTTTAGCGGCGGAACTGAGGAAATTTTGGGAGCAGGAAGAGATACCCGCTGAGCGTCCAAGATCTAAAGACGATGAATTTTGTGAGGCTCTTTTTCAAAAAACCACGTTCAGAAATTCAGAAGGGCGCTACGTAGAAAAACTTCCTTTCAAAGCGGAATTTCCCCGCGACATTTGCCTAGGATCATCCCGATCGGTAGCTAATGCACAATTTTTTCATATGGAACGTTCCCTAAATAAAAAGCCTGAATTGGTTGAAACGTACAAAGGTGTTTTAAAAGAATACATAACAATGAAGCATATGAAACCCACTGTTTCTTCGGAAAATGTATCTCGTTATGGATATAATTCCTTTTATTTACCACATCACGCTGTGGTTAAACCTGAGAGCAAAAGCACTAAAGTAAGAATCGTTTTTAACGCATCAAAAAAAAACAAACTAGGGATTGTCACTCAACGATGTCCTTCATGTAGGCCCAACATTGCAAGCAGACTTAATGAACCTGATTTTAAAATGGCGCTTTCATAAATATGTTTTCAATGGCGACATAGAGAAAATGTATCGTCAAATTCTCGTTTACAACGAAGATACTCAGTTTCAGCGGATTCTCTTTCGCGAAAGTCCAAATGATCCTGTGCAAGATTATGCATTGAAAACGGTAACATTCGGAATAAATTGTGCTCCATATTTGGCCATTAGAACCCTCACTTAATTGGCACGTGACGTGGGGCGAGTTTACCCACAAGCGGCTCACATTCTAACCCAAGAGACATATGTAGATGACATTTTATTTGGTAGCCATAACATACAGTCAACAGTTGACGCTTTATCGCAAGTAGTTTTGGTACTAAAATCAGCAGGTTTCCCGTTAAAAAAGATTACTTCCAACTGTCCTGAGGTTTTAGCATCAGTTCCCAAAAAAGACATTTTAGATACCGATTTTCTTAAATTTAAAGAAACAAGTGCGACAAAAATGCTTGGTCTCCAATGGAACGCATTATCTGATTGTTTCTTGTACACAGTAGAACCTATTTACCCCACTAAGTCTATAACCAAGAGACAAATTCTATCAAACGTTGCCAAACTTTTCGATCCGGCCGGTTGGATTTCTCCTGTAATTGTTAAAGCCAAAATGATCCTTCAACAACTCTGGCTAAACAGCACTAGTTGGGATGAGGAAATCCAGCCCAGTACCTTAGCAGTTTGGAATGAATTTGTTAGTGGTCTCCCTGTAGTTTCCTGCGTAAAGGTACCCAGATGGATTGAATTCGTTCCTTCGAGAATAACTCAAATTCATGGTTTCTGTGATGCTTCGGAAAAAGCCTATTGCGCAGCAGTATACTTTCAAAAACGAAAGTAGCCCCTATTCAGCCCCTTAGTCTTCCGCGCTTAGAATTGTGTGGAGCGGTATTGTTAACAAAATTAGTTAAAACTCTTTATATGTCCTTACCATGCCAAGACTATGACCTCGTTTTGTGGACAGACTCCTCTATCGTCCTAGGATGGTTGGGAAAACCACCCAGCACTTGGAAAACTTATGTGGCCAATCGCACGGCACAAATAATACAAAATGTAGGAAATATCTCGTGGCGTCATGTTCGTTCAGCTGATAATCCAGCAGATTTAGGTTCTCGGGGGTGCAGCCCTGCACAACTCATAAATAATCCTTTGTGGTGGAATGGACCAATTTGGCTTCAAAAGTCCCCCGATGAATGGTCAAAGCCCATAATAGTTGATGAGCCCCCAGAAGTAAAGAATTAAGCGGGAATTTTTCATTTGTTTTCTACCGCTGATAACGGAAAAGCGGAAGATGTAGGTAGTCATGATATTGAATTATTTTTCAAAATGGGACAAAGCCATGAGGGTTATGACCTACGTGTACCGATACCTTGACATCTTAAAAGGAAGACTAGATACTCAATCAAAAGCACCTTTAGCCTTGAGCCCGAAAAACGAAGATCTTTTATCCCACATAAAAAAAATACCATTGGTCAAGTTTAATGAATTCTCAAGAACAAAATATAAATTAATTCGCCTAGCTCAAATTATATACTATAATAAGGAGTACCACTCCTTAACTAATTATGGAAAGGTTAGCAAAAAATGTTCTCTTTACCCTTTAAATCCGTATTTAGATGAAAACAAGGTCATACGCACAAATGGGAGAATAGCTAATGCAGCGCTTTCTTACAATGAGCGGCACCCGATTATTTTACCCGTTAACTCCATGTTCTGTAAATTGTTTATAAGTTTTTCGCATAATCTCCTTATGCATGCAGGAATAAATTTAATGCTTAGAGCAATAAGAGGAGAATACTATGTGTCACCATTAAGATCAGCCATTCGCTGGCACATTAGGCGATATATTACATGTGTCCGCTACAAACAAAAGAGTAAATCTCAAATAATGGGAGCTCTTCCATTAGAAAGAAGCTCCTTTTCACTACCATTTACCTTCACTGGGTTAGATTTTGCTGGACCCTTTTCAATAAAAACATCTTTAATAAGGAATGCTCCATATCATAAAGGGTACGTTTGCGTATTTGTTTGTTTTTGTACAAAGGCTATACACCTCGAATTGTGTTCAGACTTGACCACAGGCTCCTTTCGTGCAGCTTTCACTAGATTTATTAGTCGCCGCGGTATGCCCCAAAAAATAATGTCGGACAACGGAACGAATTTTGTTGGGGCAGAGCGAACCCTTCGCCACGAATTCGAAGAATTTCTTAAAACAGCTTCCGAAGACCTTGTAGGGAAATATTCATTGCACGGCTTTCAGTGGTCATCTTTCCCCCAAATGCTCCCCATATAGGAGGACTATGGGAGGCCGGAGTCAAAACATTCAAAACCCACTTTAAAAAGGTAGCTCAAAACAATAGATACACTTTTGAAGAATTCACTACTCTTCTAACTCGGATCGAATCGGTTCTTAATTCAAGACCTTTGTCACCGATGTCCGATGAGCCTAATGAATTGCTGGCCCTTACTCCAGGTCATTTTCTGCGAGGAGCCCCTCTCATATTTTTTCCGGAAGCGTCACCCGAATCACTTACGCTTCGAGATCGATAGGAAAAACTTAAGATTGTACATCACCAGTTCGCTCAAAAATGGAAGGATGAATATCTCAAAGAACAAAAAAAGATATAAGTGGCAATACTCTGAAGAAAATATTACTAATAGTCAACTCGTTGTGATAAAGGACGATTTTCTTCCTCCTAATGAATGGAGATTAGGTCGTATTACAAAAACATACTTTGGGAACGACGGGTTTGTTCGGGTTGCTGACATCAAAACACAGGCAAGAATAATCACTAGAGCATTGACTAAACTTTGTATTCTTCCGGTTCCGATCGAAACCGTCTCAGTATAGCTATCTATTCCCACTTTAAACTCATACTTAATTCTATAATTATACAACTTCACATACACTTATTTAATCCTTAAACGTGCCATCAGTAATCATTCTCGTTCACAGGTCACCAAGAAATAATGACATTCATCAATGTCGTATTTGCTACAAATTTCATCCCCTAAGGTTCTGCAAAAGGTTCTTATTAATGACTATTGAAGAACGTCAAAGAAAAGTACGGCTGCTAAGGTATTGTAAAAATTGCTTAGCCCGTTCGCACCACACCGCAGAATGCACCTCAGCTGTTGTCTGTCAGAAATGTGGTTGGGCCCATCATACCCTATTACATCAAAAAAAAAGGTACTCTGCTCCGCAAAACCGTGAGGAATCCAGATCAAGTTCAAATGCAAAAATCCAAAGTCGATCAAGCCGCACAATTAAAGATCGTCTTGGATCGCGCTCAACTCAGCGAAGGCGTAGAAGTTCTGACCGATCAACAGGTTCGTCAAACATGGCAGATCCAAAACGAATCTTACTAGGGGCACTTCGGGCATTGGAGCGTTTTCATTTAATGAGTCAATTATGACACCCTTTAATTTTTAGATTTACTTTTTTATTTCTTTTTGTTATTGGGAGCTATAGTAATATGCAGTCATTTTAAATTTTAAGGAAGTGCCCTTTCACAGTTTATAGTACACATACAAGATATGTATGTTTTATGGGGACACCGTTTAATTTTTAAGATGGGACCTGTTACTAAAACGGGACCAATCTGTAAGCATTACGTATAAAATTACAAAAAAATTTTCAAAATTGGTTCAGAAATGACTGAGTTATGCAGGCTCAAACATTAAAGAAATCAACATTCAGATGGATTGATAACCTCCCTAAATTTTGAAGTAGGTTAAAAATGTATTGTCCCTAAAGGGTTAGCAAATTAAAAAAAGTTGTAGAATTTCAAAAGCTTTTTTATATCAATCTAAAATGTGAAAAAATGTAGTTTTTGTTCGCAGTTTCTGTGAAATTTTCGGAGCACTTTTTCTGTATTTGAAAATGACTTGTATATCTAGGATTTTCATCCCTATAGTATAAGTAACACCACCTTCACTTTTTAAAGATTTACTGTATTCTAAAAGTGTGTATTACCATTTCAGTACATTTTAGCATTTTACGTTAGTAGTGTTTTTATATATAGCATCTAAAAATGTCAGCTTTCAATGGGTTAACATATTTTAGAATTTTAGTACCTCTCGAAAAATACATTCTTTTATATGATACCAACGTTTACGTGCTCCGTAAAAAAATCTAGTGGACAACTGTACTTTTGCTTAGAAAGTTCAGAGGCCTATAACTTTTTATACTTTACTTCTATTTAACTTCAATGTTGTCATAAAAAAAGTTTTTGTATCGTTTGCTATTAATATATTTTTACATTCTTAAAAAAATAGCACATTCAAAATAAACTTAAATAAATTAAAAATTAATTTAAAATAAAACCATTATATAAATATTAAAAATTTGCTCGCTTTGTACGAAGAATTACGGAAAGGTAAAATTTATAGTGAGATATAATCCATTTAGTGGCATATTTTTCATAAACCTTAAGAGATTACTAAAATCAATTAAATTTAATTTACCTCTATGCAACAATTCAATGGATTTTGATAGAAATTCAACTTTAATTATTCGGGTTAAATAATGACTATTTCCTTCTCATTAGTAGGTTCCATTTCAATTACAACATACATAGATGGCTTAAATGAAACCGGACAATTCTAAAACAGTACAGTGCACTTAGAAGCACTTACGAAAAGTTCTACAATATTAACTGCAAAAATTCTCTTTTCTTCCACTGCAGTTTGCTAACATTTAGCATTATAAATTATGCATTGATGACAATGTTACTATGTATATTTCTATTTGGAATTAAGTTTTAATAACACTTTAGTAAAAACATTAATATTTTGGATTTTACGGTCAACAGTTTTGTTATCGGGAAGTTTTATAAACTTAACTTGTATTTTATGTGAATAAAATTCTACTTAGAACTACATTAAAATTTATAATATATACTATTTAATTTTCTTAATCATTTACACTTTTCCTTTCCCACAATTTACCGCAAGCACATTATTAATGAAAAAACTTTTTTTTTGTTTTCCCGCGCATGAAAATTTGTGGAAAAAACAATTAAGTCTGTAATTTTATTTTTTAATGCAAAATAAATCGTGTCAGTGAATAACATTTTTAAATAAAAGATAATTATTAAAATATAATTTTTAAAATGTTTGCTTTATAATCTCGCAAAGAAATCCTGTGTAAGTTACCTTAAGAAATGTTTTCCTATTTACATCCAGTATTAAGAAGCAAAATAATTAATATGTCATTAAAACTATAAAAAATGTGATTAATAAGACTTAATAAGACAAAAGAAAGTAAATTTACACAATTCGAAATAGTGTAAAACCAATGAACTAAGAAAAAATCCTTATTAACAAAGCTAAAAGAACGAACTTAAGGGGATTAAAATTAATTCATTAAAGTTCTAACAAATAATAACAGAGAACCTAGAAATGTTGACTGCAGCAGATGAAAATCATCAACATCAAATCAACAGCAGAGCAGCAGCAGCACATCGCCTGAAGCTACAGTGGGGGAATTCCGGCAAGTTGTATCTTCTATATTATTATTATTTTCCAAATTAACATAATCAAATATTATAGTAACATTGAAAGTATTGAATTATTGTTGTTATTATTCCTTAATTTTATTAAACCGTTATACCATTTAAACATTTCTTTTAACATTTGAAAAGTTTGTATCTAACCTAATGGCCATTAGACTCATTAGGTTCTTTATCTTTAATTAAGCAGTTTATGTAAGCCAACCATTATTTAATGAAAAAAATTAAATAAATGAAAAATTGTAAATAATTTTGATTGATATGAAAAACTAATAGTACTATTTGGATAGAAATGTCAGGAAAACAGGGGCGTTAGGAACACACTTTAGGAACACTGTCAAAGGCATAAGGTTGGGTTAGGTGTATCTCAGTGTGACAATATACCTAGCATACGCGGTTCACATAAATGAAGAAAATAGAAGAGAATAAAATCGGATATTACAACAAACTCTCGGTTTTTGATGTGGCATGGGGAGTTTAGTTATATTATTACACGTAGAAGCAAATATTGGTCAAAGAACTTACCTAATCTGACAGAGCTAGCAAGGGTATACATGGCACCGTTGTGTTTTGAGCAATATTTTTGTTATAATATATATGTGTAACATTCATACTTTTTATTATTTTTTTTATGATTAAAAACAATATTGAAGCTGAATTGTCATTGATGCATGACTCAGGGGATCCAACTGCTGGTACATTTGCTTCAATTTCCTGCCTAGATAATGTTGTTAAAGATTCCACGATTGAAAAACATGTAAAATAGATTTATAAACATGGAATTAGTTAATGGGAATTTGCAAAAATTAATTTTGTATAAGAAGAAATTATTAAGATTGAGAAGAAAAAAGCCGGACAACTCAGATAGGAAACAGGATCCGAGAAAGAGTTGGAAATTCATAAATGACACGCTGGGTAGAAACTCGAGGAGAAGTATTTAAATTAAAGATGGTAATGGAAATTAAATTTTTGATGATATACAAAAAGTTCAAACCTTGAACAACAAATTTAATATTCACCAATATATTCTTTGAATTCATTAAGGACATTTATTTGATGCCAAATAAGATTTAATTTTGATTACACAACGCAGGATGAAATGAGGGGTATTATATTAAAGTTAAAACCGAACAAAAGTTGTGACCATGACAATGTTTTTACAAAGGTTATATTAAAATGTGTAAATGAATTTACACATTACTTGTCAAACATTTTTAACAATATGATAAGTAAAAGTATATATCCAGACATACTGAAAATTCATAAAATAGTCCCAGTTCCAAAAGAAAAAAATGCATCAATAACTGATATGTATAGGCCAATAGCTGTGTGATCTGTAATTAATAATATTTTTGAAAGAATCTTATACAACCAAATTTCATCGTATATGTATAATAACAGATTACTTAATGATTTGCAATACGGATTCAGGAAAGGATGTGCTACTGCAGAAGCAGTTGTAAATATTATAAACTTTATTTGTGAAAGCTTGGATAAAGAACGTAATGGTGTAGCTGGAATTTTTTACGATTTTAGTAAAGCATTTGAACTTATAGATCATGATATTTTGCTGCAAAAGCTAGAATTCTATGGCATTTACGGAATAGATCTGCTTCTGATTAAAAGTTATTTGGCTAAACGGAAGCAATTTGTTCAGATAGGTGGTAGTAAAAGCTCTTTACGTCGTGTTTTACATGGAGTCCCTCAGGGAAGTGTGCTTGGGACATTGTTATTTACAATATTTATTAATTATTAACATAATCTGGATCTTACTGAAAAAGTATACATGTATGCTAAAGATATTTGCTTGTTTTACCCATACAAACATAAAAAACTAGTAAAGGCTTACATGGAATGTAATGTTGCATTAATATCTATGTTTGCTAAAATCAATAGGTTCGTATTGAATTCCAAGAAAATACAATTGATAAGATTTAAACCAACCTCTCATAATTATAATTTTTCATTGTTTGTTGATGGCACAGATATTGTTGAGGTTAGATCTATAAAATATTTGGGAATAAATTTTCAGAACAATCTAGCTTGGAACCAACATTTACAATCTCTCAGAAGAAAGTCTGCTCAAGCTGTCGGTATTTTATATAAGTTAAAAAATAAGGATAAGGATACTAAACTAAACTATAATGCTTTGATTTAAAGTCATTTAAATTATTTAGCTACTTTATATGGATATAAGAAAAGTAATGACTTGAAATCGCTTCAATTTAAAATAAAGCTCTTAAAGTGGTGTATAATCTTCCAATTACATATCCAACAATTTTATTACAAACCGATATATGCTAAACAATCTTACCAATACATGGGCTTTGCAAAATGCAATTATTACTGTATGTATTCAAGTGCTTGCACTATATTGGATATCACACTATACAGTTTACGAGAAATGAACATGCAATAAATACAGGAAGCAATGGAAGCTTAAGAATAGCCTGGTGCAGGTTAGAAAAAACAAAACAGCGTATCGAATTCAAGGGTAGTCGTGAGTACAATAACTTGCCACAAAACTTAAAAGACTAAAATAGAATTAAATTTTTAAAAAGTTATTAATAGAACACATGTTGCAACACATAAATGAACTATTGATATAATTGATCTCAAATTGTAAAGTGTATTAAATTTTATTAACAATTAATAATATATATTGTAGATTTTTGTACTTAAAAATTTTTGGCTAGTTGCCCTAACAATGCCTTTAAGGCAAACTATTGTAATATGAATATATTAAAAATAACATTTGCAAAAACCAAATAAAAAAAAAATAACTGTGAAAAATTTTATCAACTCATTGACTACTTATACATTTAAACATCATCAAAAGAAATATTTTAAATTGTTTAATAATGGATCGATTTTTCTTCGCTTAGATTTTTAGAACGTATATTAAACATTTCTGTGACTTTATTCAATTAGAAATTTGCTAGTGCTACTAAGAATAATATTATGCGACATTTCGTTTGTTTGATATTTAATAACCTAATATGTGCATTTTATGAATAAAGTCAGCCAGACGTACACTTGTTCTTCGGCTTAAACACTAATTTTTATCTTAACTTTTTGATTATTACGATTTGATCAATTTGTTTAGAAAAAAATCTTTAGTTTGTCTAAAAACTTGTGAGAATTTTTTAAAGAGCTAAGTAGCAGTAGCGAATTGACCCTCGGAACGTGCTTATACCTGGAATTTAACTGAATAATATTTGACTATGCAATAAAACCAAAATGTTATTTCCTTTGTTTTCAGTAATTACCTATGTATAACTTAGAGCAATAAAAAAAACTAAATACAAACGATAAAATTGACCAAACAATTTATATATATTTTAACTAGTTTTTGCTTAATTGCAAAGTCTAAACTTGTATGTACTAACTAAAGAAACGAATGCAGTAATTTAATGAGCAAAACGTAATTGTGTAGAAATGTATAATACAGGATGCCTGAGTTCTGCAGGCACAAATATAAAAAAGAATTCGATAAATCAATAACCATTTTCTTGTTTTGAAATTGTTTTAAAATCAAGAATTTAAAGCTCTCCTTATATCGTGTATTAGAATGAAAAATTTTCATGTATATGATAGTAAATAGTCAACTTTATTTAATAAGTGGCCAAAAATAATACAAAAAGTTTTTACAAAGCATAAAACTTTAATTAAAACTAGGTTCATTTGCAGAATAATCGCACGGAAATAATACATGAGAACAAATAAAGAAAAATTTGTGTGGCTAACTATTCAACTGATTTTATATCTTAAGCTTTTAAGGAAGTTCCAGGCATGGTTTTGACACAAAATTTTTAAAACATGTGAAATTGAATTTTTATTTAAAACAAACTACTGACAAAAATCATAAAGTATTATAATATAAGTCGACGATAAGCCCTATAGCATGATAACATGGACTTGCGAATTAAAAAAATATGTTTAAAAAATAAATTCAAGTAGGGTTTTTCTATAATAAAGATATTGTATAAAAATATTTTTATGCATAAAATGATATATGTACGCTTAAAGACATGTTAAAATTATGTAATTTTTACCAGGATGTATAATATTACAGCATTTTACATGTGTTTGAAAAAATCAATGCTTACTTTACGTTTTGGATTCTTGGTATTCTTATTTATCAAATGAATTGAAGTAACTTGATGTTTAAGGCAGATACATGTGAAGAATGCTGATGAAGGATGTTGCGGTTCAGACAATTAATGTTTTTTTTTTTTTTAATAAACACATTGTAAATAATTTTCTTTTTGTAATTTAGTTTTTTTAGCTCTTCAAATTAATACAATTATGCATCTTTTGAAGACAATATTAACAAAATTTACCAAGAGTGTTTTTAATTTAAGCGAAATACAGAGAAGGTAAAATTTGATTTTTGTTATACCGCTGAAATAGAGTTGTAATTTTATGGATCCCGCGATTAGCTATAAAGAAAATATTTTTGACCGCCTTTTCAAAATATGTGCCTCATTTTAGCGTGCAGGATATTGCATAGGAATTTATTGGTGTAAAATGAGTTTAACTATATTCCATCGCTGAATTATCGAACAATTAAATTTACTAGTTCTTGAATAAATTTCTTTCGAAGCATAATTTAGCCTGCAACAGAAGTGCTTCCACATCGCTGCTAAAACAGGGATGATTTTTTGTTTCCTTTGCACCCTAATAATAACCATTGTTTGGATTTTGCGCTCTGCCACTTCTTTAAAATGGTTTTTGTTAACATTAGTATAAGAAAAACATAAATGTGTATAGAAATAATTTCTAAACAACAAATTAAGTCTAAATAAAACTAAAAATTTTATTTCCTATTGTTCTACGTAGCACAGCTTTTTAAAAAAGAGTAAGTGATTACCAAATTGTTTCTGTAGAGAAATGAAATATTTAATATACTTTAGTATGATAAAGTGAAAAAGTATACGAGTGGCACTTAGATATGAAATTACGTTTGTATGGATGCGTGAACAAGTGATTTCTGTTTATTTTATTATATTTTATAGTTAAGACCAAAAAGTGTTTTCTACAACAATGTTTAATAACAAAAAAATTAATAATTTTCTGAATACTATATATTTCACATAACCTTCTACGCATAATTAATTAAATCAGTATATTAAGTTATTAATATAAACATGCATCCTTAACTAAGTGTGTATGAACAATACACAAATAACGGTAGCTTATCAGTTTGGCGTTAGAACGTATGACACCTACTACGGTTTGGGAGCTTCTATACCGGCCACATGTACCCTATAATGCTGCTCAGAACGTAAGAACATAATTTGTAAAGGCTTAATATAATAATGCGTAAAAATATGTACACAAACATACGTATACGTGAGTACATACATAATTTATAAGTGTGTAGTATGTAAGAATGCAAAAGTGGCGTGCTATTATTTGCAAAATAATAACAAAATGCATACAATTACTTACAATTGTTTATAAATTATAAAATCAAGCTTGAAAAAAACATAGAATTTACCTTAAAAAACAAAGCTTACGACATTTCATACTTAATTGCCGATAATAACTATAAGCATATTTTGTTTATTTATTATTATTATTTTTTTTAATTTTTTATGTATATACATAAACATATATGTATATTTTTATTAATATTAGATATTATTTTGCAATAGAATATTTACTTAATTTTTTCTGTTACCAAACAGTTTGAAAATTTTCCACGTTAACCAAAGGGTAGACCTATATCTTAAAGCTTTCCTTTAAACTTTCTAACATCTCAAATACCGCATTCTTTACCTGCCAAAACTGAAATTTTATTTTTTTTACAACTTTTAAATAATTTAACTAGGTGCCAGACAGAGTTTTAATTTCTCTGATGTTTGACCATATAAATAATGTCTTTTGCTATTTATTCGTATGTATCCACGATCATTTAGTATATCACGCGTTAGAGGATTGAGATACATATGTTATAACTATTTATACCCCTCACCACAGGTTGAAAAGAGTATATCTATTTTTGTCATGCTGTGTGTAATTTCTACAATATCAATAAAGTATATATGTATATTCGGAAATCTTATGTATAGCGAAGTCGATTGAGCGATGTCCGTCTGTCCGTCCGTGTTGAGGTCGAAATTAATTTTGCCAAAGTACTACATTAGCTAGAAAAAAGTTAAACACGCCAATCGATCAGCCATAGTTTCGAAAATTTTGCTTCTGAAAACCAGCAAGATCAGGTCAGCGAGAAAAATACCGCGCCTGCCTCTAATTTTTCCATATAATTTGGAATAAATCCAATTGAGTGAAGTAACTCCAATCAAAAAATTAAAAATAAGAAAAAATATCAAGGAAAAAAATTGAATGATGGTGAATATTTTTTAAGATATCAATATGGGTTTCACTTAACAGCCTTTGACAAAATCTTTTACATAATACTTTAATACAAAAAAAAAAAAAAATACTTAACCCATTAAGAGCCAATGACACTTTTATATAAAGAATTTCTTAATTTAAATTTTTTATGAAATCAGGAGTTAAACTGTGGTCATTATAAATGAATTGAAACAGGAACTTTAGCCGAAAATCAATTTTTAAACAGTTTTTTTTTTAATTTTTAAATTTTTGTCACCCCAATATTTGTTTTTTTAATTGGAGTAAATTGATTGATAAATTGTATTTGTCCATTATGTTGTGGATTCATATTGTATTTTATGTTAGTACACTAGCTACATATGTATGTTAGTAAATTTGTTAATTATATATAGTTAGTGGGTTAATTTTAGCATACTTTTATAAAAGTGGTCCACCTAAAGAGTGTGCAAATAGTCATATTGCAGCGGAGCCACCAACCAATGGATAAAGCCAAATGTCATGTGGTAAGTCACGCCACAGCTTTAATTCCAAGACTAATAAAAAAATTATATATATAATGAAACGATAGTTACCTTTACCTGTTTTTGCTGAAATAAAAAAATGATTTATTAAAAGATAATAAATAAAAACTAATTTTAATCTTACATGTTACTTACATCGTGTGTGCTTCTAAATTTATAGTACAAATGAAAAGAATTTGCTGTCAGCTGTTATCGGTCACATAAAAGGTTGCCAGATACGATGATGTAACAACATGTATAACTGTGGGTTGATGAAAACAGTAAAATAGTTATGAATGAATTTTTGTTGTTTTACGTTAGGTTTGAACTAAACTCCAAAATGCTTATGAAGTAACTACATTGAAAAGCAGAATAGGATAAATGTTTAGTTTGGATTGATAAGGAAAAATATATAAGTTTAGAAGAGCTCAAAGTAATATTGTGATTGGAAATGTTTTTAGGAAAATTAAATCATAAATAGAGGGTACAACCCAGCCATTTTAGAAATGATACATTTGTTTTCAATGCAAACAGTTCCATTTTTTGGTGATTTTTAATCTTCGAATATTTGCTATTTTTATATAAAAATTTTTGTTTTAATTTGGAAAAAGTGTGTCGAAAACTATTATATATATTTTTGTATTTCATTTGTATTTTAAACCTAATAAATGTTTATTCGGTTGAAAATTTTGTTTAAGTGTTATATAAAGAAACAAAAGGTAATACTAAAAAAAGTTCAAGTGAAGTAGATAAGAAGTATTAGTTTTTTTTAAAATACTAGAAGGTGAAACTTTATGCAGGCTGTGTCCAGCCGAAGAGTCCATTAGGATAACACTTCGACTGACAACTTAAAAACTTCACACAAATCGTTCGACAAGGGGATGGAATTCCTAACTTTTCAGGACGAACCTTTAAACTATTGCTCCTGGAAAGACATAAAAGGTCTAAACAAATTAATCACCCTTATTCTGTTTGGCGACGTCAACATCGTCGTCAATTTAAAGACAACATCAATTTAACACGACGTTAATACTAATTAGGTATTCCCTAAGAGCATAATGACGACGTTGACTTTTTATCGATAATATAAATAAGTAAAACACACATATCGAATATTTGTGTCTGTTGATTCGATTTGTTTTCTATTATGTAAAGAAAGTGTTGTGGAAAGCTTAAGTTATGATGTTTACTGCTTGATAAGAAGCTTTGCATTAATAAAACTTTTAATTTGTATTGTTATTATTTAAGGGATACAAAAACAATAAGTGAAGATCCTAATATACAAATCCATTTATCAGTTGTAATAATGATACTAAGGGTCATTTTTTTAATTGTCCACTGTTCCTTAAACTCAGTAGAAACTGTGCCCCTGCGAAATTCTCTAGCAAGGAATAGACTTTTTCTATTTCTTCCATAAATTTTTCAAATTGGCAGGGGTTGATAATTTTAGTTTTTCTCATTTCCTTTAGGTTATTTTGTATATTTCTTGTTTTGCTTTTTTTATTATCGCCGTATGCTTTCGATGTTTTTTAAGTTTTCTTTAGCAGACGACACAATTCAACACCAAAAATCACGACGACAAATTAAACGGCAACATCTATTGTTCTTAGGAAATACCAAAAATATGTCGACAGTCATCGATTAATGATAATATTGACAACAGGAATACCGATTTACAACAAACGAAGAAAAACGATATCGTCTTGTGTTGACGACGCCAAACAGAATAAAAGTGAATGTGTGTAAATGCGTTTTTTTCATTTAATGAGTCAATTATGACACCCTTTAATTTTTAGATTTACTTTTTTATTTCTTTTTGTTATTGGGAGCTATAGTAATATGCAGTCATTTTAAATTTTAAGGAAGTGCCCTTTCACAGTTTATAGTACACATACAAGATATGTATGTTTTATGGGGACACCGTTTAATTTTTAAGATGGGACCTGTTACTAAAACGGGACCAATCTGTAAGCATTACGTATAAAATTACAAAAAAATTTTCAAAATTGGTTCAGAAATGACTGAGTTATGCAGGCTAAAACATTAAAGAAATCAACATTCAGATGGATTGATAACCTCCCTAAATTTTGAAGTAGGTTAAAAATGTATTGTCCCTAAAGGGTTAGCAAATTACAAAAAGTTGTAGAATTTCAAAAGCTTTTTTATATCAATATTGATCTAAAACGTGAAAAAATGTAGTTTTTGTTCGCAGTTTCTGTGAAATTTTCGGAGCACTTTTTCTGTATTCGAAAATGACTTGTATATCTAGGATTTTCATCCCTATAGTATAAGTAACACCACCTTCACTTTTTAAAGATTTACTGTATTCTAAAAGTGTGTATTACCATTTCAGTACAATGTAGCACTTTACTTTAGTAGTGTATTTATATATACCATCTAAAAATGTCAGCTTTCAATGGGTTAACATATTTTAGAATTTTAGTACCTCTCGAAAAATACATTCTTTTATATGATACCAACGTTTACGTGCTCCGTAAAAAAATCTAGTGGACAACTGTACTTTTGTTTAGAAAGTTCAGAGGCCTATAACTTTTTATACTTTACTTCTATTTAACTTCAATGTTGTCATAAAAAAAGTTTTTGTATCGTTTGCTATTAATATATTTTTACATTCTTAAAAAAATAGCACATTCAAAATAAACTTAAATAAATTAAAAATTAATTTTAAATAAAACCATTATATAAATATTAAAAATTTGCTCGCTTTGTACGAAGAATTACGGAAAGGTAAAATTTATAGTGAGATATAATCCATTTAGTGGCATATTTTTCATAAACCTTAAGAGATTACTAAAATCAATTAAATTTAATTTACCTCTATGCAACAATTCAATGGATTTTGATAGAAATTCAACTTTAATTATTCGGGTTAAATAATGACTATTTCCTTCTCATTAGTAGGTTCCATTTCAATTACAACATACATAGATGGCTTAAATGAAACCGGACAATTCTAAAACAGTACAGTGCCCTGAGAAGCACTTACGAAAAGTTCTACAATATTAACTGCAAAAATTCTCTTTTCTTCCACTGCAGTTTGCTAACATTTAGCATTATAAATTATGCATTGATGACAATGTTACTATGTATATTTCTATTTGGAATTAAGTTTTAATAACACTTTAGTAAAAACATGAATATTTTGGATTTTACGGTCAACAGTTTTGTGATCGGGAAGTTTTATAAACTTAACTTGTATTTTATGTGAATAAAATTCTACTTAGAACTACATTAAAATTTATAATATATACTATTTAATTTTCTTAAGCATTTACACTTTTCCTTTCCCACAATTTACCGCAAACACATTATTAATAAAAAACTTTTTTTGTTTTCCCGCGCATGAAAATTTGTGGAAAAAACAAATAAGTCTGTAATTTTATTTTTTAATGAAAAATAAATCGTGTCAGTGAATAACATTAATAAATAAAAGATAATTATTAAAATATCATTTTTAAAATGTTTGCTTTATCATCTCGCAAATGAAATCCCGTGTAAGTTACCTTAAGAAATGTTTTCCTATTTACATCCAGTATTAAGAAGCAAAATAATTAATATGTCATTAAAACTATAAAAAAATGTGATTAATAAGACTTAATAAGACAAAAGAAAGTAAATTTACACAATTCGAAATAGTGTTAAACCAACCCCGAAACACCAATGAACTACGAAAAAATCCTTATTAACAAAGCTAAAAGAACGAACTTAAGGGGATTAAAATTAATTCATTAAAGTTCTAATAAATAATAACAGAAAAACTATAAATGTTGACTGCAGCAGATGAAAATCATCAACATCAAATCAACAGCAGCAGAGCAGCAGCAGCACATCGCCTGAAGCTACAGTGGGGGAATTCCGGCAAGTTGTATCTTCTATATTATTATTATTTTCCAAATTAATATAATCAAATATTATAGTAACATTGAAGGTATTGAATTATTATTGTTATTATTCCTTAATTTTATTAAACCGATATACCAATTAAAAATTTATTTTAACATTTGAAAACGTTTTTATCTAACCTAATGGCCATTAGACTCATTAGGTTCTTTATCTTTAATTAAGCAGTTTATGTGAGCCAACCATTATTTAATGAAAAAAAATAAATAAATAAAAAATTGTAAATAATTTTGATTGATATGAAAAACTAATAGTATTATTTGGATAGAAATGACAGGAAAACAGGGGCGTTAGGAACACACTTTAGGGACACTGTCAAAGGCATAAGGGTGGGATTTACAACAAACGAAGACAGTAAAAACAAAATTACAGAACTATGTTTATAATTATATTTCATATTTATATTCTTTTATATTTTAATTACATTAGATTTTTTATATTAATACTAAAATAATTTTTTTTACCTACAATTTTAACATCCTGTCAGTGTTTCTGTTAAAAAAATTTAAAAATAGTAAAGTATTGGATTATAGTTCTGAAGGTATATATATTTTGAAGTACCCACCTTGTATTCTACTGTTCCTTATCAGTAAAAATTTATTAAGGTTTGCAAAGGCAAGGAATGAATATTCAAACGAGAAACTAAAAGAATTTAAAACAGAGAACAAGATTTAAATAAGCCAACAGATAATAGAAAAAGAATAAGAAATCCAGAATTTGATTTGAATATAACTTCAATGCACACTGAAGCTAAACAAAGAAAAGTCATATAGCCAAAGATGGCAAATTCCAACAGAGAGGAATCGTAACCGTGCTACATTCTTTAGGAAAGGGATAGATAAGAGATAAGACAGGTGGTGAAAGGAGAAAGATAGATAGTTATTTTACTTCGCCGGCGAATCTGCTAAGAAAGTACCGACGAAGGAGACTGCAAGTTTTTTGTTCATTCTGAATATGTATTTATACCATTAAACAGAAAAAAACATTTTTTGTGTTTTGATTGCCGCAGGATTCGAACCCTGAACAACCAGGTTTGTAGTCAACGTGTTTACCACTTTGACTACAGCAGCAGATTTTCGTCAAATTGGAAGGGATAAACTAGGCCTTATCTTCAGCAACAGATCAATTAGTGCAGATGACTTTATTTTTCGATTAGACCCTCTTAGAACACATTATAACAGTCCTGAAAAAGAAGTAGTTAGAGACTTTCATTTGTTGTTGTCAGATTCGGTGAAAGATTGGTATTGGTCATTTATAGAGACACATGGTGTTACTGAATGACCCGTTCTCCGATTAGCTTTGTTGTCACAGTATCAATCACCCAAATCGAACTTCGAAGCAATGCGTGATTTAGTTGAAAGAGAGAAAGAAATTTCCGAGACTATTGATGTGTTTTTTCATGTGATGAATAAGCTGCAATCAAAGTTAACTCAACCCATACCAGAATATAACATTATCAAAATAATGAAACATAACATAAATTTAAATGTTGCCCGTATCGTCTACCCAATGCCGTTTCGTCAGTGGATCAGGTGTGTATAGAATGCAACGAAGCAGGAAGAAATTTTCCTAGAAAAGAGGTTAGAGGCAGTGCACCACCTAGAACATCTCGGCACGTAAATGAAGTACAGTTTGTCTCAGAAGAAGAATTACATAACATACCTTATCCTGAATGTTTAGACGTCAATGCATTGCAGTTTACCCAACAACAACAAAAACCACAAGTAATCTACTGGAACAGTAAAGTAGCTAGCCATGTCTTTATGGAATTTCCTGCTGAACAACGGGCATTGTTTTATTACAAATGTGGGAGCCCAAACGTAACGACGGCAAAATGTCC
This sequence comes from Cistogaster globosa, assembly GCA_937654795.1. Lineage (NCBI taxonomy): Eukaryota > Metazoa > Arthropoda > Insecta > Diptera > Tachinidae > Cistogaster > Cistogaster globosa. The sequence goes on from OW569408.1 coordinate 25,571,608, forward strand.
TACGTGCGCACAGAAAAACATGAGGAGTGGCGTGGGAGCGACAGGGGACATACGTCAGAAGGAGAACCCTGTAATAAAATAGTCTTAAAGTATTAAACCATTTTTTTTTAAGTTAATAGTAGAAATTATGAGTCGCATATGAGACATTATATCCCTTTAAAAATAAGGCAGAAAAATTATGACGAAGTAAAGGCTAGAATATTTGAATCAAAACCGGTGAAGAAACGTATTTTAAAACTTTGACAAAAATTTAAAGTACGGAAACTTTTAAGACTCCAGGCTATTAAAAAAGCTGACAGAAATATAAATGACCCAAGAGTTTTTCTTGAAGTAGTGACAAATGTGGTAGGGTTATTAGATTCTGGAGCATCTGTCATTGTGTTAGAAAATGGTTGTAGAGAGTTTATAAAAAAATTATGCATCCGTTTTAACCCCTGGTTAACCAATGTAAAAACTGCCAGTGGTCAACAACATAGGTTATTAGGTAGAGTAAAATTATCTGTAAAATACAAAAAGCAAGAGCACGAAATGTTTTTGTATTATTGTCCTGAACTAGTACAAGTTTTATACTTAGGGATGGACTTTTGAAGGTTATTTGGTTTATTTACAGAAGTAGTAAACGTGAGTAAGATATGAGCAAGATTCAGGAGGATTTTATGGTTTAGGACTGACTACGTTAGAAGAACACAAAATCGAGTTAGTCAAAAACGCTATGCCAGTTAAAGAATGATATTACCCTATTTCGCCAGCGGCACAGGGAATTGTAAGCAAAGAAATCGATAAAATTTTAAAGCTAAATGTTACAGAAGTAAGTAAGAGCGTCTGGAGCAATAGAACGACAATTGTAAGAAAGCCCGGGAAAAATCGCTTGTGCTTGGATGCACGTAAACTTAACAAAACTACAATAAAGGACGCTTATCCGCTTCAAAATATAGACGGAATCTTGAGCAGAATCGACGAGACATACTTAGTAAGTAGTGGTGACCTGAAGTATGCCTTCTGGCAAATTAGGCTAGATGAAAGAAGTAAGCAATATACTGCATCTACAGTGGCAGGCCGCCCGTTGTACCACTTTAGGGTTATGCCGTTCGGCTTGTGCATTGCTGCGCAACGCCTATGCAGATTAATGGACAAGATTATACCCCAAAGATAACGTTTTCATCTATTTAGATGATTTACTAGTTATTTCAAGTAGTTTTGACGAGCATCTTCGAATTGTATCAGAAATAGCAAAATGTCTTAAAGGCAAATTTGACTATAGGGTTTTAGAAATCCCAATTCTGTTTTCAGAAACTAAAATATCTCGGCTTTATTATAGGAGGCGAAATGTTGAAAACGGACCCGGAAAAAATTAAAGCCATCAAAAACATTAAGTTACCCCAAAATACCAGAGAGATCAGAAGTTTTTTAGGTACCGCCGGATGGTGCAGGCAGTTCATTCGAGATTTCGCATCAATTTCAGCGCCTCTTACCGATACTTTAAAAAAATCAAAAAAGTTTACGATGACTCCAAGAGGCAGAGGAATCATTTGAATAACTTAAAAGGGATTTGACTTCTGCCCCCGTTCTGAAACACGCTGATTTTTTCCAAGAGATTTTTTATTCAGCGTGACGTGTCAAGTTATAGTATAGGAGCAGTATTATTTCAAGTCACACTGACACTGAAAAAGAATGCTTAGAGGCCTTATTAGCTATTCGCAAATTCAGGCCTTATGTTCAGATGATGCCGTTCACAGTCATTGCGGACCATGCGAGCTTAAAATGGTTAATGACTATGAAATATTTGAGTGGATCTTTTACAAGATGGTCTTTAAAATTGCAGGCATATGATTTTGACGTCAAGCATCGAAAAGGGGAAAAAATTTGGTAGCTGATATGTTATCCAGGTCACCGGTGAATTCAATAAGCGAGATAAGTAAAGATGAACTACTAGATTTTGAGAATTGGAAATCGAACAGTACAAAAATCTAATAAATAAAAATGGCAAGTCAAGTTAAGAATTTTGTATCAAATTGTCAAATATGTAAGGAATCAAAATCGTCTAACCAAAATTTAAGACCGGGATTGGTGAAGAGGTATAAATAGAGAGAAAATTCAAAAATTTTACGTGGACTTTCTGCGAAAGTATCCTAGGTCAAAGAATGGAAATATTCACATATTTATCGTAGTAGATCATTTTTCGAAATTTATCTTCTCAAAGGCCATGAAAGAGGTAACGGCTATTAACTTGTTACGATTTTTGGTAACGGAAATATTCCATAAATTCGGCGTGCCGGAAATTATACATAGTGATAACGGGGTGCAATTTTCTGGGAAAGTGTTTCAGAATATGATTGCGGCTTTTAAAATTCGACATCAATCTAACGCTTCTGGAAGGATTAATTAATCAGTTCTAGCGGCAATAACGGCCTACTTACAGGAGGATCAAAGAGGCTGCGATCTTTTGTTGTTTCCTGGCTAAAGTTCATTTATCAATTTAATTTCTAAAAATCTTTAGAAAGAAAAATTATTTACAAATGTATACAGACAAAAGCAAATTTGCATTCGCGATCAATCGATGATTGATACAAAAATTTCAAAAGCAAATGTATGAGACCAGTGAAGAAATACTTTTGTTTGTGTGTCGATTTCTTCGTATTCTTATTTATAAAATTAGTGGGTTAAATGGATGATGTTTACAATGTACACAATCTAAAGTAGTTAGATGCGAAGAATGCTGATGATGGATTTGGCGGTCTTGAAAATGCGGCATTACATTCTGCCAGCGTCTAATTTTTCTTGTTTTCTTTGGAAAACGTCCGCATACATTTGTGAATTATTTTTCATTCTAAAGATTTTTAGAAATTAAATTAATAAATTAACCTAAATATTTACGGTTCAAATCCTAAATAGAAAAAAAACTTAATAATTAACAAAAAACGCAAGGCACTGCGCATGTAAATTCATACCTAACTACACAACAGTTAATATGATACTGGAACAGCATCTTTAGTGTTGTGGGTAAAAAAGTAAGGATGACAGACAAATGCAAAATTTGCATTAAAAAAAATATTTCTTAAAGTATTAAATTCTACTAAACGAATTTGTCCGTTAATGTATTTAATTTTCCTTTGCTACTAAATTAATGGTTTTAAACAATTTATTTGTACGTTCACCGATTTGACTTGTATTATTCAGCTAAAATGAAAAATCATGTAACTAACAAAACATTAAAAATGTGTTTTTCTATTGAATTTAATGCTTTAAATGAAAATGTATCTTCCTGAATAAACAAAAAAAAAACACAATTTTCAATATTTGTTAGTTACATGTTTTTTTTTATTTTGGCTTACTATATAATCTTGAGTTGGGGATACGCCATTTTAATTTGTTATAATATAGACTCATTTATCATTATATTGAAATGAATGACATAGTATATGTTTGTATACGAAAACAATAAATTAAAATTTTTTTTTGTAAAGATGCTTATCTTAAATTGCTTCTTTTTGGGGACAAAATCGGGGATTTTTATGGACATCATGAGTTAAATTGGGGACAAGAGCCAAAATTTTATTGGCAACACTGAAGCCCAGGGAGTAAGTGTAATACATACAGTGGCTCAAACGTATAATTGGACACTAAGTATGAGGTTATTTTAATGCCGATTTTTTCACTTCAGTATAATAAGTTTTAAAAAACGTTGACGCAGAGCAGTAGGTTAGGTTAGGTGAGGCAGGCGGCCGTTTTGCCACAGCCCACTTGGGTCCATTGATTGGTCCCTTTGTGTTACCTGCTGTTAGAAGGGAGAGAGAAGAAGAAACAGAGAGAGAAGATTAGGATCCTAATGCAGAGTAGTAAATTATTGAAAACATTTAAAACAATGTGTAATACTTATCTTATTTTATTGAAAATCATTTTTTAAATAAAGAAAGAATCAAAATAACAAGTTTTATGTCAAACACATAATTGGAGAGTAAATATAAGATACAGTTTTAGTACTTAGAAGCAAAACCTTTTGCTTTTATCACTGCTTTCATACGTCGAGGCATCGACTGCACGAGATTTGCGCAAAATTCCAGAGTTATGTTGTTCCACTCATGTATTATTCCCTGCTTCAGCTTACGGGCAGTAATTTTGGATAATTATGAATCAGCTTTAGGAATGATTTTGTTTTTATTTCCCTCAAAATCCGCCGCTTATCATAATCATTTAATTTCTTTACTCGAGCAATACGACTTTTATTTTCCACTCGAGAATTTTGTTGATACGGGCGTCGATCAACAATTTCAACAAATTTGCGCACTGATTTACCCTCTCCATGTAATCTTATAATTAAATGCCAATCCGAAGTTGTTTATTTTTTTCTTTGATCCATTGTAAATTTATTCTGTAGTTTTGACACTATACTTATATAATGATTGATAATTTGCATTATAACAAACATGAACTCACTCAGAAGAAAAATTAATGATCCACAGAACAGGTTTAAACTACGTGTCCAATTACATATGTGTTCGACATAAATTTTTTTTGTTTCCTTTTTTTCTTTATTTTATATTTTTTAATAAAATATGCTAATTATTACACCTTGTTTTAAAGGTTTTACAATAATCTACAATTTTGCATCAAGTTTGTTAGGATTAATTTCTCTAAAGTGAAAAGATCGGCATTTAAATAATTTCATACTTAATGTCCAATTATACGTTTGAGCCACTATATGTTGGTTTTTATCATTTTTCTAAATATTTTTATTTTATATTTCAGGACTACTGGAAATTATACGGAAACTGTGGGTGAAGAAGTGGAAACTGTACTCCACGAAAGCGATGTTTTCGACTTCGTAGAAATTTCAACATCGATGGAAGTGATTGATGTGCTTGATGACCACCTATGCAAATCAAATTCAAATGTATCCTCTGCCCTCAAAAAAAGAAAAGACCTCTGTATAAACAATATTGAGCAACAGTTAACGGGAACAATGACTGACATTAAAACGTTTATGGAGAAAAAGATGCAGGACTCGAATGCATCAAGTAACTCCAATATCCTCAAGAGTTAATGTTCTACTAGGAGGCTTGCGCACCATCAACAGGAACATAGAGGGAAAAAATCATAGAATATTATGTAAATGCTAAATTGTTGATTTGAATGATGGCAGTATAGAAAATATAATTATTAACTAAATATTCTATATTGCCATCTTGCAAATCAAAATTTGGCATTAAGATAAGTATTCTACGATTGATCATTATTAATTAAAGAAAATGGATCTGATTTCTTAGCCCACTTTCCATGATCGGATCACGAGAAGTGTGTTAAATTTCCCTCGCAAACTTTCGAATACACAACAAACAAAAGAGATTTTTACTTAGCTTTTCTTTGAAGCGCAATTGCACCTTCAATCATAAAATATGTTTTGAGTGTGTCTTTTAAATTAAAAGCGTGTCGCGTTGTGTTATTCGAGTAAAGGATATTGGTCGAGAATTAACTATGCTGCATTCGTTTCCAATATCAGCTCGCCATCTTCCAGTTATAATATTACCACTTCAATTTTCCTCATAGTCCACATAATAATTGGTCAATAACTTGCATTTGCTTGGTCATTCAACTTAATAAAGTTATGTCGAACCAAACAAGCCAACACCACCTAAAAAAACGTAGAAGAATTAATAGAATCCACTAAGAATGATTATTCATAAAAGCATAATTTTTCAGCATTTTCTGGTCTGCATTTAAGCGTGGTTCTTAATATCCGCCTTCTCGCTACCAATATTCCGAATGCGTTTTCTATAACACGCACTCGAAAAATACGATAGTTGAAAACTTTCTTATCTATTGCCAAACATCTTCCGGAATATGGTCGCAAAAGCTTCGTTTTTAAAGGAAATGCTGGATCTTCAACAAAAACATGTAGAAGTACTTGTGTTAAATTTGGTAGATCTGAATGCGGTGGGAGATCCAATTAATCAGCGAACATCTTCTTTCCAAAAGTTGATTGAGCTAAAACTCCTAAAATAAGCTTTTGGATACATTTTTCGTTTAATTAATAAGATTGTATTTACCTCTATCACTTTGGTTTCCATAGCCACCTAAGTCAACCATTGTGAAAATGTTGTTAGCATTACATGCAGGTAATAGCACAATACTAAGAAAGTTTTTGTAGTTATAAAACTTAGAACCACTATGCACAGGGTTTGTAATAGCTATCTGTTTGCCGTCTTTAGCACCAGCGCGATTTGGAAGATCCCACTAATTTTTGAAGTCTTTGGCAATTTCCTTGAAATCATTTGTTTTGCATTGGAACAAATAAAAAGGTGCAAGCACTTCCCACATGATTGAGCACGTCTGTAGTATACTAGCTCTGGCAGTTACTCTACCGACTTTAAAAATCCATCCAAGATATTGATGGGAAACTCCTTGAGATAAATATCTAAAACGCATGCTAATTAATATGACTACCAAAAAAAACTAACACAGGTAAAGTACTTACGACAAAATAATTGCCAGTCGAGCTTCTGGGCTAATTATGTAGCAATTTTTAGTTTTCTGTAGCCGCAATTTCCAAAAATTTAACAATGTCATCCGTATGAATTTGAAAAAAATCTTCTTCATTTTGTTTTATTGCTAAAAACCAGCTTCATAAAATTCAAATATATGGCGGTATTATTATCTGGCCTGCGATAAAACCGTCTCTTTCTTAATGTTTTCCTTTTTAACAAAAACAAATAACTTATATAGCAAGTAGTTGTTGTAAAACCCACGATTGTTATGTCATCCATCCTCACAGTTCTTTAATTAAATTGTTAAAAGAAAATATCACTTTTATTTAATTTAATAAGAATATTTCACTAATTAACTTTTCCAAATGAACAGCTGTATATTCAATGCAGTGGAACACAGCTCTGCTAACGCCGTTGACGACGTTTATATTAACAACAAAATGAAATTTCACGCTTAACATACAATTTCGGCGTTAAAACGCCGTCAACGACGTGGACATTAACTCTAGCATTAGGTTGTATTTAGACTACGTATATAAGTTACATGGAATGTTAAAATCCTTATCCATATGTAGTTTCGTGTATATGCAAATTCGGCTTTTTATTTTCACGCTTACATGTGTTATATACAAGCACAAGACCATCGCAAAATATTTTTTTGCATCAAATTTTTTTTACATTCCAAATATTTGCATTTGTGAATTATTTTCCCGCAAAAAAAAACAACATTTAAACAAAATTCCCCTTATCCTGAATATTCTCTTTTTGCGCCAAATGTGGATTTTTTTTAGGCTTTTGCTTACTTTAATTTTTAAAGTGGAATTTATATATCATGTAAGTATTTTTCATCTAATTAGAAACTTTAGGTTTATAAGAAGTAATTTTAGGGCAAAATCTGTGAGTAAATTTCAAAGTGTTATTCTTCTCGATAATATGCAAGGTAACAGGCCCAGAGCGGTTGGCAGACTTTAGAAATGGTTAGCAGAAGTGTTAAATGGTGCTGACCCTCCCGTTTAAAATGTCACCAAGAGGAAAAAGTTGAAGTATTGTTGCAAATATTCTGCATATTTTTAATGTTTTTGTTTTCAATTTAATAGGTGTGGTCAGATCAGAAGCAGTATGTGCCCATGAAAACTGCAGCGAATATGAAAAATCAAACTGGAATAGGATGGGGGTAAAACTTTACAAAACTTTTCTCTACAATACGAACTCTTAAGCAAGAACTTATCTTGATAACTGGCGGAATATCAAATGATTTTTGTAAAGGTGGTAGAAGTGTAGTGAGCACATCAAAAATGTATAAAAAGGCAGTTTTATTAACTCTATAATAGATAAATCTCATAAAAAACAAGTAAAAGTGATATTTTCGGCTATGCCGATATATGCCATATATGTAAATATAGTTTAGTTTGGTAACTCCAATGAAACAAAAAAACAAGTATTGGGGTGAATTTAAGAGAATTTAAAAGTAAGAAAAAAAAAACAAGTACCATATATAATTTTTTTTATTTATTTAAATTGGTAATAAGAAAGCCTTAAGGCATAATTAGCCGATCGTAAATGTAGAAGTGTAAATATAGATGTGTCAGCTGATCAATTTTGTTATACGAAAAGCTATGCAAATGCTTAGCCGACTGAAATGTCACTTAGTCGTAACGTTTCAACCTGCCGAAAATAGAATTTTAATACGAGGTTACGTGACAGATGTAGCCATTGATGGTAAATACTATAATAAATTGAAGTGAAGTACAATACCCCTTTTCAAGTACTTATTTGTGCTTTTAGTTGATAAATTTTATGATACACAATATAATTTTTAATAAATTATGGAGTTTTCTTTTCTAAAGTAAGTATTTTATACATCTAATATTTTGTAAAATTGTTAGGCTGAGTATAATTTATGCAAATGTTATATTTTTCATTATTACAATACAACATAATTTTTAGTACGGTTGAAATATTTACGTACTTTTTACACAAAATGGCAAAGTGGCCATCATTGGTTTGAACAGCTGTGTGTTTTTAGTTACTAATAAATTGAACTTTAGAAAAAATAAAAAAGTAATGGACGACGAAAAATAAATAAATCTTGTCCAGGCGAATGAATGCCTTTATAATAAACATTCTACAGGATATAAGAATCCAGACAAAAAAAAATATGATTTGGAAGCAGATTGCTACAGAAATGGAATACCCAGGTAAGACAAATAATATTGTTAAATTTCAAAAAATCAATTATTGCAGAAGAATTGTGCCAGAAGAGATGGTCATGCCTCCGGGACAGATATGCTAAGGAGACAAGTTTTTATCGCAATGGCCCTTAATGAAAACAATGGAATTTATAGCGCCCTATATTGTTGCGAGACCGTAAGTAATGACATTAATATGCATTTACATACATATATTTTTGTAATTCAAATGTTTCTCATAATTTTATTTTCAGAATGAGATGTTCATACAACATTTTTAAAGAATATAATGAATCATCTTCTGATTGCTCTTTGCCAGTGATTTCCACATTGCCTGCTGAGTCACCAGTATCTTAGTCTCCACCATTGCCGGATGCGTTGGCAGATACGCCATTGGCGGCAATATTGACTTCACCAACAACACCGGCAGTGTCTAAAAGAAAAAGACAGGCAAAAAGTACGGACGACCAATATTTTGCTAGAGCCCTGGATGCTTTCACGAAGATGTGTGAAAAAAAAAAAACTAGAAATCCACTTACTTGTTTTGGAAAAATGATTGTGTCCACAATAAGGGGTATGAGCCACACAAAGCAAAAAATCGCAATGCAGAGGGTAACGTCCTTTGTAATGCAAATGAGCCTGGAACCCGATGAGTAATATACAGGTCTACAATACTTAATTTTTTATATTCTTTTATTTGTTTTAGCTTTTAAGATAGTTTATAGTTTTAGACTGATTTTTTTATATGTATGTATTTTAAAGTGAACTAATGTTTTTTTTTAATTTTTGTTGTTTTAGCCTTTAAGATAGTTTCTAGTTTCAGACTGATTTTTTTATATGTATGTACAGTCGACTTTCGTTAATTCGAAACTCGAGGGACTTTTAAAATATTACGAATTATCGAGTGTTTGAAATATTAAATGGTTCGAAAGTTTTGAGAGAAAATGAATAAAACTTCGAATTATCGAGTGTTTTTAATTAACTGCCAATGGTTTACATACATACATATTTATAATGTGAATTAATTAACATTTGAAAAGAACTCATTTATACGGGTTTGCTTCGAAGCACATTGCTGCTGCTCAGACTTTTCAATAATTTTTTTAAGGAGAAAAAGTGCCTGATATGCTGTTTCATCAGTTTCGTTTTGTAGACAAAAGCTTTGTAAGTTATCAAATGAGGCTCTTGCTACCTTAACCGACACCTCTGCCAAAGGTTCTGATGTATCGTCTTCATCTTCATCGTTGCTCTTTTTATTCGTATCTGTCGAAGATAAAATTTCGTCATCGGTTAGTGATCCTAAGGCAGCAACATCTTCATCCACTTGAACATAGTCAGAAAAACTCACGCCCCTGATGTTAACTACTGGTACCATTAATGGTTCTTCATCATCAATAATTATTTGCGAATTGTTCTCATCTTCTTTTACGAAACCCGATATTTTGAAGCAGTTGAGAATCGTTAGGGGTGTTATAGCTCTCCATGCCTTGTCAATCAGTAATATAGCTGTCAGAACAGTGATATTCGTCGTTAGCTGCTTGTCAAGAGATTCAAAAACGATCTTAACAATTTCTTTGCGATACAACATCTTAAAATTATGGATGATCCCTTGATCCAATGGTTGCAGTTTGGAAGTTGTATTTGGCGGAAAAAAGTAGAGTTCTACGTTGGACAATGTAGGAGGACTGTTGTGGACAGTACTATTGTCTAAAAATAGTAAAATTTTTCTCTTTTGTCGTTTTATGTGTCCATTTACTGTTAAAAGCCAATTATTAAAAAGTTCTGTTGTCATCCAAGCTTTTTTGTTAGCACAGTAATCACTAGGAAACGATTTTATTCCTTTAAAACATCGCGGTTTCATTGCTTTTCCTTTTACTAAGGGCTTAAGCTTTTCCGATCCATTCATATTTACTGTAAGTAGAACTGTCAACCTCTCCTTACTATGTTTTCCCCCATGACACTTTTTATCTTTAAAGGTAAGTGTCTTGTCCGGTAAGCACTTGAAAAATAGGCCAGTTTTATCAGTATTGAAAATGTCTCGGGCATCATAGTTTTCAATCAATGTCTTCAATTTACCATGCCAGTTTAAGCAAACAGCATCATTAACAGTTCCACTTATTCCACAAACTTTTTTAAACACGACTCCATTTCTCTTTTTGAAATTTGTAAGCCACCCTTCACTTTCCGCAAAGTTTCGTATGTTTAGAGTAGACGCGAACTCTTTTGCTTTTTCTTTAACAAAGTCCCGCTAATAGATACTTTTTGTCCTCTACACTGTCTAAGCCAAATGACTAGGTATTCTTCCAGACGAGGAAATTCACCTTAAGTTGTTCTTTTTCGTGCTCCAGCAGTTTGAGCAGCAGTAAATTTCTCCTTGTTCTTTATTATGGTTGGCAGAGTACTGAGAGGAATCTTAAATTCTTTTGCAACATCGCTTTTCTTCTCACCTCTTTCTACTTTTTTAATTAACTTCTTCTTTTTAGCAATCGTCAAACATTTATACTTTTTGGGAATCATATTTAATAAAAATGTTTAATCTGTATACCAACGAAGCGATTCGTGCGAAAGCGTGTGTCAAAATGTGCCTATGTTTTATGCGTATCACGCAACCACGCACAGTAAAGATATTTTCAGGGGAGTCCCAAAATTCAAAGTTCTTACTAACACCAAGAAACTTTGCAAATTTGAATTGTCGAGGGTTTGACTATATGAGTTCGAATTACCGCGTCGTAGCAATGATTTTATCGTTGGAATTACCGAGTGCATAAAAATGTATGGACATTATTCGATATATAAAGAGATTTTGTTGGGGACTCGTGATAGCTTTGAATTAATGAGAGGTTCGAAATATCGCAGGTTTGAATTAACGAGAGTCGACTGTATTTTAAAGTGAACTAATGTTTTTTTTTTTGTTTAAATTGTTGTTGTTCTAGTCTTTAAGATAGTTTCTAGTTTTAGACTGATTTTTTTATATGTATGTATTTTAAAGTGAACTAATGTTTTTTTGTTTGAATTGTTGTTGTTTTAGCCTTTAAGATAGTTTCTAGTTTTAGACTGATTTTTTATATGTATGTATTTTAGAGTGAATTAATATTTTTTTGTCACTTTTGTTTTGCTTTACTTTAATGTGCCTTTAATGAAAAATCTTTTTTTTTGTGTTTTAATAAGATATGAAAAATTTTATTTTAATAAAAAGGAAATACTATTTATACACATACATAATACTAAAAGTTTTAAATTGTTTTTATTTTATTGGCTATATTGAAACGGAACAGCGCCTTCATTGCAAAAGAAATCAGCCAATCTGTCTCTTAAATTTATTGCCGTTTGGGTAGATCTGCGTATATGCGTTGTAATCGATCTCATGGGCCGTTCACCGTTATTTCTCAATTGTCTTCTCCACTCTCCTTCTTGAAAAACCCCATCTTCTGAGTCCTGGTCCACAAAGTTTGACCGACAATACCATTTTTTTTTCATCATTTAGCCAAGCCAGTACAATGGTATCCACATTGTCCGGTGACATCTCAGTTGTGGTTAAAAGCACACTCCAACGTGCGCACAGTATCCCGAGCTCGAGAAAGCCTGTAATTGAAAATCCTTTTTTTGCGTCCAAATTTGTTCCAGGATAAGGTCGCATTAAATTACTTCTCAAAGGGAAAGTGTCTTGACACTGTGAATTTAAAGGCTTATTTGCCGGCACAGCTACTTTGCCAGAAATTACAAATTGTCCAAATGGTGATAGACGAAATATTCCTGTAAGAACAATAATCAACACAACATTAATTATACATTTAATTATAATATTTATGTACCAGCATCACTTTGACCACCATAGCTCCCCATGCTGACTGACGTAAAAGTATATTTTGCGTCACATACTCCCATAAGCACCAAACTAAAATATTTTTTGTAATTATAAAACGCAGATCCAGAATTTGGAGGGCACTTTATGGCTACATGCTTGCCGTCTATAGCACCCACACAGCTTGGCATATTCCATAAAGCATTAAAATCTTTTTCTGTCTTCAAACTGGGATGTTGTTGGCTCGCTTAAATATATTGGTGGCAATAAACGCCACAATGTCTCACACGTTTGCAGCACAATGGCTCGGATGGTAAATTTTCCAAGCTTGTGGCACCAAGCAATCGACTGTAGGGAACATCCATGTCCCAAATAGCTGAAAGCAGTTGATATAAGAATATGCATGCATAAACAAACTACATGTATATATTTACTTTTATCATAAACCATACTTATGTACTTACAACAAGGTAATTGAAAGTCGCTCTTCTGGTCCAATCCGTTGTCGTGGGTTAATAAGTTTATCACGAACTATACTTAAAAGTAATTTAAATAAATCACGAGGCATGCGGGTATGTTTAAAGAACTGTTGCTCATCACTTTCTTTTATTGCTCGAAAAAATTTTTTATTGAATCCAGCAACAACATAATCTTTATTTATTGGTCTAACACCCCACCTTCTCACTCTGCGTTTATGAGATTTCTTTCTATTTATGTAAGGTTTACATAAACGCAAGAAGTTTAAGCTAATAAACAAATCTTCGGTATCCATTCTAATTTAAAAGCACACACAAAATAAAATAAAAAAAATACAAAACACAACACAGTTGTATTTTATTTTTTGCTCATGTCAAAAACACATGATACGTTTTTACACATTCTATAAGCACAACTACGTTTACTTTTACTGTACAGCTACATTTACTTCACATTTACGATTTCAACGGTCGGCTAATTCTGCCTTTATTGGCCAAAATACATTACAATTGATTGCAAAAGAGTTACACAAGTTAAATAGCAACCCAAATCAAATAACAAATTAATAAAAAAATGAACAAAAAAAAACCATAATGTTCCATATATCATATGTAAAATATCACTCCATTACAAGTATTCTAACACTAACCAGCCTTCAATCTATAACACCACCAAGTAGTTAAAAGTTTATTAATAATTTGTTTATAAGTTTGAACGTCCATCTATTTCGGCGAAAAGTACTTAATTGCAATTAAATTAAAAAGTATTTTGATTGTGATTGATATATTGAAGCAAAAAAAGCAGAAAACATTCTTAAATCAATTGGTAATCGATTCCACAGACAAGCAGTTTTTATAAAAAAATTATTTTTAAAAAATTAAGTTGTTAATTCTAGGAATAAAGTTATGCCATAGAAGAGTGTGTAAAATTGAACAGACTCACCAAAAATTGTGGTGTTGAATTTTTAATAATCTTATAAAACTTCAACAAATATTTTAAAATCAAAAAATTTTTAAACGAGCAATTTAAAAAACGTTCAACATACGGTGAAATGTAATTATAACTCTGTTTCTTAGAATTAAATAGTCTTTGTCGAAAAACAAAGCGTGTAATCTTGTTTACCAAGAGTTTGACTCTTTCAATATTTAAAGAAGTTGTACATAAAACTATTTCCATACAATAAGAAATTTGTGCCATTAGCAATGCATGCGAACTCTATATCTGACATGATATGGCAAGTACATGTTCAAGCTGTATAATCTTTGAGCACATATAATCGCATACGATCTGGCAAGGCAGCGGCAGGAATATGTAAATGGGAGTAAAATGCAACGGTGGTGTATGAAGTTAGCAGCAGTTGATACAAAATGACAAGTACAAGACGGCCATGATAATTAAGAAGCCGACCTGTTTCCGACCTTCTTTCTTTCGAACATCAGCAGGCAACCAGGGAAGTGAGTTTGAGGTATGTAATTTAAATATTTTGTGTTAGCATTGATATATAAAAAAAAAAAAATTTCAAAGTGATTGTGAAAAACCAGCCGATTGAATACATGAAAAAAAAAGAAAAACCAATATAATAGTGCGGGATCACAGAGATAAAGACCGGTTTGTTAAAATTTGAAAAAGTGAGGAAAAAGTGTGACTGAAAGGAATGGCGGAAGTAACGAGCAGGCAAGTGCGCCTGGAACACGAAAAATTAACTTATTAATAACAAGAAAGTTGGAAAACAATTCATACAACTAAACGAATGAAGGATAAAAATAGAAAAATGCTACAAACGAGAAAGAAAAGTTATTCGATCAATCAGTAATATCGTCGTTAAGAGCAAAAGATAAGGCTGAATTCAAGGGCAGAACAGAAAATAAATAGGAAGAAAAACCAGTAGGAAAAAAACATCAGCTTTACTTGCCATACGAAGATCAGTTAGACAGTTCCAGTCGCCATTTTCCACCGCTCGCCACACTACACACTTCTAGTTCCCAGCAACAACAAACAAGTCACGATTAACAACCACGGTCGCCATCCAGAATATATAGGTTATAACATTCTGGTTCATTCGCCAATAGTTTAATTTCGGGAACATACAAATATCAACACATTAGTTATATCCACATCTTTTGAAGTAAATCCGTAGCAAAAATAGCAACAAAAATAAATGGCGACAGTCAGTAACAACCACCATCTCGTAACCCTGGAAACAACAACAAAAGATTATAAAGTGCCATTTTGAATCAACGTGAAAAAAACACCTATAAATAACAACAACCAGCAGCACCAGTAGCAGCAACAACAAACACAAGAATAGAAGTAATAGCAACCAGCACTAATATCAGCAGCAACAACAACGTCCTTTGGGTCAGACGAAATGTGACAACTATTCCAGCGAGGCCAGTCTTCAAGATCAACAAACTATCGGACATCAAAAACGAAAAAGCAGTCACGGAACTATGAACAATAGCTGCCATTCAAAAGTATTCAAGTAGAAAAGATAAGTATAGTAGTTAGTGCCTGTGAAATATATTTTTGAAAAATTGTAGCCCGGTAAAATCTTTAAACAAAAAAAAAAAAAAAAGAAGTAATTGAGAAAAAAAAGTCGTGCTAGTACGACATATCGCAACCTCAAGAGAAAAATTTAGGTCTAGTTTTGGTGTTTTGCTCATTTTTCAAAATTAAAGTAAATTCAGTTTTAAAACAAGTATATTCAGAAATTAAAAATCTACTTAAATTGCATTGAGTGTAAGTTGGGATTTTAAAATTTGAAATTCATTAAATTAATGTTCGATTTTGAGATTCAAGATTTTTTTTTAAAATTCATGTTCACTGATAACCGATTAGTTTCGATAAAATTCATTGTATTTGGTTTTTAGAGTGCTCATTGCATTACGTTTAACTCTGGATCTGGGAATTTAAAGATTCAGTTAATTCGATGGTAATTTCTAAGACTTGAATTTCGTTAAGTTCAGTTTTAGATTCTAAAACTCAAAATTTGAAATGTTAGTAACTTCATGTGTGAGCAATTAAGCTTCCAAATTTAAAACACAGCAAAATTTCATTAACGTCAGTCTAGATTCTAAAATTCAAAAACCGCGAAATGTACTTGCACCATCGAAATTCAAAATTATTTGGAAGTTAAAATCTTGGGCTAAAATTGAACATTCGTTGTCAAACTCAAAAGTTTTAAATGTCATTGTTTGAACATATGTAATTACCTGCCGAGTCTGGAAAAAAAAAACAAAAAGAAAAGAAAGAAAAGAAAAGAAATAAAGAAACGAATAAATACTTACCTCCAAGACAGTTTGATCCTTACCTGAAAAGTTAGTTTACTAGCCCCTATAAAATGAAAGTTGTTCACTTACCTTACCGGAAACCAATATTAATTTAGAATACAATAAGTGTCATGAAATTATTATAAACATAAGTTCACATATCAATAGCCGCGTTTCTTTTATGTTAAGATAAATGCCTAAGCATTTAAGGAAATTATTACCGTTACTATTTAAATTATAACGTGTTATAAAAGAAAATATATATATACATCCTTAATTAAAAGGGCATAAGAAAATACATACTATAGCCTGTAAGTGAAAAAAAAATAACAAATCTTATAGCAATGGTTAAGCCCACTGTTAAGTTTAGTTTATTTGGGGAAAATAACTTTTGAAAATTGGCGACAGTAAAGAAGAAATGAAATGCTCAACACCATTAACCAAAACACACCCCAGGTAAGCCGACCTTAGGAAGGGGGCCAGAAAAAAAAAAAAAAATAAGACATATTAAAACAAATAAAAAAAACACAAAAACAAACATACCAAATATATGTAAAACAAAAAAAAAAAAAAAGAACAAAGAAAGAAAAAATAGGAATCACAAAAAAAAAAAAAAGTTCGAACTCAGGGTGTAGAGTAGAAAAAAGCCCAAAGAGCGTAAAACTTTGTAAACTAACAAAAAAAAAAAAAAATATCATTGATGTAAGATTTGTTTCCTTATTTAATTAATACATATGTATAATTTTTTTATACCTGAATCAAAATGAACTTAATGTTTTTGAAATGATGAGATAGATTTGATAAGTTTCTGAGGGTGAGTATGAGTGAGTGTGTGTGAATTTCTTTGGGATGTCCCAGTAATCAGGCAAATGCGGACAATAGGGTTAAAACATTGGCATGTGGTTGCAATGTGGGAGAGGAAAGCCAAGGTAAGAGAACAGCACCTAATCTTACCAACCAAAAGACCAGGACAATCTGCAGTACATATCGGGTCCCTTCTCTTTATATTTTTTTTTGTGTTTTAGAAGCACTGGCACGGCTAGTCCGCGTCCCGAACTTCCTGCGTGAGCTTGCAACGTACGCACACCTAAGCCCACTGAGCTAAAGCTGCGCTGAGAATTAAAAGCTGCCGGTGTAGCAGGCAATATCTCAAAGGGGGTCAACCAGCGATTGAAATCAAAGGGATGTAGGGACAGGACCAAGATGAAATTGATAAGATAAGATGTCATAATGGGTCAGTGGTATCTGGCAACTGGCCAGCAAAGTGATTCCGTCGCGTTGATGAATTCTTCTTTTCATAGTTAAGCGAAATTTCAGCCATGGCATCATTTGCAGAGACCCGAAATTTCATCTTCATTAAATTTTCAACTTTAGAAGTGAATATTTAACTATTCATTTATAAAAGAGAATTTTAATTATAAATAGCACAAAGTGTGAAACATATTTTTGAATATAAGTCATTTATGTGGCATGAAGAATCAAGTTTATTATCAAGTGTTATACCACCTCGAGTTCTCTTCCTCTGAAACGAATCATTGACACATCACAACATAATGAACCAAATTTCATAATTTTGGTTTTATCAGCATTTAACACCAAGGAATTTAAACTCATCCATGAATCAACTTTATGTTACACTCGATTAAATTCTAGTTGCATTTTAACTGAGCTATTACTATGAACCAATATTTGGATATCATCAGCAAATGCTGACTTTTACATAAAATTTTTATCGGGTTAAGAATTCCTCAAAAGCTTTTAAACGATAACCATATATTTTATATTATAGGCCTTTTGAACTTTTTATAGATTGTTACCATATGTTTTAAGACATCAATATGGATATCATTTAAAAGCTTTTGCAGAGATCTTTCAGCAAGTGCTAAAATTTGTTAAAAATGCTTTACCTATTAAGAGTCGGTGACACTTGTATGTAAAATTATATGTTGTACTTAATGATTTTTTTTTTTTTTGTTAATACTCTGTAACCCCAATATTTGATTTTTTGATTGGAGTTACCTTACTAAACTAGATTTCCATTTATGGTGAAGGGTAAAGATTCAGCTAAGCCGACAATAGCACTTTTACTTGCTTTTTATACGTACTTATGTATACATTACTTAAAAATAATTTTAAAATATCTGTCCTACCAAAAATGTGAATATGATTTTTGAATTATTCTTCCTCTAAGAAAAATAAATTCATTTTTACGATAGACTAATTTAGTGCTGAGTTTAAATTGTCATATTTACTCATTAAAAATGCAATAAAATATGTTTTGATATTTCTTGTTTTATAATAAAAAAATGTCCAAGGGTTTCTGTTTTTTCTGGCATGTTCATTAAAATGCCCAAATATATCTTTTTAGCCTACGACATGTTGATAAATTACCTACAAAAGTTCAAAAAATAGTTTTTTGTTTTTTTATTGTAAAAATATGTTGAGCGGTAATTTGAAAGTGAAAGTAAGCATCACTTAGAACATTTATTTTCATTAATTAATACATGTTATAAAAATATAGCAAAATAAAATATGTTATTTTTTAAAGGGTTTTCACTGTGTGTAATGGTTAACGTATGGAAATTCTGACATTCTATATAACTTGTACTAGCGGTATGTGCTGTATTATTATTATTATTATTATATTGTCGTGTATGTGAAACAAATTACAAAAGAAAAACTAAACAAAATAACACACGTTCTTTCTTCGTTCTTCTTACTGTTGGTAAGTAGTCAGAAGAAAATATTTGTATTGCGTGGCTCCAAACATAAATTATTAACATAAGGTAGACAGAAAGTATATTTATTCTCAACACAAAGTACCCAGAAATAATGTTTTCGTTTTTGGCTACTTTTTTTGCTGTTTTCTATCCCTACAAATACCTTAGTTGAAGTAGCTACTTCTACTTGCCGCATTATTTTTTTGAAAAGTAGCTGCAGTTAAAAAAATTTAAATGATACGGAATAATACAGCTTCTACCGTACTTCTACCTGAAAAAGTTGGAGCTTTGGCCGTTTGCAATGGTTGGCTGTTTAAATGTGAATGTAGTTGTATAAGTAGAAGAATATTGGCTACTATTTTTTAACAAATTTGTATTCAAAAAGTAGGTTTTTGTCGTCGCTACGTCTACTTTTAGAGTAGCCGTAAAAACACAGATTATACGTCGGATTTTTTGACAATTACAACTCTCATTAGAAATCCTTTCCCATAAAATCTAATGCAAATCTTAAGGCTTGTATAAAAGTGCGATCGGGCCTTAAAAAAACTTTAGAATAACAATTGAAAGATTAAGTTAATAAATTAAAACATTTAATTACAAAAATAAATTTTCTTAAGATATTTTATTTATACACAGGTAAACAAGTACATTTTTTTTCATACGAGGATAGTGCCCATTAATTTGTCAGTTGTTGTAATAATCCTGAAATAAATTGCTTTCCATAATTATTAATCTAATTTGCTCTTAAAATATTTTTTCACATTTTAATAACTGAAAATTATAAAAAGTCATTGAATTGGTGACTGTATATTTGCTTTTTCCTTTGCTTGCATATAGGATAAAAGTATTTTATAGTATTTCATATTACAAAAGTAATAATCATATGCATATATCCACACATTTTTGTAGTTCGCGCAAAAGGATCAAAGTTATTGGTCAGCGGGTTATGCTGCAATTTACTAAAAAAAAGTAAATAAATATAATAAAAAATTTTAAACCTTTTTGTGCAATACAACTTTTGTTAGTCTGTCCGAAACTCATCTCTAAATTTATAAGCAGATTTTCTATAGTAAGTGTTATAAGAATTTAGAATACTCAGCAATTCCGTGATTTTATAGCTATATTCACACTTATATACACTGTTACTTTAATGGTTAAATATCGTTATAGAAAAACTTCAGTATAAGTGCATTAAGTGAGGTTTCTTTCAATTTTTCTAACCATTCTAATATTTCAGGTAAATAAATTAAAAATTTAAAAAAAGAGAATAAAAACTCAAAAAAGTTTTATACAAAAACAAAGCAAACATTCAGTGACTATTTTTTCTTTCATTACTGAGTGTATGCTGCCTTTTTATAATTGTAAAATGTTGCGTATTTTAAGGTAAATAGTCAGTTTTCATGGTTTGGTATGAAAATAATTTTTTAAGTAATATTAGTCGTATTCCGTCTTTCAAAGTGCATTGGTGAATTTTAATTGAAAAATAAAAATAATAACAAATAAAACAAGCCGTTAATCTCAAAAAGTGAATAAATCTAAATATTAATATACATATATGTATAGTATACACAAATAAATAATTTTGCTTGAAACTTTGTTAAGTCTAATGTGAGACTTGGCAACCCCGGAATTTAAAATTAACTTTGACTGGTCCCGGAATTTAAAATTAATTTTGATTGGTCGAAACAAATATATATTATATTTGGATAAAAATCAGGATTTTTTAAATTAATTTAGGTATATTTTATAAATAATCTTTATTATAAAAACCGTGTATAAACTGATTAAAATAAGAAAAAGTCCACGAAATCTTCGCCAAAAAAATCAAAGCAAAAGCAAAAAAACAAAAAACATGAAGTGTGCAGTGGGCAATTGCAGGCAAAATGATAGTCAAAAATCATGTGAGCAAATGTGTGAAAAATTAATTTTGTGCATATTTTTAATTAATTAAAATTTAGCTGTACCTTTTTATAGTTTTCCAAAGAACGTTAATAGCCTTTTTACACTGATCAACATCTAACATCTACCATCAATTTGCGAGGATGTTAACATCTTTCCGTAAGAAATACACAGGGTTAAAAATCAACATCTTTTAACATCTTTAAAAGATGTTCCTTTTTCATTTTGTTCCACCTTACATCTTTGGATTATTTTAGTGTCATCACTAGAAAAATGACAATAATTTCGGCATTCTGGTGGCATCACTGATAAAATGGCGTCGAAAATATAAAAAAATATTTTTAAACAATAATGAGTGGCACACATAAATTTTTGTTTTTAAATTTAAATATAAATAAACTATGGTACATTTTAATGTATTGAAAACTCAAAAACAATAAAAGAAATATTTATTATTTAGTGATCTTGATCTTGGAAAAATTTGGTATTTTTAATTAAATAAAAACAGTAAATTAAAAATCATTGATTTGCAATTGTTATATTCTTATGTTTTTCTACATTTTATATTTTATTTTCTTATAAATTGTTAGCGTCTAAATACATTAAATATTCTGATGGTTTTTTATCACTAAGGTCTTTAAAATATTTGCGATTAGCCTTCGTACATATATCTTCTAGTGCACCAAATTTTTTGTGAAATCTTTAGAAGTTTTTTCCCCATTCCTCTTGTAAAACTGCTTGAAGATCACTCACATTAGAAATCTGATGTTTTCGCACTTCCAACTCGAGTTTATGCCATAAATGCTCAATTATATTCATGTCTAGTGATTTTGGTGAAGTTTTAAAAATCCTTGAGCAATAATACAGTAGCCATTCCTTTAGTATTCCAGGATTATTGTCCTGGTAAAAGTGGAAAGTACTCTTTATTCCGAGTTTCTGTGCACTTTGCTTTAAGTTGTTTTTTTTAATTGTTAAATATTGCAATTTATCCATATTTCACCCCACAAATTTAAGACTTTCAACGCCTGCCGCAGAGCACGCTCCCTGTACCATAACGTGCCCAAAACCATGTTTTATTGTTTGTCCTGAGTGCTTCGGATTAACACTTCGTTGGGCTTTCTCCAGACATTAACCCTACCATCTGAACCAAAAATGTTGAACTTTGATTCGTCTACTAGTAGAAAGTCCTTCCAAAAACTATAATCCTTCAAAAAATAGTTTTGGGCGAGCCTTAGTTTTTTAATTTTTGCACTGCCATATGGATTCTTTTGGGTAATTCTACCATTAAGGCCAGCAATTCTGAGCACTCTTCGCACGGTTTTTGGGTGTCAGCTTATATTTAAGTATTCTTTAACCATTTGTGCTAGTTTTGGCGCAGTTAATCTTGGACTGTATTTAGACTTTTGTATTATCCACATTTCATCCCTGTCAGAAAAGATTTTTTTTATTAATTTTTAGCTTGTTAGCGATTCGTTTTTCGTTTTAAGCCTTTTAATAATATTCTTGACTGTTCCCGTGAGATATTTCTATAATATCTTTAATCTGTCTTTGACTTTTTCCATTTTGGTTGTGGTCAATAACTAAATTTCTTACTTTAACAGTGGTGTGACGTCCCATCTTCTTAAATATTCGTTTTAATATAATTAAATATTCGTAAAACAATAGATATGCATGTATATTTGTAAATACAAAAATAACAAATAGATATATTGTGAATACAAAGATAATAATTTTTAGCCTATTTGGTAAAATTTACAAATTTGCCGTTACATAAGTCACTTTTTTACGCTAAATATCTTATACACATGGCTATTACCTGTATGTGTATATTAATAAGCTATGGCGAAGGGGCCATAAGCTAAAGAGTTAGTCAAAAATATATATAGCTAGTTTATCAGATTTAAAATCATAAAATATAGTTATAAAGGCGTGTGTTCTTCAAATACTGAATTATTGTTTTGATTAAAAATAGGATGGGGAGGATAGTGTGGAGAGAGGGTAAATTTTCGCAAATATTTGTCTCCTTTCTTGATCATAATTGGTGCAGTCTACCAGAACGTGAGTGATGTTAAGTATAAACATATTATTGCATATTACATATTAGGGGACTTTCCCTTGTCAAAATGTGGTTGTGAGTTAGTTTTGGGTGCCCTAGTCTTAGACTTACAAATTTGAGTTAATCCATGCGATTTATTTTATTTATACCAGGGGGCCATGAGAGGATATTGTTTTTGTTTAAGTTGACAGTTTTATACCAATTGCTGGTCGTATCCCAAGTGTTTGCATTCATGTCGTATGCTTGTCGGTTGATAGCTTTTTTTATGTCTGAGAAATTTAAAGTAGATATCTTAAAAAAAGGTGATTTATATTTAAGTTTTGCCGTAGAATGCGCTAGTTCGTTGCCTTCTTTTAACGAGTGGGCTGGTATCCAGATTAAAATCGCCCTTGTAAATTTTTGAACTAATGTATTCCTAATTGCTGTTGTATAAAAATAGCTATTATTTGTGTTCTTTATAGCGCAAATTGCTGAAAGGGAGTCTGAACATATAGCGAAATTACCTGCTCTTTGGCAGTATTTTTATGCGGTGTGGCTTGCAATTATTTCTGCAGAAAATATAGTGCTAAAATCGGGTAGTAAGAATAAACTGACGACTTCATCCGTTAAAGAGATAGCGTTCCGTTACACTTGGAGCTGTCTGTATATATAAATGTTTTGTCATGATACTTTCCTATAATATCCCGGAAAAGATGATGATATTGAGATAAAGTTGTAGTTTCCTTTTTATAAAAACAGAGCAATAAATCAATAGCAGTATTGAGGTCAAATTCTTGGGCACTATTTAATGCATTAAGAAGGGAGGATTGTGTGTTTCTAATCCTTTTTGCTTTCGAACTATTTTTTTGTCTAGGAAGGTTTCTTGACCGTACATGAAACATTTAAAAGATTTTTTCTTTTCAACTTTGTATAGAAGATCTTAATTTAAGCTGTCTGATTCGAAATAAACGTTATTTACTGGAGTAAAGCGCACTGAGAATAGTGCGGCTTGCAGCATTTATTATACTTTTAGCTTTTTTCAAATATATTTTTGACAACTTGTCGTAAAGAAATAAACCGTACCTTATTTTGGATGTAATTATGGATTTAAATACATTAAGCAGGGTAATTATATTGGAGTTAAATTTGGAATAAGCAGGACTTAATTATGGGCTTGATAAGTAGATTATTATGGATTCAATGTGAAGATTCCATTTTAAGGTTTTCCTAAAAGTTACACCAAGTGTTACGAATTAATTTTGAAGATGTTAGGAATTAATTTTAAATTATCGTGAAGTAAATATTAACGGCCTTTTAAATTCAGCGTTGTATTATTTTATATTATTTGATGTAAATACGACCTATTCTATCCTAAGATAACTCGGTAGCGAGTACCGCCAACGGTAATCGCTTGGGTTCAAAGATGTTAACTTTCATTTGAATTGTGCTGGGAACGAGGATAGAATAGAGTAAGTATAAAAAAAATCTTTTCCTTTGTATTTTACATTTATATTTTGGCATATACATATTTTATTTACTAGATAATAAAACGCGCCAATTTTGAGGCATTGTACCTTTTAAACAAGAAAAGATAAGCTGTTTTATTTATTCTTTTCTTTTTAATAAAGCACTAGGTCAGGTTTAAAATAATGAAAATATTGTTTTTTATTTATTTTTTCAATATTTTGCCACACCGTTGGGTGGCATCTTCAGGAAACAGGAAACAAATTTATTAAAATTTGGTTATTTCAAATACAAACTATTAATTCATATGAAAAAATTTGTCAAACGAACTCCAAAAATTTTTTCAAAAAACAAAGACAAAAACTTCAAACATGTTATACATAAACATACATATAAAAAATTTTCAATACTCAAAATACATTGAAACTTTTGAAAAATTTTCAAAACATTTAAATTATACAAAAAACAATATATATATACAAGCACAAAAATTTTATTTGATAAAAATGTTACAAATAATTAAGTTAGTTACATTGTAACGTTTACTATTTTTTATGAACCAAATGTCTATAACACTGTGCAACATTATCAGTATCAGCTTTAAAGTTTATTCTTTTTGTTGTTGGAAGTTTAATTATTTGTAACATCTCTAACATATACCGACGTTTATAATTATTTTCAATATTTAAAACTGATGCATCTTCAAAGTTAGGATGATGATTTAGACTCGCACAATGGGAAGATAATGCAGTTTTTTGAGTATTATTTACGTCTCTATATCTTTGATCAGATTTATGTCCAGCTATTCTAGTTTTAAGTTTATTCTTTGTTGTACCTACATATACTTTATTTCAATTTTCACTATCATTACCATTACAAGGTATTTTATATACTACATTAGACAAGTTCCATTTTTGTATTTTATCTTTTGTTTTACTAAATAATCTGTTTAAAGTATTAAAAGTTTTGTAAGCCATTTTATATTTTTCCGAATCGAAAATTTTTGCTTTTTCTATTCTTTCTGCTAATTCTGGTACATAAATTAAAGACTTGTAAACTTTTGCTTCTGTCACACTTCTTGTGTTACATGCTCTTCCGTACCTAATTTGTTTAGACAAACACCCGCTGCGCCACCCGCTGTAGCAAATGGAAACCTGCACATGTCAGATGCGCAAGCTGAGATAGCACCGCAAAAACGTGAGTACCCATTGCCATTGATATATAACTTGCCCTTTTCTGCCGCACGGTCCTCTGTGCCACCAACCTCTTCGCACCTTTCTGTCGCACAATCCTTTGCCCCAAGTACTTACTTGCCCTTTGCTACCACACATTCGATTATGTCAACAACCTCTACGCTCTCTACTGCCGCGCAATCGCTCGTGCCACATGCCCGTTCGACCTGTAGTGGAGAAAGATTTTTTCCTCATGATGCCACACGTTCTTTTGCATCAAAAACAACAGATTCTTTAAAATTTTTTCCGAATACATCCAAATTTCTGTCACAACAGCCGTCACAAATATATTCATCCGCCTTTTCTCAAAGGCAGCCGGTTACATCAGTTTACTCCTCTACAAGTTCGACAAGTAACCCTGTAAATATGGCAATGTTTCAGTCTGAAAATGAGTGTCGCCAACTTCGCAAACTGCATGACTTGCCGCAATTTTCCGGCCATCCCGAACAATGGCCTATGTTCATCGTAGCATTTAAAGAAACAACAAGAATTTATAATTATACTAATTTGGAAAATTTAATGCGTTTGCAAAAATCATTAAGAGGGGATGCCAGAAACAAAGTAGAGTCTTTTTTAATTCACCCTGACAGTGTTAACCAGGTAGTTAGCACACTCGAGTTCCATTATGGTCGTCCGCAGGTATTAATACGCAGTCAAATTGCCAAGGTTCGTGCCTTTCCCTCAATATCTGAAAGGAAAATCTTTGAAATAGTAAACTTTAGCACGATGGTATCAAATTTGTCCATATTCCTGATAAGCGCAAATGCAACACCTCACCTGAATAATCCTACACTACTGGACGAATTGATAAATAAGCTACCGCTCCAAAAACGTGAAGAATGGATGAAACACTCTATGAGCCACCTTGGATTATATCCCAATGTTAGTGATTTTAGCTTATGGCTACAAGAAGTAGCAACGTACATCTCATTTTCAGTTGAAGCCGACAACAGTAAATATGACACATATAATAAGAAAGAAAGGGTGAACCCATCCTTTACAATAGTAAAAGAAGATTTTAGTCTTACAAAATCTCCTATGTGCTATCAGAACCACCATTTGTATCATTGCGACAAGTTCAAACAAATCCCAACGAATGAGAGATGGAAGTATGTAAAAAATACTCATCTTTGTTTCAGTTGCCTTCGATCTGGTCATAGCTCCAGTAAATGTTAAAACAAACGTCAATGTGGTTTATCAAAATGTATTAAATACCACAATCGACTTTTGCACGAAAATTTAAAAATTAATAAAAGTGAAAATAACAACACAGTTGAACGTAAAAGTAACAACACATATGATATTGTAAATAATAATACAATTGAACGTTAAAGTTACAACACAACACAGAAGGTAAGTGATGACGGCGAAAAACTTACAGTCCACCCTAAATACGGGCGTTAGGCACGACGTAATTTAGCGTCTAGTTTTTACGCTGTAATGAGTAACTTAAATACGAGCGCCAACGTTGTGAAACGAACAGTATTGTTTACTTATCTTATTTGCTAAAAACCACAAAATTGAAATAATTAAGAGAGATAAAATCGCGAAATTGACCTTAAAGTAGCTGTAATCTCATTACTGTTAGAAATACTTTTGTATACACCACAAAAACAAAAAACAATAACAACACTTCTTTTGCAGCCAACTTCACTTTTTACACGCGTCAAAATTGGATTTTTCAATTGTTCAACGTTAGCGTCGCGCTATTTGGGTTGGTGTCATACATTTTGTATGGGCATGAGAGTTTTTGACAGTTAAATAACGTCTTACGCTCGTATTTAGGGTGGACTGTTAGTAACAGCGAAAACAACAGCTATGTGAATGCAATTGTTGATAGTTTTTTAGATAGGGAACATTGTATAAATATTTGCCAGTGGAATTTAAGGGTCCGAAGGGTACAATAAAAGTTGTCGCATTTATAGACGAAGGCTCAAAAATTACTCTTTTAGAACATGATGTTGCAAACAAAATCAGATTGCAGGGGCACCAAATATTTTTTCTTGGGATGGATAGGGGGTAAAACAACAACAGAAAGGTCAACAAAAATAAACCTGGAAATAAGTGGCATTGGTGAAAATAGTATTAGTTTTCAGATCATGAACGTATGGACCACATCAAATTTAGAACTGCCTCCACAGACACTGCAAGTTGATAAATTTAAAGATAAATTTCAAAATTACTTATAGGCTTACCGCATATAAGACTTGTTCGCCCATCTAAGGTTCTAAATTTAGACAAATGTTTCGCTGTGCATCAAACGAGTTTAGGCAACATAATATTTGGATCAAATGAGGACTCGACAGAAGCTACAGTGTGTAAAATAGAGGCAGATATTCTAAGTGATATACATAAGCAAGTCCTGGATTATTTTACATTAGAGAATTTAGGAGTCAAGTTATTAAAACCAATTGAATCAAACGATGACAAGCGAGCCGAAAAAATTCTTTACAGTACCACGGTAAAGAAGGGACTTCAATTTTAAACAGGTCTATTATGGAAACATGATACATATGAAACTAAAAATAGTTATGCATTGGCTTTAAAGCGTTAATATAATATGGAGGTAAAAATGAAGAAGAATACAGATTTTGCTGAATGGTATACTACTAAAATAAAGCACCATATCTCTAAGTCCTATGCCAGGAAGCTGTCGCCAGAAGAAGCTGCAGTAAAAAATAATCGAACTTGGTATTTGCCGCATTTTGTTGTAACGAACGTAAATAAAGCAAATAAAAGACGTCTTGTTTTTGATGCGGCCGATCGTGTGGCCGGTGAGTCCTTTAACTCAAGGCTTCTCAAAGGACCCAGTAAGTACCAACCGAAATCATTATTATCGATATTGTTTCGATTCCGCCAACGAAAAATAGGCATTTGCGCTGACATTAAGGAAATGTTCCATAGGGTAAGAATTCGCGAAGAAGACCAAACTGCTCAGCGTTTCTTGTGGCGAGATGGCCAGTCCAAAAGACCTCCTGATGAATATATTATGCAAGTCATGATATTCGGCTCAGCTAGTTCTCCATGTTCAGCGCAGTTCGTAAAGAACTTGAATGCCCTTATGTACCAGGATACTCACCCTAAGGCCTGTCGAGCAATCATTGAGAGTCACTATGTAGATGACTATGTCGACTGTTTTGATGATATAACCGAGGCCATTAGTGTAACCAGGGACGTAGTCGATATTCATCGTCAAGCCGGATTCGAATTAAGAGGATTCGTGTCAAACTCGCGAGAATTTTTAACTGCCATAACCAATGATAATTCTGTGAACGATGACTTGGATTTTATGAATTTGGGAAATAACGAAGCAGGTGTTGAGAAAATTTTGGGAATGCGATGGAGACCAACTGATGATAACTTTTGTTTTGTTCTTAAATTTGCACGTGTTCCACAAGCCGTTTTAAACGGAAAGCGGAAGCCAACGAAAAGTGAAGTGCTGAGTCTCACAATGTCAATATATGACCCTTTCGGCTTTTTGGCGAACATTATTATAAAATCAAAAATTCTTCTTCAAGCACTGTGGAGGACAAAAGCTGGCTGGGATTCTCCCATTTCAGATGAAATATATTCAAATTGGTTCATTTGGCATAAAAGTTTATGTGATATACAGCTGGTTGAAGTCCCAAGATGTTATGAACGAAATCTACTTAATTGCAAAACAAAAGTAGAATTGCATGTTTTCGTAGACGCAAGCGAAGTAGCCTTTGCCGCGGTTGCTTATTGGAGAATATGCTACAACGGTACAGTAAATGTCGTTTTTATTGTAGGAAAATCAAGATGTGCACCGTTGAAACCACTGTCCATTCCGCGGCTGGAGCTACAGGCTGCAGTGTTGGGGCTAAGACTCAAGGAGTCAATAGTAACTTGTCACGACTCAGTCTGATAGTAGAAGCTATAAACAGTTTGTTGCTCACCGTATAGCAGAAATACTGGAATCATCTGAAGAAAAACAATGGCGCTGACTTCCCGGTGCATTGAATCCTGCAGACGATGCAACAAGGCCGCAGGATTTTTCAAGTTCATTTCTTACATCCTGCTGGTTAAATGGTCCGGAATTTTTAAAAGGCGATAAAAAGGATTGGCCTGAACTCCCAAATGACGTTGATAAATATGACGTTCAGCAGGAGAAAAGAACAAAATTTGTTTTTTCAATAAACGGAGATTCATTCCTTCCTTTCGAACGTAATTCGCATTTTCAAAAACTAGTTAGAGTCATGCGCTGGGTTCGACGGGCGGCAAACATTTTTAAATCCTACGGCATGGAATACAGTAAGGAAGCATCATACGGACCACATTTGAGCGTTAGGGAAATTGATGAAACCACAGCATTTTTGTGTAAAGCCGTTCAGCAAAACGTTTTTCATGAGGAGTACAGGCAATTAAAAATAAACCACAGTGTATCTTAATCAAGCTAAATTTTCAAGCTTACGCCATTCCTGGACAAATATGGTTTAATACGTCTGTCTGGCCGGATAAATAACGCCATATGTGCTTTACGTGAAACAAAGGAACCCATTATATTGCCAAAAAATAACACATTGACAAAGTTAATAGTAAAACAATATCATGAAAATTTTAGGCATCAGCATGACGAATCTATTTGCGCCGCCATTAGGCTAAAATTTTGGATAACGTGTCTGCGACAGTTAGTGAGGTCGGCAAAAAGAAACTGTCAGGTGTGTAAAAACATGTCTGCTGTTCCAAAACCACCTTTGATGGGACAACATCCAGAAGATAGGCTTACACCATTTGTGAGACCGTTTTCCTATGTAGGCGTGGCCTATATTGGACCGTTTTCCATTTCACTAGGTCGTCGCCAAGAAAAGAGATGGGTAGCTCTCTTCACATGCTTGACAACAAGAGCTATTCATTTGGAGTTAGCAAAGGACCTGTCGACGGATGCGGTTATTTTGTGCGTTAGGAATTTCATCAATCGTAGAGGGGTACCTGTTCGTATCAGAAGTGACAGAGGTACAAATTTTTTAGGGGCAAGCAAGGAAAGGATTGTTTTTGATGAGGCAAAATTATCGGATGAAGGGACACAACGTGGCATAGAATGGATATTTAACACTCCAGCACATCCATCAGCCGGCGGTGCATGGGGGCGTCTGGTGCGTGCAGTAAAAAATGTATTGGCTTTAACTTTGAAAGAGAAGGCACCTCAAGTTGAGACATTTTATTGTCTTCTAGTAGAGGCAGAGAATTTGATAAACTCGCGACCGCTGACACATCTGCCAATTGAACATACTGAGGCTGAGCCTTTAACGCCAAACCATTTCTTGATCGGTTGTCCTAACATACTACAGACGTCCACCGTGCCGGAAAAGGTGTGTCTAAAAAAGCAATGACATATACTTCAGCAGCTAAAACAGACATTCTGGAAAAGATGGGTACTAGAATACCTTCCAGAGCTAGCTCGCCGGACTAAATGGTACCAACCAGTTAAGCCAATACAAGTCGGTGATGTTGTCATAATTTGTGACGATAATGAAACGCGCGGGCAATGGAAACGCGGTGTGGTTGAGGAAGTATTCCCAGCGGCAGATGGGCAGGTTCGCTCGGCGGTGGTGAGAACAACAGTGGGTAAGTTGAGACGACCGGCATCAAAGCTAGCGATACTTGACGTTGCTGGTGAGTCTCCCTGGTCGACACAAGGGGCCCGGATGTTACGAATTAATTTTAAAGATGTTACGAATTAATTTTAAATTACCGTGAAGTAAATATTAACGGCCTTTTAAATTCAGCGTTGTATTATTTTATATTATTAGATGTTAATACGACCTATTCTATCCTAAGATAACTCGGTAGCGAGTACCGCCAACGGTAATCGCTTGGGTTCAAAGATGTTAACTTTCATTTGAATTGTGCTGGGAACGAGGATGGAATAGAGTAAGTATAAAAAAAATCTTTTCCTTTGTATTTTACATTTATATTTTGGCATATACATATTTTATTTACTATATAATAAAACGCGCCAATTTTGAGGCATTGTACCTTTTAAGCAAGAAAAGATAAGCTGTTTTATTATTATTCTACCCGCAATCGAAGCTGTTGGGTTGCTGCCGTAACACCAAGAGTCCGTAACTTATTAACTTGAAAAAGTTGTATGCTGTCTGCAATCAACATGCAAATGCAATTATGCTTTTTATAAATATGTATGTACTTACATTTCCTTTTTGACAATGCTGCACCTGACTTTTCACACCATTGTTTTTTATGTTATTGATATTTATAACTGGATTTTTTGCTTTATTGGAATTTATTAATATATTAATGTCATCCGCGTAGGCCCAGAATCTTATATTTTTGTGTAATGACATACATAGCCTGTTATATGCTACAAGAAATAGGATAACGGATAAGGGTGACCCTTGGGATATACCGTTGTATAGTTTAAAAAAGTCGGAGTAGCTTCTTTCAGATCTAATCAAAAATGTCCTGTTTTCCATGAAACTAATGATATAATTAATAATATTTGGGCCCAATTTCCATGCGGTTAGTTGGTCAACTACTGTATGGATTCCTTTTTTATCGTATGCTTTTTCAAAATCAAGCGAAATTACGGTAAAGTAAATTTTAGTAGCTAAACTGCTAGCAGCTAACGTTCTATGTATAAGAGAGCATCAGTTGTCGACTTACACTTCTTAAAACCTTTTTGGTTAATGCTCAGTAAAGTTTTGCAATACATGAATTAAATGAGATTGGCCTATAAGACTGTATTTTTAGTTTATTACTATTTTGTTTTACGATAGGAATTACAAGACTATTTATATATTGTAGTATAGTTATTTGTACTATGTTATTGTATAAGTCCTTGACCGATTTCGATGAGTACTTTATCATATTGTACGAAATCTTATCCAAACCTGGTGTCTTGCACTTTAGTTTATTTAAAGTTGAAAGGAATTAAATATTATTAATATTGCTATCTATAACTTTGGCCTTCTCGCTAGGTCTTAGGTAGAATAGGATCTGTTTAAAAGTGGATTTTTTTAACAAAATTTGCTAGGAATTTCAGGTCTGAAGAGTTTTCGGACCAGAAGTTGGCCATTTCCATATTTTCTTTGGCAATGATATCTGAAGTAAAATCATGAATGGTTTGACGTTCGGCGTTCATAATTTCTCTTTTTAAAAAAGCACTTGCTCTTTTATATTTGATCATAATAACAGTGATAATATTTTCTCTTGTTTTAGGATTTCAATATGTTGGTTCCATCATGGCACAAAAGTGCGTCCGTTGATTGGCTTTAATTTTAGGATTGATTTATTCGCAGCCTGCATTATTATTTTTTCAAATATTAGCTGCTTCTTTATTTATTAATATTTGGTTCTCATATAAGATGACATATTTCTAAAATATAAAAAACAAAAAGAAAAACAAAAAATTAGTAAAGATAAAAATAAAGTTTTAGTTTGTTCTAGCTATAGTATAGTAGTTATATTAGTATTAGGACCCTACTGTATCTGTGGACATGTTAATTAAAGAAAAGGCCAGACAGACAACAGGACGAACAGAGAAGCGCATTCAATATGCGATCTCAAAAATACGTTTGTCTTCGCCTCATTATCCATTTGTAATTCACTATAATTATTAGTTTCGTTGTCTTCTGTATTGCTTTTAGTTTTTGTTAATTTTTGATATTCTTTGCAATTATCCTATTCATTGCCTGTTTTGTCTTATTTGATGTATTTCTAGGAAGTACATTGATTTGTTTTGTTATAGTAGTTGGTTTGATTGCTTCAATATTGTAAGAGCTTGTTAATTGTGACATGTAATAATTTATAAGTTCTGCATTGTTTATTTCAGTAGAACCATGTGTGTTATTAATATCACTTGGAATTGTGTTATTTGTTGTTACTTTTGTAATAGATGAGTTAGCTGATTGACTACTTTGGTGACGTTGGTTGTACGTTTTAACAGCTTTTTTTTCTTTCTACCTTTTCAAAAGAGACTATTGTCTGTATTTCATTTTCTCTTAAGAAAACTGTACATGTTTTATTATTGTCTATGTTATTAATAATGCAATTGCATGTCACAGGGTTGTTGCAAATATCAACATCTTCTTCATTATGATATTCAAGGGCACAGTGAGAGCAAATTTTTTTATTAACACATGGTGTTTTTGGGTGTCCGTAACCAAGTCAATTTCGGCGTCTTATAGGGAGGGGAACGTATGGACGAATCTTTACTCTTTCGTACCCAATAAACAAATTTTCAGGTAGATCAAGAGAGGCTATTGTAACAATAATCATTCTAGTTTATTTAATATTTTCATGATCTTAGTGACTTGTTGGCTTTTTAGGTCTTGTAAAATTTCGTCATATTCTATTCCTCTAAGGTCATTTGAATAGATTACACCTTTTAAGCAATTAAGGGAGGAATGTTCGCTAACAACTACTTTAATTTCTGAAGAGAACGAAGTCAAAGTGTTCAATTTGGCTGCTTGCGTATTGTTTTTGGTTTTAATAAGTATGTTCCCGTTACAAATTTTTTTTTTACAAAATTCCACTTCGCTGCCACAGACGCAATGAATTACCTTTTTGATAAGAAATGGGGAGAAATTTGTCAGTATATCATTGCTGTTTGTTTTGCTTACGAGCAAATATTTAGAGCCAGTACAGGGAATTTTTAAAAGGTTGTTTTTATCCACAGAAAAAAGGTGCTGATTTTGCGCAATAAGCTTGTCCGGCAGTCTTGACATTTTTACTTTGGATTGTTGTTCTTGTATCAGTTTAATAAACTTAATAATAGTAGAATTTGTGTAATATTAAAGTGTTAAGAAGAAAAGTTATTGTATTTTAAAATAAAAATAAATCCAGGAAATTTTTTGTGTTCCTGTATACACTCGAATGCAAATCACTCACGACGGCCGACAATTGTCGAAAAAGCGTTTGCACGCATTAGTTGACAAATTGCAACTGATCATATATTACATCTTCTAGTTAATTTTTGTAAAATCCATCTTCACTGCAGTCTTTATTAAAATTATCCGCTAAAATAATACACATCTTAATTCATTTATAACATCTTACATTTCTACAAAGGCTTTATGTATTAACTAAATTTGTGAGTAAATAAATAAATGAGTAATTTTTTAAACGGGCCATTTTCACTGTGAGATGAAAAATTTGAGTTTTTTCTTTAACCTTCTTTTCCTAGTTGTTTTTGTAAAAGAGTGGATCAAATATATGTGTGTGGGTCATATACAATATTTGATATTATGTCTGTGAACACCAAGTAAACTAGCTTTTTATATATGGGCGTATTAAATATTACTTTATGTTATTATATGAGAAAAATTTGAATATGTATCATTATTAAAGGTGGGCCGTTTTCACTGTGATTCGCTGGATGTATTTTTAGCATATTTGTACTAACAGATGTTGCACATATTGAGCAGATATTATTTTCCAAACTTTTCATTTTGTTATTGTGATGGGGATCCCTGTTTCTTTTATTTCCGTAGGGCGAATAAATAACTTTTTGGGGAACACTGTTATCGAAACCACAATAAATTTTCAAGGTATTTAAAATTTAACGCCTTCTTAGTTAGTTTATATACAAACAATTTTTCTCCATATCGCGTCTGTGGAATGAAAACCAAAACAAAGTTATAAGGAAATAAAAAGAATTTATTTTAGTTTCAAATAAGCATCATCTAAAAATTTCACAATTTTAAGAACATTATTATAAACTATAAGGCTAGATACCTTTAAAACTTAGCGAAAACTTTAAGCAAAGACTCCACACTAGTGGAACATTTTTAAGTATTTTAATTCTAAATATTAATTTATTGTATGCTATTCATTTCAGTTTGAAATAAGCATCATCAAAAAATTTCACAATTTTTAGAACATTAGGGTATATAACCTAAGGCAAGATACTCTCTTAAACTTAGTAAACAACCATTTAGCAAAGACTCAACACTAATGGAACACTGCGAAAATAAAACCAATTTCTACTAATAATTTTTAAAACCTAAAAACATGTCGGCTGCCACTATTTTCATTCTACTATTGGAGTAACTTCACTAAACCAGATTTATATACATGGTAAAGGGCGTAGCGCTCTTACTTGTTTAATAATAAAATAAAAAAAATTGTCTTTGAAAACCCGCAACTAAATTTTCTGTAAGTTTTAAACTTATCTTGCCTGCTGGGTATAGGGTTCAAACTCATACAAAAGAAGAAGAAACAAATCTCTTGCTTTTGTTTGGTTTCTGCTATGATTGGAATGTAGTTAGTCAGTGCGGAATCTTCAGGAAAGGTTGTCTTATATTTTTAGTTTTTATTTAGTATAATTTTAAGCTTTGTATAAGTTTAGTCAGTTTAACCATACCAGACTTGGCAACAATAAGTCAAGATCGGTC
This sequence comes from Cistogaster globosa, assembly GCA_937654795.1. Classification (NCBI taxonomy): domain Eukaryota; kingdom Metazoa; phylum Arthropoda; class Insecta; order Diptera; family Tachinidae; genus Cistogaster; species Cistogaster globosa. Next base: position 25,607,550 of record OW569408.1, read on the forward strand.
GGATACACATTTTGTATAAGAATATTTTTTTTTTGGTTAAGTCTTGATCTCCTGTTTAATAAAGGATATAGTGCCCAACCACACTTAATTCACTTGTTGGATATCAATTAATCATGTTGCTTAAACAAAAGTTTTTTATACCTAAAATAATACATATTTAATACTTTTGGGTCAGTCCATATGAAATCAACACAGAAATTATGGTTTTTCAATTTCATGTTTAGTTTATTTACGAAGTTTGTTTACTTGCTCAGGTATCTTGTGAGTTATTTAACGGAAAAGTTGGAAAAAAACGAGGTTTTTGGGAGAGGTTATCATCTTAAAACGATAATATCTCAGCTCCTGATTAGGATAGACACAAATTATAGCTTTTTAAACAAGCTTCAATATGATATAAATGTCAAGTACTTTTAAAAATTAAAAAGGTTTCTGCAAAAAATGTTTTTGTAAAAAAGCAATTTTGAAAAAAGCTCTTTTTTAAAAATTAAAAAAAAAAATTTGTCTTATTGCTTGATGTCAGCTTAAAATACATGCAAAGTTTTAATTTCCCAATGTAAGAAGTTTTTAAGTTATTAACAAATAAGTTCATGGACATTGTCAAAATTTTTGCAATTCGTACCTGCCAAAGCAGAAGAAAGGTACCAATAAAATTTGTGGAACTTTCAAATGAAGAATTGTTTGAAGATATTAAAAAATGCCATTAAACAATAAGTAGCGGAAAACAAACATTAAATAGCTAAATGTTTTTGTAAAGATAATTGCTTAACTATTGTAGCTTTTAGTTATTAAATAGCCAGATATTTGGAAAAACCACAAGTGTGTTTGTTGTGTTTTTTGAAATTTTATAACACCTTATATTAGTTTTAAGATTTTTATGAGTAGTATTTAAGGCATACTTGTGAAAAACAAAACACTTAGTGTATTACAAACATTAATATTTTTAACAATATACTACAAGAATACTTATTTAATCGAACTTGTTGACACGTCAACGAACTATCCACCACTGGTCAACATGGGGGAGCATGTTGACACTTATGTCAACACATTAGTTTTTTAAATTTATATTTTTTGTTTGAACCCGTTTTTTTTTTTTTTTTTTTTTTGTTAAATAAGTTAAATGAGTCTTTATTTTTATTTTGTCTACAATTAATGCATTCTTGCTGATTCAACATAACTAAACATTTAAGATAAGTTAAATGAACCTTTATTTTTATTTTGTCTACAATTAATGCATTCTTGCATTATTAAGTTAAATGAACTTTGCATTTTATTTATTCTTGCTTATTAATTAATTAATTAAACATTTTTTGTTTCTAACATATTTCATATTATTGCTTGTTATACACTATTTGCAAAATTAAAATGTGTATAAGCAAAAAAATTTGTGCAGAAAGAGGTCAGAATAAAAATTGACAATCAATCAGTAGATCACGTCTTTTCATTTTTTTGATAAAATTAAGAACACGGTTCAAGTGCCGGCGGTTCAATAGTATTATCAAAACAACAAGAGTCACGGTTCAGGTGTCGGCGGCTCACAATAGTGTAAATACATCAAGTATTAACATTTGGTGACCCCGACGTGAACTTTGTCAAATTTTATGACCAAAATCACATAAAAAAGGACTAGCGAAAAATGGACTTTGAGAAGCTAGTACGCATCCAGCGCCAACTGGGGAACCAGATCGAGACGTTGGCAAGGAACTTCACGAAGGATTCCAAGGATCGTAAAACCCCAGCATATTTTGCAAGAAGACTGGAAACATTAACGGAGCTAGCTGAGGAGTTCTACAAAAACCATGAGATTATCATTGTAATGAAGGACAAGCACCTCGAGGATGGCTACCTGGTGGCAGACTATTACAACCAAATAATGCAAATCATAATCAAACATACCAAATTGTTTGAGCAGGGACCAATGCAGCTATTGAATTAAGGCGACGAGCCACATGCGTCACGTGAACGTAAAAGCCCATTGTTGAAGCAGCCGCAGACATCAGTTGAAATTCGAAAAATCCTTCGGAATCAGCGAGCTTTGATAAAAGCACTCATCTGAAATATTCATGAAGTTTTTTTAGAACGCCATCAGAAACATCACTCATCTATTACAACATCAAAGCAAGTATCATTGAAAAATACATGGTGGACCTTGCAAACAATAATTCAGCTTTATGGGCATCAACAGAGGATGACCAAATCGAAGACTACAACATACAGACATTTTATGAACTTGAAGAAAGGGCAGAAGCAGCCAATCCCTCCTCACCGGACTGCCGCACCAGGGGACATCGATGTAGTACTTCCAAAAATCACATTGCCAATTTTTGATGGAAATTACTAACGATGGATGGAATTCAAGGACATCTTTTTAGAACTTGTCCACAACACAACCATAAGCGAAACAAAAAAATGCACTATTTAACAACTTCGTTGCAAGGAGAACCCAAAAATCTCATCAAACACTTGCCTGACACAGGAATAAATTACGCTGCTGCCTGGTCACTTATCAGTAGCAGATATGATAACAAAAGGTTTATGGTGTCCACTTTACTAAACGAGTTACTGTTTCAGCTGTTGAAATCACTCCACGATGTTACCAAAGAATGCATTCAGGGTCTTAAGGCACAAGAAATACAAGTACAGCATTGGGATATTATTCTAGTCCATATTTTGCTACATAAAATGGATGAAGAAACCCAAATAGCATTCGAACAAAGTCTAAGGAATAATAGGCGTCTGATCGGGATTGATGAGCTACTAAGGTTTTTGGAGCAAAGATTTCAATCTTTGGAGGCACGAGGAAAGGGTGACAGGGCAACAACACGTACATGCGCTGCGGTAACCGCATCAGAAAAATGTAAAATATGCAAAGGAGAGGCACATAAAATTAACGTGTGCAAAAAATTCATTAATGCTGAATTAAATCAAAGGTGGAAGTGGGTAAGAGACTTGCAGCTCTGTGTAAACTTTTTTAAAACAGGGCATCGAGTAAACGAATGCAAATCACGGCATTGCAACAAATGCATGATAACTCACAATACATTACTTCACAGTGCCAAGTCTAACATATGGCACAGCAAAGCCACTTTCCTAGGCAAGTCAATTCCTCAGCCATCAACTCCTTCTCACAATCAAACAGGTACAAAAATTGGCCTACTAACAAATCACACGAATAAAGACCCCCATTACGTGTTAATTGGAACTGCTCGCATACAAATAACATCTGATACTAGTAAAAATATCGTATGCTGTGCCTTCTTGGACTCTGGGTCACAAGTGAACCTAATTACGGAACGTTTGTGGAAAAGGCTTGGCGGCAAAGCCAGACAATGTGGAAGGAATTCGATTTAACAAAACGAAGATGCTCCATCAGGCAAGCATTCAGTTCAAATCAACAACGAATGATTATGTTGCAGAAGTAAATGTTCACATTTTGCCAAAAATTGTATCCGATCAGCCAGTTCATAGCCTTAACATAGAAGGCTGGGGAATTCCGCAAAATATTCGATTTTCGGATTCAGAATTCAATAGTCCAGGTCAAATCGATTGCTTACTAGGCGCGGACACCATTTTTGAACTACTCATAGATGGACAAATAAGATTGGCAGACAATCTCCCAGTACTACAAAACATCGTCCTTGGGTGGGTAGCAGCTGGTAAGGTTGAATCATCGGATCCGAAAAATGTAGTTTGCGAAACATGTACGACAAAGGAATTGGAAGCAGCAGTTTCTCAATTTTGGGAAGCTTAAGAAGCACCACACAAACAAACAAAGCTCACTGAAGACGAACTGCGTTGTGAATCATACTTTGTTCAAACAACACTCCTAGCAAGAAGATGGTCGATTTATCGTAAGACTGCTATTGAACAACCATCCAACAATGTTGGCAGAATCAAAGGGAATAGCATACAAAAGATTCAGCTCAATTGAAAGACGTTTATAGGGCAATCCTACGCTGAAGGATCAATATGTTGCATTCATGAGAGAGCATGAATTGCTAGATCACATGACAAAAATAGATTTTGACAAAATAAGCTATCCATATTTTTTTATACCTCATCATTGCGTTCTCCGACCAGAAAGTTCATCAACCAAATTAAGAGTCGTTTTTGATGCATCAGCACACGGTTCATCGGGGGCGTCTCTGAACGAAATAATGCACAACGGTCCTTCTGTTCAGAGTGAACTTTTTTCAATATTGCTGCGTTTTAGAATGCACAAGTATACGCTTAAAACTGATATTGAAAAAATGTACCGGCAGATATGGATTAATTAGGAAGATCGAAACCTACAACTGATCCTATGGAGAGAAAACGGCGATCAACCAATAAACGTATACCAATTAAATACAGTAACATACGGCACTAGAGCTGCTCCATATCTTACAACGCGCTGTCTAGTAAAACTTGCAGATGAATACCAGACTTAATACCCATATGGAGCATCATCTCTTCGAAAAGATTTTTATGTTGATGATGGCCTAATAGGAGCAGATTCAATTCCTGAAGCTTTAATAATTCAACAACAATTAATAACTATTTTACGCAAATCTGGAATGAAACTCAAGAAATAGTGTTTAAATCACAAGGCTTTATTAAGTGAAATCGAAGCGGAAGATCAAGAAGTTAATCTCAACTTTGATTCCAAAGAAATGAAATGAACCAAAACTTTAGGGCTCTTATGACTTCCAAAGGCGGATGTATTTTGCATAAGGGTGAATAGTCAAGAAAATAAACATGTAACAAAGCGAACCATAAGCTCCGACTTGGCCCACATATATGATCCTCTGGGGCTACTTGGCCCAGTATAAGTAACTGGAAAAATTCAACTGCAGAAAACATGGCAATCAAAACTTGAGTGGGACGACCAGCTTCCTACAGAAATAGCAAACGAACGGCCAAGTTATAAGAAAGATCTAGTATCTGTGGACAACATTACATTTCCGAGATATATATTCTGCAATCGAGATGCAAATATTGAGATACATGCTTTTTCAGATGCATCAGAAAGAGCTTATGATGCTTATATCCGAACAGTAAAAAAGGACAAAACAGTAATGGTCAATCTTTTATGTTCAAAATCACGCGTAGCACCTATAAAATTACAAACAATACTACACCTTGAACTATGCGCAGCATTTTTGGCAAGAGTCAAAGCTGATCTGGGCGTAGAAAATAAGAAATCATTTTGCTGGACAGACTCCCAAATCGTGCTTTCCTGCTTACAGAATCAAACAGGTAAATTACCGGCATATGTTGCTTATCGCGTTTTAAAAATTCTTCGGGTAACAATTTCACAACAATGGCAACATGTGCCATCAAAACAAAATCCTGCGGATATCTTATCACGGGGCATAAAACCCCGTGAGTTATCATCATGTACTATGTGGCTCTACGGGCCATTATTCCTCTATCAACCTAAGACGTTATGGCAAAACCCCACTAAACTAGAATCAACAAGTGATAAAAACTACACAGCAACTGTTCTATCAACCCAAGGTGCAGCCGAAGAAAACGCATTGGCTTACACAATACCAAAAAAAAAAAATCCTTTTTACATGTCCAAAGGGTCATCGGTTATATTTTTTGGTTTGTGAGGAACTGTGGACGGCTAAAGAAATCTCGACCAGAACATACACAGCTTTCGTCTCTGGAACTTGACGCAGCACTTAAGATAATTGTATGTCAAATACAAGCATCCGACTTCAATGACATTAAGACTGCACTCATCAGAGATAAATTTGTACCCAAATCAAATTCCTATAGCTCATTAGCTCCGTTCTTGGACGAAGAAGGTATAATTAGAGTGGGCGGACGTTTAAGTTCCTCAACACAGCAGTTCGATGTCACTTATCAAACGATGCTGCCGAGCAATGATCCGCTTGTGAAACTCCTTGTGGAAAAAATACACAAGGGACATTATCATTGTGGCCCTCAAGCATTACTTGCGCATATTAGACAGCGATTTTGGCCCATTAAAGGGAAAAGCCTTGCAAGAGCAGTCGTCCAACGGTGCGTACGATGCACAAGAGAAAAGCCAAACATGTATACTCAAATAACGGAAGATCTTTCGAAACATCGGGTACAACCAGCTCGACCGTTTCTTCATTCGGGAGGAGATTATTGTGGACCATTTTCTGTACATTTTAGAACAAGGGGGAAGCGACCTCAAAGAGCATATCTTCCAGTTTTTTGCTGTTTTGCTACGAAAGCTGTGCATTTAGAACTTGGCACTGAATTAACAACAGAGGCTTTCATTGGAGCATTGAAAAGGTTTATAGCAAGGCGAGGCCACTGCGAAACTTTGTACTGTGATAATGCAACAAATTCTGTTTGTGTCCGAAACAAACTAAACGAATTTAATGATGTCGTCTATTCAAAACCAGCCCAAGAATCAATAATTGAGGCTTGTAGCACAAAGGGGATTAATTTCCAGTTCATACTACCAAGGACACCACACTTTGGGGGACTATGGGAGACAGCAGTGAAGTCTACAAAGCATATGTTAATAAAGAATGTCTCAACGGCGTCACTCAGATACGAAGAGCTCGAAACTGTGACAACCGAAATTGAAGCTATTTTGAACTCTCGCCCGCTCATCCCAAGTTCATCAGACGCCAATGATCTTAATGCTGTTACTCCTGGTTATTTTCTCATTGGTGAACCATTAACATCAAACATTGACGTACAGTCAGAAATTCCTTAATGTAGCACAATTTCTGGGAGCGATGGAGTAAAGAATACCTTAACGATCTACAACAGCGACGCAAATGGAAAGGCCCAATCAGTGATATTCAACAAGGTACTATGGTAATAATTAAAGAAGACAACATTTCAGTTCTACAATGGCCTCTTGGACGAATAATTAAGGTTTATAAGGGAGATGATGGTTTAGTAAGGGTGTGCGATGTAATGACAAAAAGGGGAATATTTAAGCGTCCGATCCACAAATTGGCTCCTCTATTTCATGAAACTTCCGAAGAGCAGAAAATCCAATTGGATGAAACATTAAACTCAGCATCATTACCACTAACAAGCAGAAGTAAAGCATCCAGATCATTTACCGCCGAAGAAACTCCAATAAAACGTTCACGTTTAAACTCAACTCTACTGCTCTCCATCTTGGCATTATTTTTTATCCCAATAGTTCTTGGAAACCAAATAAACATAACAAAATTCAAAAACAAGCCTGGTATTTATTTTGAACACATAAGCTTTGTAAAATTCATGTCTGTTAACTGGGAGATGATAGTCTACTTTGATCTTGAACCATATCAACATCAAATAAACATTTTAAATGACGGGAAAAGGATGCTTCCAGGTCTGTGTAAAACCACGATAAGCAACACGACATGCAAAATATTGCTAAACTACTTCGAGCACGTCAGGGATGACTTACAGGCAGACTTTGATCTATTCTCTATAAAAAGAAAAAAAGGAGGCGCAATCGACGTAGTTGGAAATATCGCTTACTCACTCTTTGGCGTTTTAGACTTAAATTATGAAGCCCAAATGTCAACGACAATTAAGAAGCTAACAAAAAATGACGAATACTTAGAAAGGCTTCTAAAAAATCAAACTTCAACTAGACATGCAAGCTAAATTTGAAGAAACCGGCAATATTCTTCATAATTTCAAGGTTGAGCAACAAATGCTCATGCTTTTAACGCAGCTGCTTATAGTCACTAATAGTGTACAATGAATTCACTCCGCAATTATGGATGTACTTGTTGATAGCCACCATGACAAAATTAACCCTCTTTTGCTCACTCCTTAACAGCTCAATGAAGAAATCAAGAAAATAAGGGGTAATTTGCCAGCACACCTTCTTTTACCAATTCATCAAAACAACTTACTCGAAGTATATAAGCTTATCAAGGTCAACGGGATCATTGCTCAAGACCACGTAATATTCAGCATCGATCTACCTCTTACTCAACCACAAGAGTTCCAGCTAATGCATATTACTCCAATCACTGCTACAATCTTATTTGCCCAAATATACTAGCAACATATAAAGCAACACGTCATCTTATGGTCCATAAATGCGAACAAGATTTACTGAATGACCAACCCAAACAAAGATGTAATTTTCAACAACTGAAAGACACTACTATATGGCAGTATCTATACCATTCAAATCAATATATGTTCGCTACAACAGATACAATAAAATTGAATACAGTATGCGGACAATATTCTACACATTCTACACATGCGTCCAGAATGCGTCATTAAAAATGATCTTATTACGATACTTCATTACAAACATCAGCTACTCTCTTCATACCCGCAATTGCTTGGACAAAACAATACGCCAGTATGAACTTCAGCGCAAAGGAACTTGAAGCAATGCAACAAGAGTTAGCTGAAATTTTTAACGCCACACTCCCTGATAAAGAAATCAATCTTACTACACATGGACTAATTATCGGATACATAGCCGGAGTATTATTGTAAGTAACCATTGTCATTTTCGTCTTCAAATATAAAAGGTTCAAAAATAATTTCAATCCAACTCCTTAACAACAAACTACCGAATGTTAAGAAGACCAACCGCCAGTTATCATAGACTTGTTACATACATGAAGATCGTCAACGAACTATCCACCACTGGTCAACATGGGGGAGCATGTTGACACTTATGTCAACACATTAGTTTTTTTTAATTTATATTTTTTGTTTGAACCCGTTTTTTTTTTTTTTGTAAAATAAGTTAAATGAACCTTTATTTTTATTTTGTCTACAATTAATGTATTCTTGCTGATTCAACATAACTAAACATTTAAAATAAGTTAAATGAACCTTTATTTTTATTTTGTCTACAATTAATGCATTCTTGCTGATTTGACATATGTAACTAAACACATATTATTAAGTTATATGAACTTTGCATTTTATTTATTCTTGCTTATTAATTAATTAATTAAACATTTTTTATTTGTAACATATTTCATATTATTGCTTGTTATACACTATTTGCAAAATTAAAATGTATATAAGCAAGAAAATTTGTGCAGAAAGAGGTCAGAATAAAAATTGACAATCAATCAATAGATCACGTCTTTTCATTTTTTTTATAAAATTAAGAATCACGGTTCAAGTGCCGGTGGCTCACAATAGTGTAGTATTAACAGAACTGCTAGTGTTTTGTAAAACATTTCTCTAATTTGTGCTTCTTTAAGCCGGCTTATTGTGACAGTGGCAATAACAAAATAAGTCTGAGTGTACCAGTATCCAAAAAAAAAAGAAAAAAAAAATAAATAAATAAAAAAAAGAACAAAAAATTACTGCTGTAATCCCTTTTCTATTAATGGACATAGCAAAGTAAGTAAAAATTTGCGACCTGTTAAAGACTGGATGATAAAGTCAGCAGGATCAGATAAGTTAATCTAAGGCTATAAAATGTGATCCTCTTGCCGCAATAAAATACCAAGTAGGAGTAATGTGGATGAATTAGATACTAATCCATGCGATCCCGAAGACGATTCTGCTTTGGATAATGCTTTGACCTCATTAAATGACAATTTGCTGTTTGTAGGAGAAACCCCTGTTAAAACAAACAGGCTAAATAAAGAGCATTCACCTAAGAAAAAGCTAATAAAAACCGACAATACCTTGAAAAAAGTATTGGGAAGAGAATCAGGAGTATTAAACGAACCTGAAAAGACAAATGAGTATGAAATAATTCCTCATTTAAAAGATAAATTAAAAAGGCAACATAGAAGAGCAAAAAGATTCAGATCCTGACGGTTTTTCTGGCCTATAAAAAAGTGCAAGATGAGTTTGGTGCTTCAAGTTTTTTGGTTAGGAAAGCAAAAAAGTTGTTTAATGCACTCCGAATCCTTGACCAGGCAAGACAATTCAAAATGAAGCAGTAAATATTGTAAAGAATTTTTACAATGATGACATTATTAGCAGTTGATTACCTGGAAAAAAAGACTGTTAAGCAATATACACACTAGGAGTAAAAATCAATGTCAAACGCGGTTGCTTCTTTGTAATGTGAAGGAAGCCTTTGCACCGTTCAAAGAAAAAAAATCCAGAATTAAAAATTGGAATTTATGTATAAATTTTGTGAGCTTAGACCAAAAAATATTATCTTAGCGGGAGCCAGTGGGTGTCGCAATATTTGCGTTTGCTCTATTCAACAAACTGTTAAGCTTGTGTTTCTTGGAGCTAAAAAGAAAGAATTGAGTGCTGGTCGGGATTTCAATCTATCTTCGTATAAACACAGTCTTTCATGGATAATTTGCAATCCTCCATTACCTTGATGTTTTGAGTGGAAGTGCGGAAACTGCCCTGGCACATCTAGACTGAAAGAGCAGATAACTAAATTGCACGACGAAAGTGGAATTGATGAGAATGTCTACAAACAATGGATAACAACAGATTGTTCCACACTTGAGATATTGATTAAATCAGCCGATGATTTCATCGATTAACTAATAGGGAAGTTGTCAGTTATCCTCACACATTTTTTGTCGCTAAGGAACAGAGCAAATTTCTTGTTAAACTTAAAATCGATCTGAAGGAGGGCGAACTTGTAGTGATATGTGACTTTTCTGAAAATTGAAGCTTTGTCCTACAAAACGAAACACAGGTGTTTCACTGGAACAATTTACAGGCCACCATTTATCCAATAATTGTATACTTCACAAAAGATAAGGTAGTGAATCATAAGAGTATTATGGTAATTTCAGAATGCCTAACGCACGATACGGTGGCAGTGCATTTGTTTCAAAAGAAAGTCATAGAATTATTACAAAATTTATTTGATGAGAGGCCCAAAAAGATCTTTTACTTCTCAGCCGGCTGCGCAGCGCAGTATAAAAACAAAAAAAATTATAAACTTATGCTATCATAAAGCAGATTTTTGCGTTGCTGCAGAATGGCATTTCTTTGCAACTTCCCATGGGAAAGGCCCATATGGTGGATTAGGTGGCACTGTAAAAAGATTTTCATCAAAAGCTAGCCTTCAGAGGCCTTATGAGAACCAAATTCTCACTCTTTCCAACCCTACATGTGGTTTAAAGAAAATATAAAAGCTTTTCATTTTTTCTACGTAAGTAAGAAAGATTTTCAAAATGTCAAACGGTTATAGGCACTCAGAAAAAACACTGCTACATGCCTCTAAATGAATACCAACTGAAAACTAAAATATTTTCTAACAGTGGTGGAAGCGTTATTGACAAAATTACGGCATCAAAGAATGACGTTGATGGGTTTGTTGTTTGTTCCTTGGGCAAGAATTGGTTCTTGGGATGTGCGTCTTGTGCAACCCCACGGAACATCACCACATTGTACATTTCCATTGAAGTTATTGGTTCCCATTTTTAATGTGCTCGCAAAAATCGATATTTCTTCTGCAGATGGAAGAACCTATAACTTTTCCAAACAGTATGAAAAACATATTACCGCGAAGTTTTTATCAGCAAAAAAAAAAAATAGATGCTATAAGCTTAGAAAAAAAACTCAATAAAAAACTCACTTTTTTTTGTTATTGCATTGTTATTTTACAACGAAGAAATGCAGTGGTTCTTTTAAAATTGTAATCTTTTAAAGTATACCCAATTAGTAGGGAAATAATTTATATAAAAACTTATTCTGTTAGAAGTGGATTCAGATCCTTCATATTCCAATTTCAAATACGGTGAATACCTTTATTCTGCTTTGGCAGGTACGAATTGCGAAAAATTTTACAATGTCCATGTACTTATTTGTTAATAACATAAAAAATTCTTAGATTGCCAAATTGAAACTTTGCATGTATTTTATGCTGGCATCAAGCAATAATATAGATATATTTTTTTAAACTTTAAAAAGGTAGCTTTTTTCAAAAATGCTTTTTTAAAAAACATTATTTATGTAATAAAAAATATTTTAAAAATGAAATGCACATCATATTTAAGCTTATGTCTCTATCTTAACCAGAAGCTATGATATTATTATTTTAAGATGGTAACCACTCCCACAATCCTTGTTTTTTCTCAAATTTAATAATTAACTCAGAAGGTACCAGAGCGAAAAATCTGGAACTTCGTAAATAAATTAATTTTATAGCCTAGAATATGTGTAATCCATTAACTCCATTCTATTAAGTTGTCGCCTTAGAAAGTTATTTTCAATTTCAAAACTAAGCACTTTTGAAAAAAACCTACAGAAGAATTCGTCTGTTCTGTAGATTTTGTTTTCGATAAACATTTTTCCAAAGCAGATTTGATCGAAGTTTACTGGGACATTACATTTTTAGAACTTACTTTTGTTAAATTCTTGATGCTTTTTTCAAGTTCCACCAGCTTTGAATCTTTTACGGAATTCGGAGTAGTTGTCGGTGCAGTAAAACAAGATTTACATTTAAATAGGAAACCACCATCAGATTTTTTCATAACTTTAATGATCTCAGAAGTTAAAGATAGGATTTCTTGCAAAACACATTTAACGTGAAAGTTATTGCAGCAAAAACTGCAACAAATTTTGTCTTTACTGCAAGTCGTTTCACAAATTTTACATATGATAGACATATTACTTATTTATAACTTTTTTTTAATAGTAACTTATTTAAGGATTTCTGGCTCCAGTTATTTTATTTTAAAGTGTAACGAATTTATGTGGAGATGTGTTAACGTTTCTGTTAATTTTATTAAATGAGGTAATAATATAGAAAAAACAAAAATAGAGCGCAAAACTAATGTACTCGTGGATAATATTGAAGAGTGAATACATTTTTTGTTTTTTCTTTTCAATTATTCTCTTTTATGTATTTTTATTAGTCAGTGCACTGATGCATAGTATAAGAGTATTTTTATTATTATTTTGCTTGTTACTAGCTTAATACTAAAGACAAATTTAAAAACTAGTTTTTTAAGAATTACTTTAAAATCAGAGATTTTATTTAAATGTTACATTAGTCTTATAAAAGAGTCCCTGCGCAGTGGTAGTACTATAACATTAAATAAAGTCATTGAAGTATAGTTATATTTATTTTCATTAACAAATAACCAGGTTAAGATGAAATTAAAAACAGTGTTCTTAAAAACATGCCTAATTGCTTTTTAAACATCAAGTTAGATATTTTATATTTGTATAAGTATCCGCAGTTTTCCTCAAAGTTTTAGGCAGGCCAAAGTAATACTGAAATTACAAGCTGAAAAAAAACTGAAATACCAACCATTTATAGACCAATTAGCATTTTAACCCTATTAAACAATAAACAAAAACATTTTGTAAAAACGATTTGCAAAGGAAAAATGGATTTTTTAAACTTAAACAACATCATTATTGACCAACAGTTTGGATTCATGAAATAAAGAGGTTATTAAATTTATTAAAAAAAATAAAAGTCTGCATAAAAGTAGTCTTTCTTGATACGGTGGCAGTGCATTTGTTTCAAAAGAAAATCATAGAGTTATTGCAAGATTTATTTGATGAAAGGCCCAAAAAGATCATTTACTTCTCAGACGGCTGCGCAGCCCAGTATAAAAACAAAAACAAATTATAAACTTATGTTATCATAAAGCAGATTTTTGCGTTGATGCAGAATGGCATTTCTTTGCGACTTCCCATGGGAAAGGCCCATATGGTGGATTAGTTGGCACTGTAAAAAGATTTTAATCAAAAGCTAGCCTTCAGATGCCTTACGAGAACCAAATTCTTACTCTTTCCAACTCTACATTTGGTGTAAAGAAAATATAAAAGCTTGTCATTTTCGCTACGTAAGTCAAGAAGAACATGTCGAAGAAGAAGAGGTTCTGGAAGAAAGCTTTTCAAAATGTCAAACGGTTATAAGCACTCAGAAAAAACACTGCTACATACCTCTGAAGGAATACCAACTGAAAACTAAAATATTTTCTAACAGTCGTGGAAGCGTTATTGACAAAATTATGGATTCAAAGGATGACGATGATAGGTTTGTTGTTTGTTCGTATGGCAAGAATTGGTTCTTGGGATGTGCGTCTTGTGCAACCCCACGGACTAGCATCACCTTGTACATTTCCGTCGAAGGCAGATATGTTACTGGTTCCCATTTTTAATGTGCTCGCAAAAATCGACATTTCTTCAGCAGATGAATGAACCTATAGCTTTTCCAAAAAAAATGAATAACGTAATACCTCGAAGTTTTTATCAGTCATGAGATCTCAAAAAATTAGATGCTATAAGCTTAGAACAAAAATGCAATAAAAAACTCACTTTTTGTTTGTTATTGCATTTTTATTTTACAACGAAGAAACGCAGTAGTTCTTTTAAAATCGTAATCTTTTAAAGAATACCCAATTAGTAGGGATATAACTTATATAAAAATTTATTCTGTTATTAGTGGATTCTGCGAATACCTTTATTCTGCTTTGGCAGGTGCGAATTGCGAAAATTTTGACAACATCAAAGAACTTATTTTTTAATAACTTAAAAACTTCTTAGAGTGCCAAATTGAAACTTTGAATGTATTTTAAGCTGTGGTCAAGAAATAACATAGATATATTTTTTTAAATTTTAAAAAGGTAGCTTTTTTCAAAACTGCTTTTTTAAAAAACATTTTTTTGTAAAAAAAAAAAAATGAAATCATATTAAAGCTTAATTTGGAGCAAATTTCATGTCTCTATCTTTACCAGAAGCTGAGATATTATCATTTTAAGATGGTAACCTCTCCCAAAATCCTCGATTTTTCTTAAATTTAATAAATAACTCAGAAGGTACCAGAGCAAAGAATCTGAAACTTTGTAAATAAACTTATCTTATAGCCTGAAATATGTGTAATCCATTAACTCCATTCTACTAAGTTGTCGCCTGAGAGAGTTATTTTCAATTTCAAAACTAAGCACTTTTGAATAAACGAATTCTTCTGTAGATTTTGTTTTTGATAAACATTTTTCCAAATCAGATTTGATCGAAGTTTACTAGAACAATACATTTTCAGAAATTACTTTTGTTAAAATCTTGATGCTATTTTCAAGTTCGACCAGCTTTGAATCTTTTACGGAATTCGGTAAAGTAATGCAAGATTTACATTTAAATAGGAAACCACCATCAGGTTTTTCTTTAACTTTCATTATCTCAGAATTTAAAGATAGGATTTCTTGCAAAGCACAATTAACGTGAAAGTTATTGCAGTAAAAGCTGCAACAAATTTTGTCTTTATTGCAAGTCGTTTCACAAATTTTACATATGTTAGACATATTAATTATTTATAACTTTTTATAATAGTAACTTATTTAAGGATTTCTGACTCCAGTTATTTTATTTAAAAGTGTATCGAATTTATGTGGAGATGTGTTAACGTTTTTGTTAATTTTATCAAATGAAGTAATAATATAGAAAAAACAAAAATAGAGCGCAAAACTAATATACTCGTAGATAATATTGAACAGTGAATACATTTTTTGTTTTTTTTTTTTTTTTTCAATTATTCTCTTTTACGTATTTTTATTAGTCAGTACACTGATGCATAGTATAAGAATATTTTTATTATTATTTTGCTTGTTACTAATTTAATACTAAAGACAAATTTAAAAACTAGTTTTTTAACAATTACTTTAAAATCAGAGATTTTATTTAAATATTACATCAGTCTTATAAATAAGTTCCTGCGCAGTGGTAATACTATAACATTAATTAAAGCCATTGAAGTATAGTTATATTTATTTTCATTAACAAACAGTGTTTTTCAAACCATGCCTAAATGTTTTTTAAACATCAAGTAAGATATTTTATAAAGTATCCGCAGTTTTCCTCAAAGTTTTAGGCAGGCCAAAGTAATACTAAAATTACAAGCTGAAAAAAACCTAAAATACCAACCATTTATAGACCAATTAGCATTTTAAGCCTATTAAACAAAAACAAAAACATTTTGAAAAAACGATTTTCAGAGGAAAAATAGATTTTTTAAACTTAAACAACAAAATTATTGACCAACATTTTGGATTCAGTAAGGAACAGTTAACCATTCATTAAATGAAGAGGTTATTAAATTTATTGAAAAAAATAAAAGTCTGCGTAAAAGTAGTCTTTCTTGATATTGAAAAGGCTTTTGATTATATATGGTGTGATGGTTCAAATTTTAGCATTTATGAACACAAAAAAAATGGTTAAAATCTTTTTATATAATCGATCATTTGACGCCTGCGTCGATCGGAATTGTTCTAGTGAAAGGCACATACCATCAAGTCTACCACAAAAGTCTGTTCTTTCTCCGTCAATATATTTTTTGCAGTCCTCGGATGTAAATATTCGCAGAAATCAGGTAGTAGCTTTTTATTCTGACAAGGCGACTAGTTATCAAACGCAATAGTCAAGAGAATGCAACGGACTCTAAACTCAAGCCAAGAATACTTATAAATGGAAAATTTATATTAACGATAATAAAACCCTGATGAGATTGTTAATTAAAAAACGTTTTTATTACATTTATAAAGTATAACAGAAGAGTTTTTATTGTATTATTTTACTTGAATTTTCAAAAAAAACTAAAATGAAGAGCGAGAACAAAAATTAACATGACATATTTGTTGATCAAGTGTGCATGCCGCACCAAGTGCATCAGCCGTAAGCAAACAAGGTGCCAGGTTTTGCTACATCCACATTTCCACTAAAATCTGGCTAGAAGTTTTTAAGACCTAACATCCCAGCATATTTAAGGTGCTTCTCCTTTATCACAGGTCTTGTGAAAAAATCAGCAGCCATGTATGCTGTATATCAGTTACTTCACTGGCGTAGTCCACATCACAGAAGCAATACATTTCAAAATCTTTGTTCCTTGAGTGTGTAATTTTTACGTTCACACTTTTCTTGTACTTTTAAGATATTTAAAAATACTTTTTACTGCTGCCCAGTGTGCATTGTGGAAATTATTGTTAAAAATACTTTAAAAATTTACTGCATAAGCAATATCATGGCAAGTTCCTTGTACCAAAGAGAGTATGCTGCCTATAGCTTCTTTGAACGCTATATTATTAAAACGATTAAAGATGGATTGAAGACTTTAAATATTGTGTTGACATCAAAAGGTGTGCTTACAGGTTTACAATTATTCATGTTAAAACGTTTCATTATATCCGCTGTATTTATAGACTTATCAATATGTATTTCACTTTTTTCGATTTCTTATGGTTCCAATGCCAACACAGCTTCCTGCCCCACTTAATTCCTTCACCGAAAACTTTTAAATCCAGCTTTAACATCTGCTTTCAGGTTGTCATTTGAAAAAATCTGGAAATTATCCACCTTAACAGCAATGAAAAACATCTAAAGACTATATATATCGCAATATATAAAGGATCGAGCTTCGATTAATACAAAACCATTTCCTCCAGTATTGGGTCCAAGTTCTTGTTCCATTTATGGCTCGCCGGTTTTAGCCTGTAACCGGTGTTATTAAGTTTGCAAACTTTACCAACGTTCTTTTCTCTAACACCATCAGGAGGTTGCATAAAAATCTTCTCAGATAAATCACCCTGCAAGAATAAGGTTCTTACTATATTCATTTGCTTGATATCCAGATCAAATTGATGAGCAATTAAAATAAAATATCTTATTGAGATATACCGTAAAAACGGAGAGTAGGTCTCGTGATATTCAGGTTTCTGAGAGCAACTATTTATCACTTTACGGGTTTTGTATCTTTGCACCTCACCACCTTCACCATGCTTGGTTTTGAAAACGCATTTACTTTTGGTTGGTTTGAAGCGGCATTATCATTGTCGTAATCATTAGTTGCAGTAGTGGTCTCCAATTGATCCGCATCATCGCCATAACCACTTTTCATGAAATCAAATTCTCCGATAAAATTTTGTTGTTGTTTTTATAAAATTCGTTTTCAAAGCATATTATTTCACGTCTTTTTTGCTACACTCCAACCTTGGAAATTAAGCAACCTATGTATAACCAGTAGCCATCGAAAACTAAATTTTCAGTTTTGGCATCACACTTTTTTCTTTCTTCTTTGGCAACGTAGGAAATGGCACGACACCTAAAAACTGACTTACATCAGGTTTAACACCAATCCACATCTTCTGTGGCGTAACTCTTTTGCTTAAACCACAAACGGAATGATGTATGAAGTAAACGGCATTTGCAACAGCTTTAGCCCAGAATTTCTTCGTCAAACCAGCGTGAAGTAACATAAAACGAGCGTGTTCAATGAGGGTGCGATTTATTCGTTCAGCAACGCCGTTCTGATGGAGGCTGTATGACACTGTAGTCTTATGTTCTGTACCATTTTTGTTTACAAAATTTAACATGTGCTGATTGCAAAATAAAAATTAAAAAATTCTTTGCTCCAGCATTTGATGTCTCCTTTATAGGTCCACAGAGGTTCGAATGTACTAGATCAAGTAATTCTGTCGTACAGGATTTTGACGATTTAAAAGGCTTGCTCTTCATTTTGTCTTTTATACAAGGTACACAATTTTCCTTCGATCCCATTACCAGCTGCTTTGTAACTTTAACGACCCAAACGAGCACACTAAATATTAACATCAGCTTCAGCTGCCACCATACTTATTTCATTAAAATCTCGATCCAATTGAAAGATATTATTTTTTCGATGTACTTTTTTTAATGTGGTACATTCATCATTTTGAAATTTCATGATGTAGCCTCTATCCATTACTTTTGTTACAGATACGTACAGTAATTTGTGAATGGTAACATCCACTAATTCTCCACTTTTGTTTATTAAGTGAGTATCTCACATCACCAAGTCCACGAACTTAACAATTTTCCAAAAACAACCCCTTTTGTCCCAGATTCTTAAATATTATGGAAGTAGTCCTTTCTTTAAGACATGTCCCAACTTGCTCCCGTGTCAATGTACCATTCTCTCTCGTTGACGTCTCCTACTGCAAATACTGTACAGAAACCAATTTGTAGATGATTATTGTTTTTTTTTTTGTTATTTTATATTTGCACGACAGCAGCTGCTTTGTGCCCATAGCGGTTGCGTTTGTAACATCAAGACCTTTTTACTACCTTCACCACAAAAAGTCGAAAAAAGGTACATCTAAGTTTGTGTTTTCATTTGTAGTTTCTACAATATAATGGAAAATATATATAAGCTGAGTCCTTATGCATAGCCAAGCCGATCTCACTTTTATGTAAAATTATATATGTGCAAAACCATTTTTTTTATTTTCTAATTCTCTGTCACCCCATTATTTGCTTTTTTGATTGGAATTACTTCACTAAACTATATTACATAGATAGTGAAGGGTATATAAAATTCGGCATAGCCGAATAAAGCACTCTTACTTGTTTTTCATTATTTTTCCTTTTTTGTTTTGAAAAAAAGGCAATAACATTATTTGTTAGTTTTTGTTCATCCTGCAGCAATTTTGTTTTATTTAAGTCGCAAGTTATTTAAACTCCTAAAGTTTCGATACCCATTGTCATCGGTGTGTACTTTTTGGGTAGATCAGCAAAAAGGAGTGAACTCAAATCATCACATACCGGTAGAAACAATATTACTGACGTATTTTTAAACATTTCAATTATTTCTTTAATATTTTCAGGTGTAATAAATTTTGTCCACCAGGTGTAAAAATATTTTTATTATTATTTCGCTTAAAATGAAAGAAAAATTATGTATTTTCTTTAGAAAATAATTTTTCGACAAAAAAATCCGCCGCACAAAAGTTCACGCTACACAACTCCATCAGCCGAAAGCAAACAAGATGCCAGATTTTCCTATTTAGATATTTATTATCTGAGCCTAAAAAGGAAATATCATTTTGATTAGTGAAAGGGTCAATCCATATCAACCCAACACACCTCTTAACCCGACGTGCTCAGAACTACACAAATTTTTGTACAAATATTGCAGCCTATAAAATTAGTTTATTTGCGAAGCTTCAGATTTGCTCTGGTACCTTGTGAGTTATTTAACGGTAAGGTTGGAAAAAACGAGGAGAGGTTACCACCTTAAAATGATAATATTTCAGGTTGTGATTAAGATAGAGACATGAAATTTGCGCTAAATTATAGCTTTTAAATAAGCTTTCATATGATGTTCAAGTGCTTTTACAAAAAAATGTTTTTTTAAAAAAGCAATTTTGAAAAAAGCTACCTTTTTAAAATTTAAGTATAAATAAATAAATATATATTATTGCTTGATGTCAGCTTAAAATACATTCAAAGTTTCAATTTGGCAATCTAAAAAGTTTTTAAGTTATTAAAAAATAAGTTCATGGCTGTTGTCAAAATTTTCGCAATTCGTACCTGCCAAAGCAGAGGCTTTCGCAGTATTTGAAATTGGAGTATGATGTATCTGAATCCACTAATAACATAATAAGTTTTTATATAATTTATATCCCTACTAATTGGGTACACTTTAAAAGATTACAATTTTAAAAGAACCACTGCGTTTCTTCTTTGTAAAATAAGAATGCAATAACAAACAAAAAGTGAGTTTTTTATTGAATTTTTTTTCTAAGCTTAAGCATCTAATTTTTTTGAGATCACATGACTGATAAAAATACAGAATTCATTATTATTTTTACTAACATTAAGTTCTGAAAACGTTATCCGTAAAAAAAATATATAAAATAAAAAATACTTACTGCAATATTATCTATATTTCTTTTTATACATAACAAAATATAGAAAGAGTAGTTAAAGCTATGCACAAAACAGTTATGGCATTTTCTTTTCTGAAAATAAATTTTACCCAACAATCGCATAGAATGTTTTACATGTTGCCGAAACCTTGAAAAATTGCTATACATTTTATAGCCACAATAGAACAAAAAATGTTTTAAAAGTTTTTACTACCTTTACATATCAGTAAGTTTATTTAGCGTTTCAAACATAAGGCAATATAACATTGTGTTTAGAAACAAAGGCAAACATCGCATATCTACAGTAATAACTACTAAAAATAAAGTGTAGCATAGTTAAGGTACGGTCAGATTATTCATATATTTGACGAAAAGAACGTTACCACCAATTGTAAAAAAAATTGTCCTTACCAAATATTAATTAAAAAATATAAGATTTAATTCAAAATAAAAGGTGAGATATCACCGTTATTACAATTAAGATCGGCGTAATGACAAGCGGCAGGAAGAATTGAATAAACATTTGTTAAAATAGTGGTTACGTTTTTTGACCATTTTGTGACTAATCTGACTGCACCTTAAACCATACACAAGATTAAAGGTAAAATATGCAACATATTTTGCACTTTTTCGTGCGACATATTTTCAAAAGTACATACTTTTAATTAACACTCTCGATTTTTTTTAGAAAAGACACGCCATTAGAAAAAAAAAATTAAATTAATTAAATAATTGAAATTAAAAAAGAATAAAAAATATTCAAATTTTTTAAACTCCAAAAAAAAAAAAAGACCGATGTAGTCAAAGTGGTAAACACGTTGAGTACAAACCTGGTTGGGCAGGGTTCAAACCATGCGGCAACCAAAATATAAAAAAAAAAATAATCTTTTCTATTTAATGGTATAAATACAAATTCAGAATTAACATTAAACATGCAGCCTCCTTTGTCGGTACTTCTTCATAGCATATTCGCCGGCGAAATAAAATAACTTATAAAATGGCTATATTTAGATCTTTCTTTTTTCACCACCTGTCTTATCTCTCATCTATCCCTTTCCTAATAGAATGTAGCAAGGATACGAAAATAACTTAATAGGCATTATTGCCTGAAGTGCTACTTCTTTTTTATAAAAAAAAATGAAATTTGCGCCAAATTATAGCTTTTTAAACATTCTTTAATATGATATGCATTTTACAAAAAAAATGTTTTTTCTTAAAACCAATTTTTTAAAACAGCTACCATTTTTTAAATTAAACAAAATATGTTATTGCTTGATGTCAGCTTAAAATACATGCAAATATTCAATTTGGCAAGCTAATAAGTTTTTAATTTATTAACCAATAAGTACATGGACATCGTCAAAATTTTCACAATTTGTACCTGCCAAAGCAGAAAAAATGTCCAAATAAGATTTATGGAATTTTCAAATGAAGAATTGTTGGAAGATATTAAAAAATGCCACAAAACAGTAAGTAGCAGAAACAAACATTGAATAGCCAAATGTTAAAAAAACCAAAACAAAGGGTTTTTTTTAAAGATAATTAATTGCCTTACTATTTTAGTTTTAGGTTATAAATTAGCCGATATTGTTTTTGATAATTACTTTACCACTTTTAAGTTTTCAAATATTGGAAAATCCAAGGTATTTTATGACACCTTATATTAGTTTTAAGATTCTTATGAGTAGTATTTAAGGCATACTTGTGCAAAGTAAAACTCAGTGTATTACAAACATTAGTATTGCGAACATCATATTACAAAAATATTTATTTAATCGAACAGTTAGTGTTCTGTACAACTTTTATTTAATTTGTGCTTCTTTAAGTTGGCCTATTGTGACAGTGGTAATAACAAAATGAGTGTCAGTGTACCAGTATCAAAAAATAATTATTGTTCTAATCCCTTTTCTATAAAAGGACATAGCAAAGTAAGCAAAAATATGCGACCTGTTAAAGACTGGATGATAAAGTCATCGGGATCAGATAAGATAGTCTTAGGTTATAAAATTTATTCCTCTTGCCGCAATAAAATAACAAGTAGGAGTATTGTGGATGAATTAGATACTTCCAAGTCATCCCGAAAATCCAGGTGACGATTGCGCTTTGGATAATGCTTTTACCTCATTAAATGACAGTTTGCTGTTTGAAGGAGAAACCCCTGTCAAAACAAAAATGCTAAATGAAAAGCATTACCCTAAGAAAAAGCTAATAAAAACTGACAATACCTTGAGAAAAGTATTGGAAGTAGAATCAGAAGAAGCAAACGAGCCTAAAAAGACAGATGAGTCTGAAATAATTTCTCAATTATGTAAATAAATTTAAAAATACAACAAAGAAGAGCAAAAAGATTCAGATCCTGACGGTTTTAACAGAAAGTTGGTCTTAAGAAAAGTGCAAGAGGAATTTGTTGCTTCAAATTTTATGGTCAGGAAAGCAAAAAAGTTGTTTAATGAGAAAGGCGTTCTTAACACTCCGAATCATTGACCAGGCAAGACAATTCAAAATGAAGCGGTGAATATTGTAAAGAGTTTTTACAATGATGTTTTGATAACATGAGCAGGTGCTTACCTGGAAAAAAAGACTGTAAAGCAATATCCACACTAGGAGTAAAAAATGATGTCCAAAAGCGGTTGCTTCTTTGTAATGTAAAGGAAGCCTTTGCACTGTTCAAACAAAAAATCCAGAATTAAAAATTGGAATTTCTAAATTTTGTGAGCTAAGACCAAAAAATATTATCTTAGCTGGCGCTAGCGGAAGACACAATATTTGCGTTTGCGCTATTCATCAAAATGTTAAGCTTATGCTTCTTAGAGCTAAAATGAAAGAATTGAATGCTGTCTTTCATGGAAAGTTTGTAATCCTCCATTACCTTAATGTATTGAGTAGAAGTGCGGAAACTGCCCTGGTACATTTAGACTAAAAGAGCAGATAACTAGTTTGCTCGACGAAAGTGGAATTGATGAGATCGTCTACAAACAATGGATAACAACAGATCGTCCCACACTTGAGATATTGATTAAATCAGCCGATGATTTCAACGATGAACTAATAGGAAAGTTTTCAGTTATCCTCACACATTTTTTGTCGCTAAGGAACAGAGCAAATTTCCTGATAAACTTAAAATCGATCTGAAGAAGGGCGAACTTGCAGTGATATGTGACTTCTCTGAAAATTTTAGCTTTGTCCTACAAGGCGAAATACAGGTGTTTCACTAGAACAATTTACAGGCCACCATTTATCCAATAATTTTATACTTCAAAAAAGATAAGGTAGTGAATCATAAGAGTATTGTGTTAATTTCAGAATGCCTGACGCACGATACGGTGGCAGTGCATTTGTTTGAAAAGAAAGTCATAGAGTTATTGCAAGATTTATTTGATAAGAGGCCCAAAAAGATCTTTTACTTCTCACAAGGCTTCGCAGCCCAGTATAAAAACAAAAAAAAAAAAATTATAAATTTATGTGATCATAAAGCAGATTCTTGCGTTGCTGCAGAATGGCATTTCTTTGAGGCTTCCCATGGGAAAGGCCCATATGGTGGATTAGGTGGCACTGTTAAAAGATTTTCATCAAAAGCTAGCCTTCAGAGGCCTTATGAGAACCAAATTCTTACTCTTTCCAACCCTACATAAGTCAAAAAGACGTAAGTCAAAAAGAACATGTCGAAGAAGAAGAGGTTCTGAAAGAAAGATTTTCAAAACGTCAAACGGTTATAGGCACTCAGAAAAAACACTGCTACATACCTCTAAGTGAATACCAACTGAAAACTAAAATATTTTCTAACAGTGGGGGAAGCGTTATTGACAAAATTATGGCTTTAAAAGATGACGTTGATGGGTTTGATGTTTGTTCGTTTGGCAAGAAATGGTTCTTGCGATGTGCGTCTTGTGCAACCCTACGGACCATCACCACATTGTACATTTCCATCGAAGGCAGATATGTTATTGGTTCCCATTTTTAATGTGTTTTTTTTTTGTTATTGCATTGTTCATTTACAACGAAGAAATGCAGTTATTCTGTTAGAAGTGGATTCAGATACTTCATATTCCAATTTCAAATACGGTGAATACGTTTATTCTGCTTTGACAGGTACGAATTGCGAAAAATTTGACAATGTCCATGTACTTATTTGTTAATAACATAAAAAATTCTTAGATTGCCAAATTGAAACTTTGCTGACATCAAGCAATAATATAAATATATTTTTTTTTAATTTTAAAAAGGTAGTTTTTTTCAAAAATGTTTTTTTAAAAAACATTTTGTTTTGAAAAAAGAAGTATTTAAGCTTAATTTGGCGCAAATTTCATGTCTCTATCTTAACCAGAAGCTGAGATATTATCATTTTAAGATGGTGACCTCTCCCAAAATCCTCGCTTTTTCTCAAATTTAATAAATAACTCAGAACGTATCAGTGCGAAAAATCTGAAACTTCGCAAATAAGCTAATTTTATAGCCTACAATATGTGTAATCCATTAACTCCATTTTATTAAGTTGTCGCCTGAGAGAGTTATTTTCAATTCCAAAACTAAGCACTTTTGAATAGACGATTTCTTCTGTAGTTTTTTTTCTTGAAAAACATTTTTCTAAATCAGATTTGATCGAAGTTTACTAAAACAATACATCTTTAGAAAGTGCTTTTGTTAAAATCTTGATGCTATTTTCAAGTTCGACCAGCTTTGAATCTTTTACGGAATTCGGTAAAGTAATGCAAGATTTACATTTAAATAGGAAACCACCATCAGGTTTTTCTTTAACTTTAATTATCTCAGAATTTAAAGATAGGATTTTTTGCAAAGCACAATTAACGTGAAAGTTATTGCAGTAAAAGCTGCAACAAATTTTGTCTTTATTGCAAGTCGTTTCACAAATTTTACATGTGTTAGGCATATTAATTATTTATAACTTTTTATAATAGTAACTTATTTAAGGATTTCTGGCTCCAGTTATTTAATTTTAAAGTGTATCGAATTTATGTGGAGATGCGTTAACGTTTATGTTAATTTAATCATATGAAGTAATAATATAGAAATAACAAAAATAGTTCTATAACGTTAATTAAAGCCATTAAAGTATACTTATATTTATTTTCATTAACAAATAACCAGGTTTAGATGAAATTAACAACATTGTTCTTCAAACCATACCTAAATGTTTTTTAAACATCAAGTAAGATATTTTATAAAGTATCCGCAGTTTTTCTCAAAGTTTTATGCAGGCCAAAGTAATACTATAATTACATGCTGAAAAAAACCTAAAATACCAACCATTTATTGACCAATTAGCATTTTAAGCCTAATAAACAAAAACAAAAACATTTTGAAAAAACGATTTGCAGAGGAAAAATTGATTTTTTAAACTTAAACAACATCATTATTGACCAACAGTTTGGATTCCGTAAGGAACAGTTAACCATTCATAAAATGAAGAGGTTATTAAATTTATTGAAAAAAATAAAAGTCTGCGTAATATCTGTCTTTTGTCTTTTGATTATATCTGGTATGATGGTTCAAAAATGATTTAATTTTCCCATTTATAAACAACAAAAAATGGTTAAAAGCTTTGTATATAATCGGTGTTGACCCGAAACCACTCCTTTGCCAATTAGCTTGTGTGTTTCGGGTCGTTGTCTTGTTGGAAAACCCACGTTAGTGGCATATTCCACACTGCATATGGCTACATAACCCTATCCAATATTTCGGGGGACGTCGAACATACTGCCTTGAACCACAAAACATTTCTCCATTTTTCCTTTGGCCAACTGATATGTTCTTGGGCGTATTGTAATTTTGCCGCTGCTTGCTTCTTAGTTAGTTTCGCGGACTTCGGGCGAATAGTTTGTTTTCTAGGAATCGCTTTCGAATGGTTACAACACTTACAGGAAGTTTAAGTTCCTTTTGAATTTTATTTGCTGACGCGGAGGGGTCGCTTTTACAAAAGCGTACTATGCGGCGGTCATCTAAACACGATGTTTTACGGTTCCGATCGCGAGTGTCGGGTTTCTTTTTATATGACAAGGCATTTGCAATCATTTGATCAGAGCACTGTAGTATTTTTTTAATTTCCCTACATTTTTTCCCTTAATTTCGAAGAACTCTAATCATTTCACGCTTTTCTTCGCGACAGTGCTTTCCACGTCCCACTGTTTCAAAATAAAACAATATTTTATGTAAAAACATTAAGTTACAACAATTTCGCATATGATTTTCATATTTACTTTTTATTTTACACACGATTTATTAATTTAATAACATTAATTTTTTTTAAATCACATTTACTCCTACTTTTTTGATTTACAAAATTCCTGGACAAATAAACAAAACAATGGAAAAAATCACCGAAATAAAAACAATCGCGATCAATTCTTTTTGTTTTAGTTTTTTGCATTCCATTATAACAACCGTTAGCTTTTTGCATGTTTTTAAAGTTGCCAGACTAACAAAATAACCCTATTAAAATATGGGCACCTATAGCTCCTATTATTTTGAACGCAGCTATATATATATAAATATATATAATATTACATAAATATGACTATATATATGGTCACATTTATGTAATATGATACTTATTATTATTAATTAATTTCCGTTCCCGCAAACTCTTAGACGCAAACTCTTGCACATTCTTTTAATTTTAACTTTAAATCTAAACTTTTAAATAAACAAACTTCTACTATTGCAATTCTGCCGTTTAATGGCAAAACTTCTGATCTGCCTAATTTTATCAAAAGAATTGAAGCGTTATCATCTGTCATAGAACTTCTTACGGTAGAATTAAAAAGAATATTGTTAGGTAACATTGAGGACTTATTAGTAGGTAGAGCTAAGGACTCTCTGGATAGAAATGGTCAAGTACAGACATGGATTGAACTGCGAGCAATGCTAATTAGGGAACACGGTGAGCACACACCAAAAGAAAGGATTTTAGACGAAATTACTTTGTGCCGATGCACAGACGGTATTGAAAATTTCTACAATAGATAAGCGAATAAATAAATCAGCTATTAGTTCGAATCAACAATTCATAATTATTGGAAGACAGTTTGGCAACTCTGCAAGTAAGTAGAAATAAAAATTGTGTTTTGGATGTTTTTAAACAAAATTTTCCAGAACCAGTTAAAAGAATAATTATAGGTAGAAAACCCTCCACAATGGCAGACGCCTTTTTTATAATTAAAGAAAATGGGTATTTGAAATTTAACGGACTTCCTTTCTATAGGACAAACCGCTTTAGTAAAAAACAGTTTCAAAATAATAACAACAATAGTTACAGGAAAAATCAACCAATACACTATAATTCAGGTTATCGAAGCA
Source organism: Cistogaster globosa (assembly GCA_937654795.1). NCBI lineage: Eukaryota > Metazoa > Arthropoda > Insecta > Diptera > Tachinidae > Cistogaster > Cistogaster globosa. The sequence goes on from OW569408.1 coordinate 25,635,410, forward strand.
ATCAGGGTAATTTCAATAAAAAAATTGTTTGGCCAAGTAGTTCACAATCACGGCGAAACAATTTTTCTGAACAGTCGAGAAAATTTAGCACATCCCAAAATCCTGGAAATGAAATAAACTTTGAAAATCAAATAAATGAACCTATGGATATTTCGAGAAATTTTCAGATAAATTGCCTACCAGATACATGCACTATACAGTAATAGAAAACCCAATTAGAAAACTTAGATTTATAATAGATACAGGGGCTGAATTAAGTACAATAAGTCCAGGAGTATGCAATGAAAAATAGAAGTCCCCTGTAAATATAACATTAAAAGCATGCAACCAGGATATAGGAATTAATAAAAAATGCACAATACCAATTTTTTAAGGAGTTCGCCCTTAAAAATTTTTATGTCGAATTTTTAGAATATAACTTCACTGATAGATTTGATGGACTCATAGGAAATAATATTTTGGTCAGCCCTAACGCTATTATTTCATATAAATAACGAAGTGTTTCAACCGGCAACAACGAACTAAAATTGTTTTCTAATAGAGAAGCGGATGTAATATCATCCATTCAGTGAATAATCTAGGTGTTTCGACATGTGAAGTACCAAATATTTTCTTTAATGGGATGCAAAAAAGAGACTTAATGCAGCACATAAAAATAGACCATCTTAACGATAAAGAAATAAGAGGATTGAGAAAATTACTTTCACAATATTTCAATACATTTTAAAGAGAAGGTGATGACTTGACTTTCACTAATGAAATCAAACATAAAATTCAAACAAAAAACTATATTCCAATCTATACGAAGTTATACAGGTACCCTCAGATACATAGGGAAAAAGTTAAGAAACAGATAGAAGGAATGTTAAAGCAAGGAATTATTAGACCTATATGGGTTGTTCCTAAAGGAGGAGGAGGAAGGACAATTCAGATGTTCAGAAATGCCGTATAGTAATAGATTATAGAAAATTCAGTGCTATAACAATAGATGTCAAATTCTCCATGCCAGACATGGAGGACATGTTCGATAAATTAGGACGATGTAATTATTTCACAACAATTGATCTTGCTAAGGGTTTTCACCAAATAGTGGTGGATCCTTTGGATATCCTTAAGACTGCATTTTCTACAGCCACAGGACATTATAAACTTCTAAGGATGCCCTTTGGGCTATAAAACTCTCCCGCCACCTTTCACAGAATGATGAATAACGTCCTTGCAGATTATATTAACAAGATTTGCGTCGTTTACTTAGACGACATTTTAATATTTTCGACATCTATTCAAGAACATTTGAATTCTCTTAGGCTAGTACTGCAACGTTTGAGTGAGGTTAATCTTAAATACAACTCGATAAATGCTTATTTTTACAGAGACAAACTGAATTTTTGGGACATTTGGTTACTGATAGTGGTATCAAACCTGATTCTCAGAAAGTAGAAGCAATTCAGAAAATAGAGCTTCCGAAAACAGAAAAGGAAATCAAATCATTTTTGGGAATTACCGGTTACTATCGGAAAATCATTAGAGATTACTCCAACGCATTAAGGAAACTTAAAGAACTCTTGACAAATGACCCAATTCTAACCTATCCGGAAGAAATTTATTCTTGTCGCAGACGCAGCAAACTTTGCGATCGGTGCTATTTTAATGCAGAACGAAAAAGTTGTTTCTTATTATAGTAGAACATTGAATGAGCATGAACGTAGGTACTCAACTATTGAAAAAGAATTGCTCGCTATAGTAGTAGCAACAAAATACTTTAGACAGTACTTACGGGGTCTAAAATTTACTATTAAAACAAGCCCGTGATTTGGCTGAATTCATTAAAGGACCCAAATCTCAAACTGCAACGATGGAAAATTAAATTGAATGAATTTGATTATGAAATTGTCCATGTTAAAGGCAAAACAAATTTAGTAGATGGATTATCAAGATTACAAAATCTAGAAATCAATAATAACAAGATAACCTCAGAAGAAGAAGAAGGCAGAAATGACAACAGTTCAAATATTGCGACTATACATAGCGCACCAGAAGATAACTCATGTTATATTTTTATTTGGAAAAGCCAATGAATGTGTATAAAAATCAACTGTATTTCGACAAGGGGTCTACAGAAAAATTTATAATGCAAATTAAGCATAGAAAATTAAAAGATTTTATAACAGTCTTTAATAATAGAAACATAGTGGAGATTTTGAAAAAAGTACTAAAAGATAAAGGCGTCATGTGTTTTTATTAGGAAGACGACCAACTTTTTATTAAACTTCAAGATGTCTATGTTCAATATTTTTCTAATAATAGAAATTTGAAAGTACTGAGAGCTACGAAAAATTTGATTGAAATTACAGATAAGAAGAAGAAGCTTTAGGTATTATTGAAGATGAACACTCAACAAATAACCATCGCGGCACAAATGAAGTATTTAGGAAATTGAAATGTAAATATTACATACCTGAATTAGTGAATCTTATTACAAGATTTGTAAATAATTGCGAGGTTTGTCAATTGGCTAAATTTGGTAGAAAACCAGCTAAAATTCCATACCAAGTGAGTGAATCTCCAGGCAATTTTAACGACATCGTTCATATGGACATATGGTTCCCATTTCGAAATGTCATGTTTTTAACAACGGTAGATAAATTTTTAAAATACGCAACATTACACAAACTGACTGATAGAACATGGTTGTCTATGCTTGCTGCACTCAAGGAAAGAATAAGATTTTTAGGGAAAATGAGAAAACTTGTCTATAACAATGATAAATGCATGCTTCATGAATCGGTTAAATTGTTTTCATGCAAAAACAACATCGACAATTACATAACAACAGCCCACCACAAAACAGGTAATGCAGATATTGAACGCCTATATGGCACACTAAATGAATATATCCGAATTATAGCAGCTGAAGATATTGAGGATAAAATACATAGGATAATTACAATTTACAATAACACTATACATTCAACGACTAAACTACGACCAATCGATTTTCTCGAGAAAAATTTTGATAGAGAACAAATTAGAAAAGAAAAGACTTCAAGAATAAATAGACTAAATGAAAATAGAACTGAAGATATTGACCTGACTGATACAATCGTACACAACAGAAACATACAGAAAAATAGTCCTAAGTATAAAAGACTTTCTCAGTTTAGGAAAGACGGTAACTATGTTATAGATACTAGCAAAAGGAGAAATAAAACATGCTATAAAACCCAAATGAAACGAAGATTCAAACAACAGATTTATTGACCTTTTGCAGAATGGAATTCTTAACATTCTTAACATTCATCACGTTGATGCTGTTGGTAAGATCAAAAGCAAATGAAATTGAAGCCTATCAAATAAATCCAGCTAGTGGATTTGTGGTATATAAAATGGAGCCCGAACCAGTTGTGGGAAAATACTTCAATGTTTTGCACATCGTAGATTTAAGTCTTTTTGAATATTGCTTAGAAAAAATAGAAGTAAGCTTAAGGAAACTTGACCCAGTTGACGAGCAGGATATTGACTTGATTCAACGAGAAATTAACCTAGCCAAAAATGCTTTGTCAACATTAGTCCCACATGCCTATAGAAACAACAGAGCAAAAAGAGGACTGATAAACATTGGTGGATCGTTTTTGAAAATGCTATGGGGAACAATGGACGAAGATGATGCAAGGGAAATTTACAATCACTTGCAAACATTAGAGTACAATGCAAAACAGATGACTGACCAAACGAACAAGCAAGTCGAAATCAGTAATAAACTTATAAAAAATTTGAACACTGTAGTTGATAGCGTCAACCGCCAGAAAAATAAATTGAATGATCTTTTATCAAACATAACAGCCGAAACGAATGTTACTAAATTTTGTGGAAAAATTTAGGTTTGTTCTACAAACTTATGCTGATCTTAACATTTTGAACAAACAGATAGAAAAAATATGAGACGTTGTCATGTTGAGGAAGCAAAACATACTACCGCATGACATACTGACGGAAAAAGAAAAGATTTAATACAACGTAACCGTGAAAACTCTACCTAACTTTTAAAAAAGTATAATGTTTTTCAAAAATTAACTAATTTTTGTATTTTAGATTCCAGAATTTACAGCAGAAAACTATTTTAGAGCTCTAATTTTACCTTTTCTGAATAATTACTATGAGGAATTAGACTTGCGAATAGAAGAAGTTGTGATGCAGGGAAAATCGTATACAGTAATAAGGAAAAAATATTGGTAAAAAAAACCTTTTGGTTCATGATGATAACTGCATAAGAGATTTTTTCCAACAGAATAATGATTGTAAGCTTAAAAAAAAAGTAAAATTCCAATAATTATGGAAATCCAAACAGGCCTTGTAATAACAAAATGAATTGAATTTACTACAATAGATCACAATTGTAATGATCAGCCATATTATGTTAATTTTGTTAATTGTAAAATAAAAGAATTTGTCTTTGAGAATTTGTTTGATAAATTTGATCACGGAGTTATTATACCTTTGAATTATGTAGTTATGTTTAGTTTTGAAGATCTACAGTTCCAAAATATTAAGAATAGAGAAACCATTCAATACATAAAGAGTAATGTAACACAAGTCTCTGCTATTAGCTTGATCTTTGTACTGTTAATAATTATTGGATTCCTAATCATAAAAGCAAAATGTTGTTAAGAGAGAAAGAACAAAATAGAAATTAAATTAAAAGATTACCCCGATCTATTTGCCCGGAGTGCAAACACTAATGGTGGGGAAGTCACATTCATGTAATATGATACGTATTATTATTAATTGATTTCCGTTCCCAAAAAGCTCTTAGACACAAACTCTTGCTTTGTCAACATTAGTCCCACATGCCTATAGAAACAACAGAGCAAAAAGAGGACTGATAAACATTGGTGGATCGTTTTTGAAAATGCTATGGGGAACAATGGACGAAGATGATGCAAGGGAAATTTACAATCACTTGCAACCATTAGAGTACAATGCAAAACAGATGACTGACCAAACGAACAAGCAAGTCCAAATCAATAATGAACTTATAAAAAATTTGAACGCTGTAGTTGCTAGCGTCAACCGCCAGAAAAATAAATTGAATGATCGTTTGTCAAACATAACAGCCGAAACGAATAAAGCACTAAATTTTGTGAAAAAATTTAGGTTTGTTCTACAAACTTATGCTGATCTTAACATTTTGAACAAACAGATAGAAAAAATATCAGACGTTGTCATGTTGAGGAAGCAAAACATATTACCGCATGACATACTGACGGAAAAAGAAAAGATTAAATACAATGTAACCGTGAAAACTCTACCTTACCTTACGAAAATAAACTTGATTTTGTACTTTAGATTCCAGAATTTACAGCAGAAAAATATTTTAGAGCTCTAATTTAACCTTTTCCGAATAATCACTATGAGGGATTAGACTTGCCAATAGAAGAAGTTGTGATGCAGGGAAAATCGTATACAGTAATAAGGAAATAATATTGGTAAAAAAAAACCTATTGGCTTATGATGATAACTGCATAATAGATTCTTTTCAACAGAATAATGATTGTAAGATTAAAATAAATAAAATTCCAATAATTAAACAAATCAAAACAGGCCTTGTAATAACAAAATTTATTTAATTTACTAAAATAGATCACAATTGTAATGATCAGCCATATTTTGTTAATTTTGTTAATTGTAAAATAAAAGAATTTGTCTTTGAAAATTTCTTTGATAAATTTTATCACACCCTCTATGAGGCCGTCGGCAAACGGTGGCAGTGGTTGTGCTAGGCGGGCTGCGGTGACAATAGTCAGCGGCAGCGTCGTGACGTAGACCGAACAACAGACAGGCTATGATGCCGGCGGCACACGCGGCAGTAGTTGTGCTAGGCGGCTGCGGTGACAACAGTTAGCGGCAGCGTCGACACGTAGGCCGGACAGCAGACAGGCTGTGAGATTGGTGGCGGCTGCTGTTCTGGACGAACTGCGATGACAACAGTCAGCGGCAGTGTCAAGACGGAGGCCGGACAACAGGCTATGCAGCCGGTGGCAAACGGCGGCAGTGGCTGTGCTAAGCGGGCAGCGGTGACAACAGTCAGCGGCAGCGTCGATACGTAGGCCGGACAGCAGACAGGCTGTGAGACCGGTGGCAGCGGCAGTTCTGGACGAGCTGCGGTGACAACAGTCAGCGGCAGTGTCAAGACAAAGGCCGGACAGCAGGCTATGTAGCCGGCGGCAAACGGGGCAGTGGGTGTGCTAGGCGGGCAGCGGTGACAACAGTCAGCGGCAGTGTTGATACGTAGGCCGGCCACTTGGCTTATCTAAAACAAAATCTACAGAAGAAATCGTCTATTCAAAAGTGCTTAGTTTTGGAATTAAAAATAACTCTCTCAGGCGACAACTTAATAAAATGGAGTTAATGGATTACACATATTGCAGGCTATAAAATTAGCTTATTTGCGAAGTTTTAGATTTTTTGCTCTGATACCTTCTGAGTTATTAATTAAATTTGGGAAAAAACGAGGATTTTAGGAGTGGTTACCATCTTAAAATGATAATATCTCAGCTTCTGGTTTAGATAGGGACATGAAATTTTCGCCAAATTAAGCTTAAATACTTCTTTTTTCAAAAAAAAAAATGTTTTTTAAAAAAGCATTTTTGAAAAAAGCTACTTTTTAAAATTGAAAAAAAAATATATCTATATTATTGCTTGATGTTAGCTTAAAATACATGCAAAGTTTCAATTTGGCATTCTAAGAATTTTTTATGTTATTAACAAATAAGTACACGGACATTGTCAAATTTTTCGTAATTCGTACCTGTCAAAGCAGAATAAAGGTATTCACCGTATTTGAAATTGGAATATGAAGTTTCTGAATCCACTTCTAACAGAATAACTGCATTTCTTCGTTGTAAAATAACAATGCAATAACAAAAAAAAAAAAAACAATAAAAATGGGAACCAATAACATATCTGCCTTCGATGGAAATGTACAATGTGGTGATGGTCCGTGGGGTTGCACAAGACGCACATCGCAAGAACCAATTCTTGCCAAACGAACAAACATCAAACCCATCAACGTCATCCTTTGAAGCCATAATTTTGTCAATAACGCTTCCCCCGCTGTTAGAAAATATTTTAGTTTTCAGTTGGTATTCATTTAGAGGTATGTAGCAGTGTTTTTTCTGAGTGCCTATAACCGTTTGACATTTTGAAAATCTTTCTTTCAGAAACTCTTCTTCTTCGACATGTTCTTTTTGACTTACGTAAAGAAAATGACAAGCTTTTATATTTTCTCTACACCATATGTATGGTTGGAAAGAGTAAGAATTTGGTTCTCATAAGGCCTCTGAAGGCTAGCTTTTGACGAAAATCTTTTTACAGTGCCACCTAATCCACCATATGGGCCTTTCCTATGGGAAGTCTCAAAAAAATGCCATTCTGCAGCAACGCAAGAATCTGCTTTATGATAACATAAGGTTATAATTTTTTTTTTTTTTTTTTGTTTTTATACTGGGCTGCGCAGCCGTGTGAGAAGTAAAAGATCTTTTTGGGCCTCTCATGAAATAAATCTTGCAATAACTCTATGACTTTCTTTTCAAACAAATGCACTGCCACCACCACGCTAAAGCCAAGTGGCCGGCCTACGTATCAACATTGCCGCTGACTGTTGTCACCGCTGCCCGCCTAGCACAGCCACTGCCGCCGTTTGCCGCCGGCTGCATAGCCTGTTGTCCGGCCTTTTTCTTGACACTGCCGCTGACTGTTGTCACCGCAGCTCGTCCAGAACAGCCGCTGCCACCGGTCTCACAGCCTGTCTGCTGTCCGGCCTACGTATCGACGCTGCCGCTGACTGTTGTCACCGCTGCCCGCCTAGCACAGCCACTGCCGCCGTTTGCCACCGGCTGCATAGCCTGTTGTCCGGCCTCCGTCTTGACACTGCCGCTGACTGTTGTCACCGCAGTTCGTCCAGAACAGCAGCCGCCACCAGTCTCACAGCCTGTCTGCTGTCCGGCCTACGTGTCGACGCTGCCGCTAACTGTTGTCACCGCAGCCGCCTAGCACAACTACTGCCGCCGTGTGCCGCCGGCATCATAGCCTGTCTGTTGTTCGGCCTACGTCACGACGCTGACGCTGACTATTGTCACCGCAGCCCATCTATTACGATATCAGCTGCCGATTGCCGCCGGCAGCTTCGCCTACTTTTGGCCTGGCCTACACAAACTCTGCCACCATTGGCCTCCGCCACTACAGACACTCTAAGCATCCAGCATGCGTCGCTGCCACTAACCCGTATTAACTACCACAACAAACGGAAGCGCATCGTCCTTAACGCTGACGCTGATCAACAGCGCTGTCAACGCCGACTACGTCACCCGACCATCATCCGTTAGCAATCCGTCGTTGTAACATTTATTTTTAGGAAAATAAAACTTGGATTTAAGTTTTATAACGTTTTTAAAACAAAAATTGTTTTATTCCCCGTCCGTCGTGAGACGATAGACATAACATCAACGACCCTGGAATCCGCTGTAGCTATCCCAGCAACCAGCGTAAAACGTGTCGTTACATTGAAAAAAGTTACCTTTTTTAAATTTAAATATATAATTAGAACGACTACTTCCGTAGTCTTTGAGCCTTTATTTAAAACTGAAAACTTGAAACTGTCTTAATGACAAGCCAAGTTTAAAATTAACAAATTGAATCAGCGGTGAGAAAGAGCATTGTGCATAGTAAGCGCATTTACTGCTGTTACCTCAAATTGCAACAGTAGAAGTTTGTTTATTTAAAAGTTTAGATTTAAAGTTAAAATTAAAAGAAAACTCAAGAGTTTGAGTCTAAGAGTTTGTGGGAAGGGAAATCATTTAATAATAATAAGTATCATATTACATAAATGTGACTTCCCCACCATTAGTGTTTGCACTACGGGCAAATAGATCGCGGTAATCTTTTAATTTAATTTCTATTTTGTTCTTTCTCTCTTTACAACATTTTGCTTTTATGATTAGGAATCCAATAATTATTAACAGTACAAAGATCAAGCTAATAGTAGAGCTTTGTGTTACATTATTCTTAAATTCTATGTATTGAATGATTTCTCTATTCTTAATATTTTGGAACTGTAGATCTTCTAAACTAAAGTTATTAACAAACTTTACATAATTCAAAGGTATAATAACTCCGTGATAAAATTTATCAAACAAATTCTCAAAGACAAATTCTTTTATTTTACAATTAACAAAATTAACAAAATATGGCTGATCATTACAATTGTGATCTATTTTAGTAAATTAAATTAATTTTGTTATTACAAGGCCTGTTTTGATTTCTTTAATTATTGGAATTTTATTTATTTTAATCTTACAATCATTATTCTGTTGCAAAGAATCTATTATGCAGTTATCATCATGAGCCAATAGATTTTTTTTTTACCAATATTATTTCCTTATTACTGTATACGATTTTCCTTGCATCACAACTTCTTCTATTGGCAAGTCTAATCCCTCATAGTGATTATTCGGAAAAGGTTAAATTAGAGCTCTAAAATATTTTTTTGCTGTAAATTCTGGAATCTAAAGTACAAAAACAAGTTTATTTTCGTAAGGTAAGGTAGAGTTTTCACGGTTACATTGTATTTAATCTTTTCTTTTTCCGTCAGTATGTCATGCGGTAATATGTTTTGCTTCCTTAACATGACAACGTCTGATATTTTTTCTATCTGTTTGTTCAAAATGTTAAGATCAGCATAAGTTTGTAGAACAAACCCAAATTTTTTCACAAAATTTAGTGCTTTATTCGTTTCGGCTGTTATGTTTGACAAACGATCATTCAATTTATTTTTCTGGCGGTTGACGCTAGCAACTACAGCGTTAAAATTTTTTATAAGTTCATTATTGATTTGGACTTGCTTGTTCGTTTGGTCAGTCATCTGTTTTGCATTGTACTCTAATGGTTGCAAGTGATTGTAAATTTTCCTTGCATCATCTTCGTCCATTGTTCCCCATAGCATTTTCAAAAACGATCCACCAATGTTTATCAGTCCTCTTTTTTCTCTGTTGTTTCTTTAGGCATGTGGGACTAATGTTGACAAAGCAAGAGTTTGTGTCTAAGAGTTTTTGGGAACGGAAATCAATTAATAATAATAAGTATCATATTACATGAATGTGACTTCCCCACCATTAGTGTTTGCACTCCGGGCAAATAGATCGGGGTAATCTTTGAATTTAATTTCTATTTTGTTCTTTCTCTCTTTACAACATTTTGCTTTTATGATTAGGAATCCAATAATTATTAACAGTACAAAGATCAAGCTAATAGTAGAGCCTTGTGTTACATTATTCTTTATGTATTGAATGATTTCTCTATTCTTAATATTTTGGAACTGTAGATCTTCTAAACTAAAGTTATTAAAAAACTTTGTAAACTTTACTTAATTCAAACGTATAATAACTCCGTGATCAAATTTATCAAACAAATTCTCAAAGACAAATTCTTTTATTTTACAATTAACAAAATTAACATAATATGGCTGATCATTACAATTGTGATCTATTGTAGTAAATTCAATTCATTTTGTTATTACAAGGCCTGTTTTGATTTCTTTAATTATTGGAATTTTATTTATTTTAATCTTACAATCATTATTCTGTTGAAAAGAATCTATTATGCAGTTATCATCATGAACCAAAAGGTTTTTCTTTACCAATATTTTTTCGTTATTACTGTATACGATTTTCCCTGCATCACAACTTCTTCTATTGGCAAGTCTAATTCCTCATAGTAATTATTCAGAAAAGGTAAAATTAGAGCTCTAAAATAGTTTTCTGCTGTAAATTCTGGAATCTAAAATACAAAAATTAGTTAATTTTTGAAAAACATTATACTTATTTTAAAGTAAGGTAGAGTTTTCACGGTTACGTTGTATTTAATCTTTTCTTTTTCCGTCAGTATGTCATGCGGTAGTATGTTCTGCTTCCTCAACATGACAACGTCTCATATTTTTCTATCTGTTTGTTCAAAATGTTAAGATCAGCATAAGTTTGTAGAACAAACCAAAATTTTTCCACAAAATTTAGTAACTTATTCGTTTCGGCTGTTATGTTTGACAAAAGATCATTCAATTTATTTTTCTGGCGGTTGACGCTATCAACTACAGTGTTCAAATTTAGTATAAGTTCATCACTGATTTCGACTTGCTTGTTCGTTTGGTCAGTCATCTGTTTTGCATTGTACTCTAATGTTTGCAAGTGGTTGTAAATTTCCCTTGCATCATCTTCGTCCATTTTTCCCCATAGCATTTTAAAAACGATCCACCAATGTTTATCAGTCCTCTTTTTGCTCTGTTGTTTCTATAGGCATGCGGGACTAATGTTGACAAAGCATTTTTGGCTAGGTTAATTTCTCGTTGAATCAAGTCAATATACTGCTCGTCAACTAAGTCAAGTTTCCTTAAGCTTACTTCTATTTTTTCTAAGCAATATTCAAAAAGACTTAAATCTACGATGTGCAAAACATTGAAGTATTTTCCCACAACTGGTTCGGGCTCCATTTTATATACCACAAATCCACTAGCTGGATTTATTTGATAGGCTTCAATTTCATTTGCTTTTGATCTTACCAACAGCATCAACGTAACATAGTTACCGTCTTTCCTAAACTGAGAAAGTCTTTTATACTTAGGACTATTTTTCTGTATGTTTCTGTTGCGTACGATTGTATCAGTCAGGTCAATATCTTCAGTTCTATCAAAATTTTTCTCGAGAAAATCGATTGGTCGTAGTTTAGTCGTTGAATGTATAGTGGTATTGTAAATTGTAATTATCTTATGTATTTTATCCTCAGTATCTTCAGCTGCTATAATTCGGATAAATTTATTTAGTCTGCCATATAGGCGTTCAATATCTGCATTACCTGTTTTGTGGTAGGCTGTTGTTATGTAATTGTCAATGTTGTTTTCGCTTGAAAACTATTTAACCGGTTCATGAAGCATGCATTTATCATTGTTATAGACAAGTTTTCTCATTTTCCCTAAAAATCTTATTCTTTCCTTGAGTGCAGCAAGTATAGACAACCATGTTCTATCAGTCAGTTTGTGTAATGTTGCGTATTTTAAAAATTTATCTATCGTTGTTAAAAACATGACATTTCGAAATGGGAACCATATGTCCATATGAACGATGTCGTTAAAATTGCCTGGAGATTCACTCACTTGGTATGGAATTTTAGCTGGTTTTCTACCAAATTTAGCCAATTGACAAACCTCGCAATTATTTACAAATCTTGTAATAAGATTCACTAATTCAGGTATGTAATATTTACATTTCAATTTCCTAAATACTTCATTTGTGCCGCGATGATTATTTCTTGAATGTTCATCTTCAATAATACCTAAAGCTTCTTCTTCTTATCTGTAATTTCAATCAAATTTTTCGTAGCTCTCAGTACTTTCAAATATTGAACATAGACATCTTGAAGTTTAATAAAAAGTTGGTTGTCTTCCTAATAAATACACATGACGCCTTTATCTTTCAGTACTTTCTTCAAAATCTCCACTATGTTTCTATTATTAAAGACTGTTATAAAATTTTTTGATTTTCTATGCTTAATTTGCATTATAAGTTTTTCTGTAGACCCCTTGTCGAAATACAGTTGATTTTTATACACATTCATTGGCTTTTCTAAATAAAAATATAACATGAGTTATCTGGTGCGCTATGTATAGTCGCAATATTTGAACTATTGTCATTTTTTTCTTTTTCTGAGGTTATGTTGTTATTATTGATTTCTAGATTTTGTAATCTTGATAATCCATCTACAAAATTTGTTTTGCCTTTAACATGGACAATGTCATAATCAAATTCATTCAATTTAATTTTCCATCGTTGCAGTTTGAGTTTTGGGTCTTTCAATGAATCCAGCCAAATCAGGGGCTTGTTTTAATAGTAAATTTTAGACCCCGTAAGTACTGTCTAAAGTATTTTGTTGCTACTACTATAGCGAGCAATTCTTTTTCAATAGTTGAGTACCTACGTTCATGCTCATTCAATGTTCTACTATAATAAGAAACAACTTTTTCGTTCTGCATTAAAATAGCACCGATCGCAAAGTTTGCTGCGTCTGCGACAAGAATAAATTTCTTCCGGATAGCTTAGAATTGGGTCATTTGTCAAGAGTTCTTTAGGTTTCCTTAATGCGTTGGAGTAATCTCTAATGATTTTCCGATAGTAATTCCCAAAAATTATTTAATTTCCTTTTCTGTTTTCGGAAGCTCTATTTTCTGAATTGCTTCTACTTTCTGAGAATCAGGTTTGATATCACTATCAGTCACCAAATGTCCCAAAAGTTCGGTTTGTCTCTGTAAAAATAAGCATTTATCGAGTTGTATTTTAAGATTAACCTCACTTAAACGTTGCAGTATTAGCCTAAAAGAATTCAAATGTTCTTGAATAGATGTCGAAAATATTAAAATGTCGTCTAAGTAAACGACGCAAATCTTGTTAATACAATCTGCAAGGACGTTATTCATCATTCTGTGAAAGGTGGCGGGAGAGTTTTTTAGCCCAAAGGGCATCCTTAGAAGTTTATAATGTGCTGTGCCTGTAGAGAATGCAGTCTTGGGAATATCCAAAGGATCCACCACTATTTGGTGAAAACCCTTGGCAAGATCAATTGTTGTGAAATAATTGCATCGTCCTAATTTATCGAACATGTCCTCCATGTTTGGCATGGAGAATTTGTCATCTATTGTTATAGCATTGAATTTTCTATAATCTATTACTATACGGCATTTCTGAACATCTGAATTGTCCTTCTTTTTAGGAACAACCCATATAGGTGCGTTGTATGGGCTCCGAGAAGGTCTAATAATTCCTTGCTTTAACATTCCTTCTATCTGTTTCTCAACTTCTTCCCTATGTATCTGAGGGTACCTGTATAACTTCGTATAGATTGGAATATAGTTTTTTGTTTGAATTTTATGTTTGATTTCATTAGTGAAAGTCAAGTCATCACCTTCTCTTTAAAATGTATTGAAATATTGTGAAAGTAATTTTCTCAATCCTCTTATTTCTTTATCGTTAAGATGGTCTATTTTTATGTACTGCATTAAGTCTCTTTTTTGCATCCCATTAAAGAAAATATTTGGTACTTCACATGTCGAAACACCTAGATTATTCACTGAATGGATGATATTACATCCGCTTCTCTATTAGAAAACAATTTTAGTACGCTGTTCTCGGTTGAAACACTTCGTTCTTTATAGGAAATATTAGCGTTAAGGCTGACCAAAATATTATTTCCTATGAGTCCATCAAATCTATCAGTGAAGCTGTATTCTAAAAATGCGACATAAAAATTTTTAAGGGCGAACTCCTCAAAATTTGGTATTGTGCATTTTTATTAATTTTTATATCCTGGTTGCATGCTTCTAATGTTATATTTACAGGGGACTTCTATTTTTCATTGCATACTCCTGGACTTATTATACTAAATTCAGCCCCTGTATCTATTATAAATCTAAGTTTTCTAATTGGGTTTTCTATTACTGTATAGTGCATGTATCTGGTAGGCAATTTATCAGAAAATTTGTCGAAATATCCATAGGTTCATTTATTTGATTTTCAAAGTTTATTTCATTTCCAGAATTTTGGGATGTGCTAAATTTTCTCGACTGTTCAGAAAAATTGTTTTGCCGTGATTGTGAACTACTTGGCCAAACAATTTCTTTATTGAAATTACCCGGATTGCTTCGATAACCTGAATTATAGTGTATTGGTTGATTTTTCCTGTAACTATTGTTGTTATAATTTTGAAACTGTTTTTTACAGAAGCGGTTTGTACTATAAAAAGGAAGTCCGTTAAATTTCAAATACCCATTTTCTTTAATTATAAAAAAGGCGTCTGCCATTGTGGAGGGTTTTCTAACTATAATTATTCCTTTAACTGGTTCTGGTAAATTTTGTTTAAAAACCTCCAAAACACAATTTTTATTTCTACTTACTAGTAGAGTTGCCAAACTGTCTTCCAATAAGTATGAATTGTTGATTCGAACTAATAGCTGATTTATTTATTCGCTTATCTATTGTAGAAATTTTCAATACCGTCTGTGCATCGGCACAAAGTAATTTCGTCTAAAATCCTTTCTTTTGGTGTGTGGTCACCGTGTTCCCTAATTAGCACTGCTCGCAGTTCAATCCATGTCTGTACTTAACCATTTCTATCCAGAGAGTCCCTAGCTCTACCTACTAATAAGTCCTCAATGTAACCTAACAATATTCTTTTTAATTCTACCGTAAGAAGTTCTATGACAGATGATAACGCTTCAATTCTTTTGATAAAATTAGGCAGATCAGAGGTGTTGCCATTAAACGGCAGGATTGCAACAGTAGAAGTTTGTTTATTTAAAATTTAGATTTAAAGTTAAAATTAAAAGAATGTGCAAGAGTTTGCGTCTAAGAGTTTGTGGGAACGGAAATTAACTAATAATAATATGTATCATATTACATGACCATATATATAGTCATATTATATATATATAGTCATATATATATAGTCATATTTATGTAATATGATATTATTATTTATGTAATATGATATATACATATATATAAATATATATATCTATATATATATAGCTACGTTCAAAATAATAGGAGTTATAGTTGCCCATATTTTAATAAGGTTATTTTGTTAGTCTGGCAACTTGAAAAACATGCAAAAAGCTAACGGTTGTTACAATGGAATGTAAAAAACTAAAACAAAAAGAAATGATCGCGATTGTTTTTATTTCGGTGATTTTTTCCATTGTTTTGTTTATTTGTCCAGGAATTTTGTAAATCAAAAAAATAGGAGTAAATGTGATTTACAAAAAATTAATGTTATTAAATTAATAAATCGTGTGTAAAATAAAAAGTAAATATGAAAATCATATGCGAAATTGTTGTAACTTAATGTTTTTACATAAAATATTGTTTTATTTTGAAACAGTGGGACGTGGAAAGCACTGACGCGAAGAAAAGCGTGAAATAATTAGAGTTCTTCGAAATCAAGGGAAAAAAATGTAGGGAAATTAAAAAAAATACTTCAGTGCTCTGATCAAATGATTGCAAATGCCTTTTCATATGCAAAGAAACCCGACACTCGCGATCGGAACCGTAAAACATCGTGTTTAGATGACCGCTGTATAGTACGCTTTTGTAAAAGCGACCCTTCCGCGTCAGCAAATAAAATTCAAAAGGAACTTAAACTTCCTGTAAGTGTTGTAACCATTCGTAAGCGATTGCTAGAAAACAAACTATTCGTCCGAAGTCCGCGAAACTAACTAAGAAGCAAGCAGCGGCAAGATTACAATACGCCCAAGAACATATCAGTTGGCCAAAGGAAAAATGGAGAAATGTTTTGTGGTTCAAGGCAGTATGTTCGACGTCCCCCGAAATATTGGATAGGGTTATGTAGCCATATGCAGAGTGGAATATGCCACTAACGTGGGTTTTCCAACAAGACAACGACCCGAAACACACAAGCAAATTGGCAAAGGAGTGGTTTCGGGTCAACACCGATTATATACAAAGCTTTTAATAATTTTTTGTTGTTTATAAATGGGAAAATTAAATCATTTTTGAACCATCATACTAGATATAATTAAAAGCCTTTTAAATATCGAGAAATACTACTTTTACGCAGACTTTTATTTTTTTTTTCAATAAATTTAATAACCTCTTCATTTTATGAATGGTTAACTGTTCCTTACGGAATCCAAACTGTTGGTCAATAATGATGTTGTTTAAGTTTAAAAAATAAATTTTTCCTTTGCAAATCAAAATGTTTTTGTTTTTGTTTAATAGGCTTAAAATGCTAATTGGTCTATAAATGGTTGGGATTTTAGGTTTTTTCCAGCTTGTAATTTCATTATTACTTTGGCCTGCCTAAAACTTTGAGGAAAACAGCGGATACTTTATAAAATATCTTACTTGATGTTTAAAAAATATTTAGGCACTGGAAGAACGCTGTTGTTAATTTCAGAAATAAAGACGATAGCTGGACCCAAAACTTTAGAATAAACCCCTTTCATGCAAATAAAAACTTCACTGAATCTAACAACGTAAATACCTTCCAAGCCGACAATCATTTCCAAAACTTAGACGAGTACCAAAATAATGGTCAAGATAGATTTGAAGAATTAACCAATATAGAAGATCCACAAAATTTTCGGTTATCCGTCTTGAGGAGCCGACCGGATATATAAAAAGCATACACGCTAATTGGTTAACCTATATTCACATCTCTTCACCATTTGGTAAACCACTTAAATTCTTAATTGACACTGGATGGTCCTCTTCATTTATAGATCCAAAATTCATTACACCTAAGGACAGAATAAATTGTGCACCCGTAACGATCAAAACGGTACTCAGCACATACAATTTGAATCAAAAGGTGATTTTACCTATGTTTCATGAATTCAATAAGAAAGGATACTTGGAATTTTTGCTTTTTAAATTCCACAGCTATTTTGACGGACTTTTAGCAATAAATGCACTTACTCAAATCGGTTCTATCATCGAATTAGAGGACAAAGTGCTAAGAACAAAAAGCTGTACGATGGATCTTAAATATAAACCCAATTTCCAGTCTTACGACAGCTAGCGGTGTAGTCGGTTGTGTTTAATTAAAAGCGCTCTTAATCGAAATTGAAATAAATTGTCTCGTGAATACCTTTATATACACGTACATTTAGTCAATTTTTCCTCTTCCCTCTTTAATTTTGTTTTTTGCATATTATACGTGTCGCGAAAACTAAAAAAAAAAAAAAAAAATACATATTTTTGTACTCGTAATATGAACAGTGCCCCACCTCCGGGTGGGGGCAGCACGTATGATGCTTCCCCACCTAGAAAAAAAATTAATAATGGGAAATATACAACCCAAAATGACTTTCCCGCTTTGAGGTTTTCTTCAATTAACAACAAAGACAACCCGAAGTTCGTCATAATGAAAAGTACCAACTCTGAAAAACCTTTGAGCACATTAAACATTTTTTTGTTTTCCAAAGCTCTCAACGGTTTAATATCAGAAAGTCATCGAAAAATGACAAAATTTACAAGAGATGGAAACCTTCTAATTCTTACTACTACCAAAAGGCAAGCCGAATTACTAATTAAAACGAAAAAATTGTCTAATATCTGTGATATCACTTGCTGTTATCATGATAAACTAAACACCGTCAAAGGAGTAGTTTACTGTCCAGAACTAAAAAATCTAACGGAGGCTGAAATAGTCACTGGATTGTCAGATCAACATGTTACTGAGGTCCAAAAAATCAAAAAGTTTGAAAATGGAAGGACTGAAAACTCTCCACTGCATATATTATCTTTCGATTTATATACTCTTCCAAATGAAATTAAAATAGGTTTCCAAAATGTCAAAGTTGACTACTACATACCGAAACCAATGCAATGTAAATCATGCTACCGTATTGGACATACCAAAAAAAGATGTAAGGGTGTCCCCATGTACAACACATGCTCAACGCCCCTGCACAACGAAGAAGTAAAATGCAAATCAATAAAATCCATAAACTGTAATTATGAACACAAATCAACAAACAAACAATGCCCAACATATTTAAAAAAACAAGAAATAATAAAACATTCAACTGTTAATAGAACATCAATTGCAGAAGCAGCAAAATACGTAAACGAAACTTACTCTCAAGACCACTTTCCAAAAAATATTCCAGTTGAACTTTTACCAACAACCTCAGAAACAAATAATATACAAAGTCAAAAAACAAAAATCGAAAACAATTATTGAAAAAGAATTAAACGAAACGCAAAC